>CM018031.1:2214745-2814745 GCA_008638375.1 Nyssa sinensis | reverse complement strand
TAAAAAATAAAAAACTAAATAATCTTAATACAATTCTAAAATAACTTTTTATATTTTGAAAGTACCAAATTTGTCCTACATCATTTAGGTTCCGAACAAATTCAGTGAACGAAGAGAAATGCTCCGGAGAAAAGAAGTAAGCCCCCATCCTCTGGTATGTGAACATGTCTATCACAGCATTCTCACCCAACAGATTCTTCTTAATTTGTTCAAAACCCCTAGGAACACCTGCAACTGATGAATTTTGGCCACAAATCTCTACTCCATGCTTTCTGCAAGCTGTTGTTATTTGTGCAAGTAATGATTCTGGACTTGAGAGAGCTTCTAGGGGCTGATGTTCATCTGAAAGGTCCATTCCAGGCAAGATCATTTTGCATGAATTCCTCCCAAACATCTCAGCAACCCCTTCATAACCATCTCTGTTGACTGTGTTATAGAAGCCAGAAGTTAACTCGGAAGCGTGGGACCTGGTTCTGTACCACGAGTGCATGAGTGGGACTTTGCCAGCAAGAGTCACTGGTGTGTCGCTGAAGGTAGAGGAGGCAAGAGAGAGGAGGCGATCTCCATGAGATATGAGATGACTTGAGTACCAGGAAAGGAAGAAGTCACCATATGCAGTCTCCCATGATCCTCCATGCTCCTTGAAGAAGTTGTTTGAGTTTGGAAACTGGTCATAATTGGGAGCATCGTGCGGACCAGAAAGTCCCCAAAGAGGGTTTCCGATTGCTTGGGCATGCCGCTTGAGATGGCTAAGCAGGTTTTTGTCATAACACTGGAATTCTCCAACTCCAGGAACATTACTTTTTGCTGGATGGCGATGAGAAGGATATCGAAGCTCACCATCTGGTCCAAGACCAACTGATATGCCCTGCAAAACAATAATAGGGGAAGCAACCAAAATTTTCAGTATCACAATTTTGACCAAGCCAGGGATTGTTAATTCTATAAATTTTGGACTCAAAACTCCATACCGTGATTGTCGAATCCATGAAAGATAAGAATGAAGACTTGAAGCTCTCACAAAATTCTTTGTACACTTGGATTGGAGTCTTCCCATCGAGAACAGGAAGATCATCCACAGCCAATGACAGACAATCTTTGTAAAGTTGTCCTGATTGATCAGTAAAGAATAAACTAGGTTGTGATTCAGCAATTCGGGATACCCATTGAGGCAGTTGAATTTTTGGATCTTTGGATGCGTGAAAGCAGAGATGATACGTGGAGTTTGAGACCCAGTTTTTGGACCATCTCTGCAAGAGCAAGGTAGCCTGACCATTCATACTTCCCCATAGACTGCCTTCTCTGCTACTCCCCACCAAACTGGGAGCTCCACACCATCTACCCCCAGTAGCTTCAAAGCCTTTAGTCCCGATGCAATTGCACGTGCATGGTTTATTGTATTGCAGTCAGAAACTGCATCCATCGGTAGCCCAACATATAATCTTACACCATCAATCTGTGAAGGCAAATGCAAGAAGCCAATATGTTTATACTTTATATCAGTATATTGAATAATGGCTGAACATGAAAAACTAGCACCTTGTACCAAGAAGCATGATGCTGTAGCCAGTTGAAATATTTAGTAAGTATATCCATTCTTAGTTTCAAATAACAAAGGTAAACAAAGCAAGCTTACTGATAGCCTGGAATCATTGAGCAAACATGAGGTAGGTATTTACTGTTTTCCACGTTTTTTCCCCAGTAATTAAATATTTGAGACAAGATCTAGGGGTTTCTAACTCTACACTCTCATAGTATAACTCTGTGTTTTCCCCATATACTACTGAGACCAACAGGTCTCTGGCCAATTAGAAATAGTTTAAGTTCGTTGAAGCCAAAAGCTGCTTTGGTTCAAGCTCTCAAAAGGAACAAAAGCACTTGTGCCTTGAAAATTTTAGTGAAGCACTCACAATTTACATTGAAAACATTAAAAAAGTAAAATCAAAATTGAAGTGATAAGATCTAATTCTATAGAACTACCAAGCACAGAGAGACTTTGAAATTAAACTAAAGCCCTTAGATTGAACCTTTATGCAATATTTGATTGCTTCAAATGTAAGAAAAATAACAAAACTCTATCTATCTATCTATATCTACAGGTCTATATTACTTTCCATTTTTTGGGAAAAAACTCCACTAAATAAAGTCTAAGCTTTGTTTGAAAGTTTTGGAAGGAAAAAAAAAAACTTAAAATAAAAGAGCACATAGAAAAAAAGAAAATAAAGTATTAATCTTGAACTTGTTTGAATATTTAAAAAATAAATTCAAAAAAATAACTATTTTTTATTTAAATAGTTAATAAGGGAGAAAATAAAAGAAAATGTATAAATTATTTAAAAATTAAATTTATTTTATTATAAAAATCTTAATTTTTAACACAGTATATTCAGTATTTTAAAATTTTCATTAAAATTATTTCTTTTCCCTCTAAATTTCTCTACTTTTAGAAAAATCGGAGAATTGCTATATCTTTCCCGCAAAATCGTTTCTTTTCCACAAAATATTTATTTATCTATCCATTTCAATCTTTTCTTTTCACTCCAAATCTCTCCGTCCAAACTAAGCATAAGCTAACAGTTGACGTAATGAACGTGTTTTCTTTTCAGGTTGCATTCAAAAGTTTTCCTTCTCATTTCGTCAGCTTTGTCGGCAATCAAACAGCGTCACAATTCAAAAAATCGGGGGGAAAAAAATCTAAGAACAGAAGCTTACACGCTTAGATCTTCTACGGGAAGTTGTTTTACCGCCGGACACTTTCTCGGATACTACCGCTTCAGATGGGGCGGCAGCCTTGATAGTAAATTGAATCGAAGCCTCCGGCCATCTGATTCTCTGGTCAAAACAGATCTTTGACTTCCGACAGAAGATCTTAGCACTCAAATTATTACAAAGCCCTACATCTCTACACGCGAAATCGGTCCTTCCCAGCTTCCCCTGAGAGCTTCCGATTACCGAAACCGTCCATATCTTAAACGCCTAAAAAAACTGAACAATTTACAAACCAAAGCAGTGTAACAGAACGAGAACAAAGACGATCTACAAAGATCAATTAAATCCAGATAAATCAAAAGAAAGTGGGGAAAAAAATCACCAAGCAGGAATCGAAGTGTTTCGAAATGGAGACAAAATTGAAGAATTGAATTTTGAGAAGTTGGAAGGAAATATGGGAGTTCACAGAATGCCAGAATGCGTATGTATGAAACTATGTGTATATATAGAAGAGAGAATATCTGAGAAGGTGTTGCTTTTGCCTTAGGGGAGAAGGAAGAAAAAGTGCTGAAGAGTATCCACCACGTGTCTCCCTTGCAGAGAAACATGTCAGTCGCTTTCTAAAGAAAATGCGTTCGACTGTTTGACAATAATTCTAAAATTACATTTTGTGTTGATTTTGTTTTCAAAATACACAAAAATGTGTTTTAAATAAAATAATTCTAAATTAAATTTTTATTTACTGGGGAAAACTTTCCCAACACCCAGAAAAGAATTAACGATTGAGAGTGCATTCAAGTCGCAATTAGATTTTGGTTGACAATAATCACACGTGAATAATGTAGAATTATTTATTGTATGACTATGACCCAATGTAATGTGGGTCCATTTGGACATTATCTTCACTGCGTTTATTGGTGCACATTGATCGTTTGGCATTAACGATTCCGTTTAATTATAAATTGATGTGTACAATATATTATATTTATAAAAGAAATGAAATAATTTTTGTTGACATTTTAATTTATAATTGGTTGTAGTGACAGATTTAAGGGAGGGCAAGTGACAGTTGTGACTTTCCAAAAATTTTAACATTATATTTTTTATCATTAATTTTATTAGAATATTTTAACAAATTAGGACTTGTTCTCTTCCTAATTTTTTTTTATATATTCACATGAATTATTTTAAATTTTAATACTTTCAATTTATTTCTCTAACTAAAATATCTGAATTTGTTATTGATTAGTTGTGACCATATAATAATTTTTCCACAGGCAACATAGGTGCGACTTCAGATAACGAGATCAAAACTTATGAATTGACACTGTGCCTAATGTCCATCAATCATGGCCAATTTTTTCTTTTTTTTTACTTTATACACATGACTAAGTCTATCGATTGTAGATCGTGTGAATAAATTGTTAACCAGAATTTCATTTCAAGATTATTTTGCACAAATTTCACTTTTGAAAAAAATGACCAAAAGTATTTGTAAAATATTGAATTAATAATCTTACTCTTTTAATCACTTATTCTTTCAATATAAAGCAATGTTTTTTTTTTTCCCACAACACAGTCTTTATTCTGACATCTTATGAGTTAAACTAATCCCAAGAGAGTTACACTTGAGTAAAAATCACTAATTATCATATGATTACTACTGTGTATATAATATGAAAGAATTCTAAAATCTCTTGGTGTCGAATTTAAATCGTACTTTCATTGTAATTTGAGTTTATGGGATTTCAGATTACGTGAATACTCACGTCACAGTAAAAAGAAAAAAAAAAAAGATTAGACCGAATGCGAAAATCTCACAAAAAATTTGTTCTCAAAGCAGTTGGTGACGTTTGCTTTATGGATGGATTAAAACTAGGCACAGTGCAGAGTGCGCCAACAGTTTCCATATCTATGTTAAAAATATATTAGAGTTATCTATTATTGTGATACTAAAATTAAGATTAACCGTCACATATATATTATTGTGTAATACTAATGAAATTAGGGTTTCATAAAAGTTACATAATTTAAATTCAGTCAAAATAATATAATCTTTTAAATTTTTTTATTTTATCTCTTCTCTTTTTTTATCTTTTTAATATTATTTCACCAAATTTAACATAATATCCTAGTCTCTCCTTCCTTGTATGATTCTTTTCTGATTTAATTTCTCTTTGCCTGTTCTCTTCAGCCGCTGGATATTTCTTTTGTTTCAGCCGACGCTGCGCCGCTTCTGTCTTCTTCTGCCTTTTCACGCTTCAGCCGCTTCTACTTTTTCTTTATTCTTTTTGTCTTTTTTTTCTTCAGCCCCTGCGCCAAGCCAAAGCTTTTGACTTTTCTGCTTGCCTTGCCCTTTTTCTTCCATTTTCTGTTTTGCTTTCTGCTCTCTTCTCCAAGCCGCACTGCTTTCTTTTTGTTTTCTTCTTTTTCCTTTTTTTTTTATCTGCCGCCCCCAAGACCCAGCTGCTGCTGTTCACCATTCACCTCACGCTGTGCCTGCTGTATGTACCCATGCAGAGCACGTGCTCCAGGCAATAACCCATCAAGTTGAGAAGCAGAGTCCTTTGTTTCAGTGAAAATAATAGTGCGGCCTCCGCTGCTATAACAGCGAATAATGTCAGGAATAAACTACATCAGTTCATCACCAGCACTTGGTCAGTTTCAGCCATACCCATTTCCGTGGTTTGCAACAGGCCAACCTCAGACTCCGATATATCCACCTTCTGGATTCATTCCCCTTCTGGATTCATACCCATGTCCGTGGTTTCCCTTCTGTTTTGCTTCTGCGGCCTCCTGGAGGGCAGCAACAGCAGAACTTTGGCAGCGGAGGTCAGTCTTGAAGTCCTGTGCGATCTCTCTCACAAGCCTCTGGAACGGTAGCTTTCGGATCAAGAGCTCCGTGCTCTTCTAGTACTTTCGGATCTCTCTCAGTGCCACCGTCCCTGGCCTGAACCTGTGCGGCTTCTTCACTCCCACGGTCGCCGGAGCTGACTTCCTAGCCGCCTTTGTCGCCAGCTGCTTCCTTGGTGCCATTCCTCCCCGTCGACTTCCTCGCTGTCTGCCTTGTACGAGCCATTGATATTTAGAGAGAGAAACCTGTGCGGCTTCGTTTTTTTATTTCCTGTTGCTTTCGTCCTTTTCTGCTGCTTCTGCTTTTGCGTCGCTTGCCGTTGCTTCTTTTTCTCCTTTGCCCAGGCTGAATCTTTTCTGTTTTTTCCTCTGCCTGTGCGCCGCTTCTTCTCTTTTTGTTTTCTTCTCCTGCTTCGGCAGCTGATTGTTTGATTTTTCTTTTCTTATTTTACAAATAAATTTAGTTTAATATAATATAATCTTTTAAATTTTTTTCGTTTTTTCATTGTTTTCATTTTTTTCATTTTTCTCTTTTATCTTTTTAATATTATTCCACCAAATCTAACACTTCCCAAAAATGAAGCCAGAAGCCAGGTGTGCACCATCTGGATCTAGGTGAAGACTGGGGATAATTCTGTGTGCTAAATGGTCCACCTGACAATCTTGGATGGGCCTATATCTTTATGCTGGGTAAAATTGAATCAAATTTAAAGATTAGCTGTATAAGGATATTGTTAAAAACAGACTTGCTATGCTGGCAAAACCTTCGAATGTGGTCATGTGGGGATGGAAATGTGCCAATTTGGCCTGTTTGATTGACTGACAATTGGAAGGAATTGAATGTTGAGTATTTCTATTGCTGAGGGCTTGATTTGAGTCATCAGGCGAAGCTGAAATCCAGATATGTCAACTTGCTTCTTGGACGGTGAAAATCAGGAATTGAGACTCTCTCCATTTGAGACGCGCCTAACTTGAAAATCAATTTTCTCATACTCATTTTGAAGACTAGAACTTCTACAAAAAATTTCTCAAAAGCATTTTTATAACTTCTCCAAAACTTTGGGAAAAAAACTCTAGGTGAAAAATATTAGGAAAACTTACAACAGATCGATAAGTCTTTCACACACACGCATGCATGTAATTTATTGTAAGTTTATAAATAACATTTTTTTTATTGTTTAGTTGGTTTGTTTTAGAATTGTTGTGCGGAATGAAAATTATTTTCCGAAAAAGATAGGAGTTAGCTAAAGTTTGCTAGTTGCATTATTCGGGAGAAAGTGAAGGGATAATTAATGTCATTCTCACATTTTTATAACCTGAGTGTAAGTGCCCGTTTAGTTGAATGGTATAAAACTATTATTTCAGTTAAGTAACTGTTTGAGTTAAGTAATTAAGTAAAAGTATTGTTTGAGTTAAGCAATTAAATATTTGAATAAATTGTTAATAAGTATTTAATAACTATCAAATGGAACATTCAGAATAAACTTTACCAATTTAATGAAAAAACCTTAAACCTATTTGCATTTATGAAAAAATTGTGACTTTGTAATTCTATTTTAAATAGTTTCAAAATTAATTAAATATAGTTGAAAAGCTCAAAATACTTTTAAGTAAATTTGAAAAGCTTTGATCGATAATCAAGTTGATGAAAAAAACTACCCGTCCAAGACTTTTTACCAAAAGTAAATTTATCAATTGAGGTGGCAATGTAAATTACTTTTTTTTAAAAAAAAAAAGAAGCTAAAAATAGCATTGCTCCAAAATTGACAGGTAAAAAAAAAAAGGTATTACAAATTTTTATTTTTTATTTTTATGACAAAGATCAATACAAAATCCCGTTATGAGAAGTTATCGAATCAACGCGAAAGTACATGTTGGAGCTAAAGTAATCCAGCAGTAGTGGCGGAAAGAGCCTCTAAGATGTAGGGGACAGCTTGAGCATTCAGATTTGGACTCTAATTTCGCTCTGCAGGGTATTGTATTTGCATATACGGTAGTGACCAGCCAAGAGATCATACTGGCCGTTGTTCACTGGGGTGGAAAGTCGACCGTTGTAGCATGCGACTTAGCCTAGACTGCAATGCCCACTGATTATGGAAATTGGTGTAAAAGAAATGCTATTGTTAGTGTCTACACTTTGAAATTTGATTGACATATGCATTATACACATTTATTTTGTGTGACAATTAAATTGTGAATGTTAGATACTCGTAACTAACACCGACATTTTTAATTAGTGTAAGGTGTTGTAAAGCTGTGCAAGGCCCCTTCTCCGGTCTTCACAACTCAATCAACTTAGTAATTTTGTTTTCAATGACTGGTTTATACATCCCAACTTTTGCTTATCCAAATTATATATATATATATATATATATAGACATGCGTGCACGCATATGTATTAACACTGCCATGATGACAGTTCCATAATCACAATTACATTAATCAGAGAGAAGAGAGAGCAGAAGAGGTAATATTTCTACCAGAGAAAGGCAAGCATTTAAGAACTCATAAAATTACAGATTTTGTCTGGAAGAGCAGAAAATGCTCCAACTATTAACTAGGACACCCTTTTGTAATACAGTCTTGTTTTGTAAAAATGGAACCATATAAATTACAATCCTCTATTTAAATAATATGATTCTTAATCTTTCTAAGCAGCTTGCATGTGAAGATCCTTACCGGGATCCGAACATAGAGATTCAGCAGCCTCTTCTTCATCCTTAGGCACATCATCTCCATGCAGTTCTGGTTGATTTAGGTTCCGAACAAATTCAGTGAACGAAGAGAAATGCTCAGGAGAAAAGAAGTAAGCCCCCATCCTCTGGTATGTGAACATGTCTATCACAGCATTCTCACCCAACAGATTCTTCTTAATTTGTTCAAAACCCCTAGGAACACCTGCAACTGATGAATTTTGGCCACAAATCTCTACTCCATGCTTTCTGCAAGCTGTTGTTATTTGTGCAAGTAATGATTCTGGACTTGAGAGAGCTTCTTGGGACTGATGTTCATCTGAAAGGTCCATTCCAGGCAAGATCATTTTGCATGAATTCCTCCCAAACATCTCAGCAACCCCTTCATAACCATCTCTGTTGACTGTGTTATAGAAGCCAGAAGTTAACTCGGAAGCGTGGGACCTGGTTCTGTACCACGAGTGCATGAGTGGGACTTTGCCAGCAAGAGTCACTGGTGTGTCGCTGAAGGTAGAGGAGGCAAGAGAGAGGAGGCGATCTCCATGAGATATGAGATGACTTGAGTACCAGGAAAGGAAGAAGTCACCATATGCAGTCTCCCATGATCCTCCATGCTCCTTGAAGAAGTTGTTTGAGTTTGGAAACTGGTCATAATTGGGAGCATCGTGTGGACCAGAAAGTCCCCAAAGAGGGTTTCCGATTGCTTGGGCATGCCGCTTGAGATGGCTAAGCAGGTTTTTGTCATAACACTGGAATTCTCCAACTCCAGGAACATTACTTTTTGCTGGATGGTGATGAGAAGGATATCGAAGCTCACCATCTGGTCCAAGACCAACTGATATGCCCTGCAAAACAATAATAGGGGAAGCAACCAAAATTTTCAGTATCACAATTTTGACCAAGCCAGGGATTATTAATTCTATAAATTTTGGACTCAAAACTCCATACCGTGATTGTCGAATCCATGAAAGATAAGAATGAAGACTTGAAGCTCTCACAAAATTCTTTGTACACTTGGATTGGAGTCTTCCCATCGAGAACAGGAAGATCATCCACAGCCAATGACAGACACTCTTTGTAAAGTTGTCCTGATTGATCAGTAAAGAATAAACTAGGTTGTGATTCAGCAATTCGGGATACCCATTGAGGCAGTTGAATTTTTGGATCTTTGGATGCGTGAAAGCAGAGTGATACGTGGAGTTTGAGACCCAGTTTTTGGACCATCTCTGCAAGAGCAAGGTAGCCTGACCATTCATACTTTCCCATAGACTGCTTCTCTGCTATTCCCCACCAAACTGGGAGCTCCACACCATCTACCCCTAGTAGCTTCAAAGCCTTTAGTCCCGATGCAATTGCTCGTGCATGGTTTATTGTATTGCAGTCAGAAACTGCATCCATCGGTAGCCCAACATATAATCTTACACCATCAATCTGCGAAGGCAAATGCAAGAAGCCAATATGTTTACACTTTATATCAGTATATTGAATAATGGCTGAACATGAAAAACTAGCACCTTGTTCCAAGAAGCATGATGCTTTAACCAGTTGAAATATTTAGTAAGTATATCAATTCTTAGTTTCAAATAACAAAGTTAAACAAAGCAAGCTTACTGATAGCTTGGAATCATTGAGCAAACATGAGGTAGGGTATTTACTGTTTTCCACGTTTTTTCCCCAGCAATTAAATATTTGAGACAAGATCTAGGGGTTTCTAACTCTCTACTCTCATTGTATAACTCTGTTTTCCCCATATACTACTGAGACCAACAGGTCTCTGGCCAATTAGAAATAGTTTAAGTTCGTTGAAGCCAAAAGCTGCTTTAGGTTCAAGCTCTCAAAAGGAACAAAAGCACTTGTGCCTTGAAAATTTTAGTAAAGAACTCACAATTTACATTGAAAACATTAAAAAAGTAATATCAAAATTGAAGTGATAAGATCTAATTCTATAGCACTACCAAGCGCAGAGAGATTTTGAAATTAAACTAAAGCCCTAGATTGAACCTTTATGCAATATTTGACTGCTTAAAATGTAAGAAAAATAAGAAAACTCTATCTATCTATCTATCTATCTATCTATATCTACACGTCTATATTACTTTCATTTTTGGGAAAAAAACTCCACTAAATTAAGTCTAAGCTTTGTTTGAAAGCTTTGGAAGGAAAAAAAAAAAAACTTAAAATAAAAGAGAACATAGAAAAAATCGAAAATAAAGTATTAACCTTGAACTTGTTTGAACATTCGAAAAACTAAATTAAAAAAAATAACTATTTTTTATTTAAATAGTTAATAAGAGAAAAAATAAAAAAATGTATAAATTATTTAAAAATTAAATGTATTTTATTATAAAAATCTTAATTTTTAACACAAACGGTATATTTAGTATTTCAAAATTTTCATTAAAATTATTTCTTTTCCCTCTAAATTTCTCTACTTTTAGAAAAATCGGAGAATTGCTGTATCTTTCCCTCAAAATCGTTTCTTTTCCACAAAATATTTATTTATCTATCCATTTCAATCTTTTCTTTTCACTCCAAATCTCTCCATCCAAACTAAGCATAAGCTAACAGTTGACGTAATTAAGGTGCTTTCTTTTCAGGTTGCATTCAAAAGTTTTTCTTCTCATTTCGTCAGCTTTGACGGCAATCAAACAGCGTCACAATTCAAAAAAATCTACGAACAGAAGCTTACACGCTTAGATCTTCTACTGGAAGTTGTTTTACCGCCGGACACTTTCTCGGATACTACCGCTTCAGTTGGGGCGGCAGCCTTGATAGTAAATCGAACCGAAGCCTCCGGCCATCTGATTCTCTGGTCAAAACAGATCTTTGACTTCCGACAGAAGATCTTAGCACTCAAATTATTACAAAGCCCTACATCTCCACACGCGAAATCGGTCCTTCCCAGCTTCGCCTGAGAGCTTCCGATTACCGAAACCTCCATATCTTAAACCCCTAAAAAAATTGAACAATTTACAAACCAAAACAGTGTAACAGAACGAGAACAAAGACGATCTACACAGATCAATTAAATCCAGATAAATCAAAAGAAAGTGGGGAGAAAAATCCTCACGCAGGAATCGAAGTGTTTCGAAATGGAGACAAAATTGAAGAATTGAATTTTGAGAAGTTGGAAGGAAATATGGGAGTTCACAGAATGCCAGAATGCGTATGTAAGAAACTATGTGTATATATAGAAGAGAGAAAATCTGAGAAGGTGTTGCTTTTGCCTTATGGGAGAAGAAGAAAAAGTGCTGAATAGTACCACGTGTCTCCCTTGCAGAGAAACATGTCAGTCGCTTTCTTAAATTTTAATCAAATTAATGTTTTACTTTTTTTTTTTTTTTTTTATAACCATTTAATGATTTACACTTAAAATGTCATTTCAACTAACATTCTTAAAATTTATAAAAATCAAATAAATAAATGTCATTGAAAGAGAGGTATTAATATGATTATTAATAAATAATTAAGTTTCAAATAAATTTTTTTAAAAATAAATTTATATTTATAGATAAGAATTTAAATTTTAAAATTTAAATTTTTTTTGATATTTTATTAAATTATTTAAATACTAATATTTTATGATTACTTTTGCAAAATCTATTCTAAAAAAATGCGTTCGACTGTTTGACAATAATTCTAAAATTACATTTTGTGTTGATTTTGTTTTCAAAATACACAAAAATGTGTTTTAAATAAAATAATTTTTTATTCACTGGGGAAAACTTTCCAAACACCCAATCAAATTGTGCCATATCCTTTATCCCCTAAATTTCTTATCTATAAAAAAAAGTCCAACCTGTGATTGAGAGTGCATTCAAGTCGCAATTAGACACCTCACCAATTTGATTTTGGTTGACAATAGTCACACATGAATAGTGTAGAATTATTTATGGTATGACCATAACCCAATGTAATGTGGGTCCATTTGAACATTATCTTCACTGATTTTATTGGTGCACATTGATAGTTTGGCCTTAATGATAATTTTTAATTATAAATTGATGTGTAAAGTATATTATATTTATAAAAAAATAAAATAATTTTTGTTGACATTTTAATTTATAATTGATCCGTAGTGACAGATTTAAGGAAGGGCAAGTAAGAGTTGTGACTTTCTAAAAATTTTAACATTATATTTTTTATCATTAGTTTTATTAGAATATTTTAACAAATTAGGACTTGCTCTCCTCCTAAATTTTTTTATATATTCATATGAATTATTCTAAATTTTAATACTTTCAATTTGTTCTCTTAAACTAAAATATCTGAATTTGTTATTGATTAGTCGTGACTATACAATAATTTTTTCAGAGGCAACATAGGTGTGACTTCGACTAACGAGATCAAAAGTTATGAATTGACACGTGCCTAATGTCCATCAATCATGGCCAATTTTTTTATTTTATTTTATACACACAACTAAGTCTATTGATTGTAGATTGCGTGAATAAATTGTTAACCAGAATTTCATTTCACAATTATTTTACACAAATTTCACTTATGAAAAAAATGATTTCAGAAAGTACCTGTAAAATATTGAATTAATAATCCTATGCTTTTAATCACTTATTCTTTCAATATAAAGAAACATTTTTTTTTTTCCGCAACATAATCTTTATTCTCACAACCTTAGTGAGTTAAACTAACCCCAGAGAGTTACACTAGAGTAAAAATCACTAATTATCATATAACTACTATTGTGTATATAATAAGAAAGAATTCCTAAAACCTCCCGGCGTCGGATTTAAATCTTACTTTCATTGTAATTTGAGTTTATGAGATTTCGGATTACGTGAATTTCACGTGAATACTCACATTACCTGTAAAAAATAAAAATAAAAAATTACACAGAATGCGAAAATCTCACAAAAAATTTGTTCTTAAAACAGGGGAGACGTTTGCTTTATGGATGGATTAAAACTGGGCAGAGTGCAGAGTGCGCAGTGCGCCAACAGTTTCCATCTCTCTCCCCCAAAAATGAAGCCAGAAGCCAGGTGCAAGTGCACCATCTGGATCTAGGTGAAGACTGGGGATAATTCTGTGTGCTAAATGGTCCACCTGAAAATCTTGGATGGGCCTATATCTTTATGCTGGGTAAAATTGAATCAACTTCAAAGATTAGCTTGCTAACCTGGCAAAACCTTTGAATGTGGTCATGTGGGGATCGAAATTTGCCAAGTTGGCCTG
This sequence comes from Nyssa sinensis, assembly GCA_008638375.1. Lineage (NCBI taxonomy): Eukaryota > Viridiplantae > Streptophyta > Magnoliopsida > Cornales > Nyssaceae > Nyssa > Nyssa sinensis. Next base: position 2,801,300 of record CM018031.1, on the reverse strand, counting down.
TTTGATTGACTGACAATTGGAAGGAATTGGATGTTGAGTATTTCTATTACTGAGGGCTGAAATCCAGATATGTCAACTTTCTTCTTGGACGGTGAAAATCAGGAATTGAGACTCTCTCCATTTCTCATGAAATGGAGACACACCTAACTTGAAAATCAATTTTCTCATTCTCATTTTGAAGATTAGAACTTTTACAAAAAAAATTTCGAAAGCATTTTTGTAAACTTCTCCAAAACTTTGGGAAAAAACTCTTGTGAAAAATATTAGGAAACTTACAACAGATCAATAAGTCTTTCACACACGTGCATATGTTATTTATCGTAAGTTTATAAATAACTTTTTTTTATTGTTTAGTTGGTTTATTTTAGAATTGTTGTGCGGAATGAAAATTATTTTCCAAAAAAGATAGGAGTTAGCTAAAGTTTGCTAGTTGCATTATTTGGGAGAAAGTGAAGGGAATAATTAATGTCATTCTCACATTTTTATAACCTAAGTGTAAGTGCTCGTTTAGTTGAACAGTGTAAAAATATTATTTGAGTTAAGTAATTAAATAAAAATATTATTTAAGTTAAGCTGTGTGATGTTTTGTTGTTAGCTGGCAATTCCATTGTATGTTTTGTTGAGTAAAATATAAAAATCAGATTAATTTAATGAGGTTTGTTTATTTAATCTGTTTGCATTGCTTTAGAAATAAATTCTGTTGTCTATATTCTCCCCCCCTCTCTCTCTCTCTCTTTATATATATATATATATATATATCAAGTAAGAGTGCATGAATAAAATCTATTGCGTAAAGAACATTCTTTACTAATCTGTTTGCACGGCTTAGAAATTTTGATTAAAAATAAGTATTGTTATGTTCTAAATTTTTATATCAGATTTTATATTTTAAAATATGTGATAACGAATTATTGATAAATTATTAAATATATGTTTGGTATATCATCAATGATCATGTGATTCATTATTTAAAATACAAAAATTTAAAACATTTAGTATTATTATAAAAATTGTTGTCTATATTATTGCACTCTCTCATCTACGTACACATAAGAATCAGAAATAATATTGTTCAAGAGATTATAATAAAACTAGGGAGATCAACACAAGTAGAAAATTAGAAACTGGCATTATAAATTCAAACATAATCTGCATCAGTAAAATCTGGCTTACAAAGTTAAATATGGGCCACACATTGTTCACCCACATATGGGTTTGTGATAAATAGACTCTCCTCAAGCTCTATAGGACAACAAGATTAGAAAGGAGGTGCGCCACGAGGTCCAGGTGGCCCAAATGGCGGACCAGGAGGTCCAGGTGGCGGACCTAACAGGAAACCTGGTGGACCAGGCGGTCCTAACGGGAAACCAAGAGGGCCAGGTGGTGCGGGAACAGGAACAAGAGGTGGTGCAGGTGGAGGCACAAGAGGTGGCAGGGGAGGAGGAGGAGGACCGGGAGGCCTAGGGGTGGAGGCACTATTGGTATCTCTTTTACTTAAATAGACCCTACTATTGAATCCAGAATGTCGAACAAAGTCGGTTTAGGCTTTAAAGACTTTCGCTGTTTATGTCATGATATTTATTGCATGTTAGTAGCACTGATTGAGTTTTTGCAGTTTCAAGTTTCAGTTGAGACCCGATTAGGCAATAGTGTTGGGCCGGGGTTCGCAATTCGAGATCCGCATAAGGTAAGTTTCGAGTCGTGACAAACTTGGTATCAGAGCATTAAGTTTAAATGATTAGGCTCAGCTGGTATCAAAGACTTGGTATCAGAATATCCTAGATCATAAGCGGTTCATAGGAAATAAGACTAAGGTACTAGTATTATAAATTTCGAAGTAAAGTCAGTCAGTAGATAGATTCTGATATGATAGATAGACTATTATATAAATTTTGACCTGTTGATCTTTTACAGCGAGTAATTTTGGGAGATGATCAGGCTACTGTACCAGTAGTCGCATGTGTTTTTCTAGTTATTATAGCATACCTGCATGCTAGTTTTCATTTATTGATTATACTTTCCGTATTCACTACTAGATTGATTTAGAAATTCACTATTCTTTTATTTCAATTGGAGTCCGTTTAACTATTTTTTGACTTAGGGGTATTTTGATAATTTCTTTTTTAAATTTAAATATTATTTTATTACTTGGGATCAAAATATAATTATCATAAATCCTGGGTCAATTTCAAATTTTCAGCAAGGCCTATTCCAATTTGGAATAGCCAAACAGCGGATTAAGCTTAACCTTGGATAGGCTATCCTTGTTCCCATTTCAATTTAATTTTAATTCACTATACCTACAAGCAAACATACCCAAATCAATTTTTAAAAAATCATCAAAGCTGCACCGTTTCATGTTCTAACCCAAGTGCAGCTGAGTGGGTCGACCCTAACCCGAACCCATGACCCAAAACCCCACCACGCAACATGCACATAGCGCACACAGCACTTTTCTCCTGGCATGCGTCGGTCATATTCTCCGGTGATGGTAGCCGTTTTTCGACGATTTTTTGACGCCAAATTGATAGGTTCCTCTTCTACTCCTCATGAGCTTTCCATATCTACTCCCAGGAATTCAATTTGCATCATCAGAAGGCTTTCGAAAAATGGAGTTGCAGCCAACTTCGGCGAGCTACCCAAATTTCTTGGCAAACTGAATTTTTCATTTTTCATGATTTTTTAGCCCAAGTTTTACCTACAAGTTGCTGCACCTATGTGCAATAATTCTTCATTCATAAAACAAGCTAAATTGATCACAAATTCAATGACTCGAAATTTTTCTTTAAACTTTAATTGATTTTTCTCACTTATTTCTTAACCAAATAGACTACGATTTTTTCCTAAATTTACTATTTTTCATGCTCTTTAAAATCATACAATCCAATCTATCATTTATCCTCTTAAATTTAAAAACAGAATTCATGATACCAACCTTATTTCTCATGTTTTTGCTTGCGGTTTCTACCGAGTGTTCTAGCTTCTTCTTCCGAATCCTTCTAATGTTCTCAGCTTCTCCACTTCTTATTCTTTTCTGATTTTCTATCAAACAACCCCCCCACACACACACACACACATATATATATATATATATATGTGCAACATCAACCGTCCCTTTCTCTCTCTACTCTCTCTCTCTCTCTTCTTTCCCTCTTTCCCTCTTTCCTCCTCCTTTCGTAGCTTCTTGACTTTTCTTTTCTCTCTTGATTTTTTTTCTTTGGCTGTAGCTTGCTGCTTTACTTCAATTAGCTTATAGGATATTTTGTAACTATATATATTATATAATATATTTACACACACCAACACACACATTGCCGACACTACACTTGATTTTTCTTTTCGTTTCTTTTCTTTTCTTCCTCCACTTGCATGCCTTGCATGCATTATATATATATATATATATATACATACATATACATATATTTATTTATATATGTATATAATGTATTATAATACTATATTATAATACATTATAATATATTTATAATGTATTATAACTTGTATATACATATATTTATTTATACTAATGTATTATAATACTTATATATATATATATATAAGCATTATACATTTATACTATAACATATACTTTATACTTTATACTTTATATATATATATATATACTTTTATACGTATATATATACACATATATATATTATATATACCTATATGTACTTAACACATACATGTCACACATTAGGATATTTTGTAACTATATATATTATATAATATATTTACACACACCAACACATACATTGCCGACACTACACTTGATTTTTCTTTTCTTTTCTTTCTTCCTCCACTTGCATGCATTATATATATATATATATATCAACTTGTATATACATATATTTATTTATATTAATGTATTATAATACTTATATATATAAGCATTATACATTTATACTATAACATATACTTTATATTTCATATATATATATATATATACTTTTATACATATATAAATACACTTATATATATATATTATATATACCTATATGTACATACACATACATGTCACACATTGTATGTGTGTAACTATATATATATATATATATACATATACATGTATTTATTTATATATATATATATAAGCATTATACATTTATACTATAACATATACTTTATACTTTATATATATATATATATACTTTTATACGTATATATATATACACATATATATATTATATATATACCTATATGTACTTAACACATACATGTCACACATTGGGATATTTTGTAACTATATATATTATATAATATATTTACACACACCAACACACACATTGCCGACACTACACTTGATTTTTCTTTTCTTTTCTTTCTTCCTCCACTTGCATGCATTATATATATATATATATATATCAACTTGTATATACATATATTTATTTATACTAATGTATTATAATACTTATATATATAAGCATTATACATTTATACTATAACATATACTTTATACTTCATATATATATATATATACTTTTATACGTATATAAATACACTTATATATATATTATATATACCTATATGTACTTACACATACATGTCACACATTGTATGTGTGTAACTATATATATATATATATATATATTTATGTACATATATATGATCTACTATGCACGTACATCGATGCATGTACGGATATACGTGTACGACTTTCTGTACTGTCAGTTTCTTGTACGGGTAGTCCTGAGGAACTCGGGGTTATTTGTAACTACTTCTCGCATATTTAAATATCGTATATCGCTCTATTTGTGCGTTTCACTATTCGTCTCGAACTACATGCCTATTACCGTACATAATTTACTACGATAGTTCGGATCTCTTTTGGTATTATATTTATCGGTTCGGTCTATTCGTACTTGGCTTGTCCTAACCTCGTAATTCTTTGAGATTATAGCTTCTATTATTTATTTTGGTATTCGCACCCATTTACTGTATACTACTCATTCGTGATAGTTTGTATAATTGAGGTCTACTGTTCTTGGTCTGAATCTGGTCTCGGTTTACTTTTGATATTATGCTCATGGCTTAGTCAAATCTCGATATTACTATTTGACTTTTTTAGGATATAAATGAATTTATTATATTTTATTCAGAACTCACGTTCGATTACAACTGGTATTACACTACTCGACCGGGTCTGCCTCAATTTACGTGTCATAATCTGGGTCGGGATGTTACATGCTTTATAAAAGATAATAAAATAATTTTTGTTGACATTTTAATTTATAATTGATCATAGTGACAAATCCAAGGAAGGGCAAGTAAAGGTTGCGACCTTTCAAAAAATTTGATATTATATTTTTTATTATTAATTTTGTTAAAATATTTTAACAAAGTAGGACTTGCTCCCTTCCTAAATCTTTCTATATTTTCACATGAATTTTTTTAAATTTTAATATTTTTAATTTATCTTCCTAACTAAAATATTTGAAGTTCGTCATTGATTAATTGTGACCATACAATAAGTTCTCCACACAATAAGTTGTCCACATAGATTGACAAAATAGGTATGACTTCACCTCGGCAGATAAAAAATTATGAATTGACATGTGCCTAATGTCCATCAAACATGGCCAATTTTTTTATTTTTTATTTTTATACACACAACTAAGTCTATCAATTGTAATTTTTGATCCCATGGTTAGATTGTTAACCAAGATTTCATTTACAATTATTTCGTACAAATTTTACTTATAAAAAACAATGATTCCAAAAATACCTGTAAAATATTGAATTAATAATCTTACATTTTTAATTACTTATTCTTTTAATATAAAGCAACGTTTTTTGTTTTTTTGCAACACAATCTTTATTCAACCTTATTAGTTAAACTAACCCTAGAGAGTTACACTTGAGTAAAAATCACTGATTATCATATGACTACTATTGTGTATATAATACGAAAGAATTCCTAAAATCTCCTGGTGCCAGGATTTAAATCTTATTCTCATTGTAATTTGAGTTTATGGGATTTTAGATTAGTAAATTTCACTTGAATACTTAACATTACTGTAAAAAAATAAAAATAAAAAATTACACAGAATGCGAAAATCTCACAAAAAATTTGTTCTGAAAACAGGGGAGACGTTTGCTTTATGGATGGATTAAAACTGGGCAGAGTGCAGAGTGCGCCAACAGTTTCCATCTCTCTCCCCCAAAAATGAAGCCAGAAGCCAGGTGCAAGTGCACCATCTGGATCTATGTAAAGACTGCTATGCTGGCAAAACCTTTGAATGTGGTCATGTGGGGATGGAAATGTGCCAATTAGGCCTGTTTGATTGACTGACTATTGGAAGGAATTGGATGTTGAGTATTTCTATTACTGAGGGTTTGATTTGAGCCATCGTGCTCAGCTGAAATCCAGATATATAAATTTTCTTCTTTGACAGGGAAAATAAGGAATTGAGACTCTTTCATTTCTCATGAAATGAAAACACACCCAACTTAAAAATCAATTTTCTCAAAAGCAATTTTGTGAACTTCTCCAAAGCTTTGGGATAAAACTCTTGTGAAAAATATTAAAAAAATTTACAACAAATCGATAAGTTTTTCACACTGTGGGTGCGTAATTTATTGTAAGTTTATAAATATATTTTTTTTATTTGTTAGTTGGTTTATCTTAGAATTGTTGTGCGAAATGAAAATTATTTTTAAAAAATATAAGAGTTAGCTAAAGTCTGCTAGTTGCATTATTTGGAAGAAAGTGAAAGGATAATCAACGTCATTCATCACAATTTTATAACTTGAGTGTAAGTATCCGTTTGGTAGAACGGTATAAAAATATTATTTGAGTTAAGTAACTATTTAAATTTAATAATTAAGTAAAAGTGTTATTTGAGTTAAGCAATTTAATATTTAGATAAATTGTTAATAAATACTTAATAACTATCAAATGAACTTTACTGACTTAAAAAAAAACTTAAACTTATCTGCATTTATAAAAAAGTTGTAACTCTGTAATTTTATTTTAAACAGTCACAGAATTAATTAAATATAGTTGAAAAGCTCAAAATACTTTTAAGTTAATTTGAAAAACTAATCGAAATATAAATTGATAATAAAGTTGATGAAAAAAACTACCCATTCAAGAATTTTTACAAAAAGTAAATTTCTCAATTGAGGTGGAAATGTAAATTATTATTTTTTTTTTATATAAAAAAGGGTAAGAATAGTATTGCTCCAAAGTTGACAGGTGTGATTTTCCTTGTCATCTGACAATTCCGTTGTATGTTTTGTTGAGTAAAATATACAAATCAGATTAATATAATGAGGCTTGATTATTTAATCCGTTTGCATTGCTTACGGAATGTGATTAGAAATAAATTCTCTTGTCTATATTCTCTCTCTCTCTCTCTCTCTCTCTCTCTCTCTCTCTCTCTCTCTCTCTCTCTATATATATATATATATATATATATATCAAGTAAGAGTGATTGATATTAAATATATGTTTGGTATACTCCCAATAATCACGTGACATATCATTTAAAATATAAAAATTTAAGATATTTAGTATTATTGTAAAGATTGTTGTCTATATTATTGCACTGTCTCATCTACGTACACATAAGAATCAGAAATAATATTGTTCAAGAGATTATAATAAAACTAGGGAGATCAACACAAGTAGAAAATTAGAAACTGGCATTATAAATTCAAACATAATCTGGATCAGTAAAATCTGGCTTACAAAGTTAAATATGGGCCACACATTGTTCACCCACATATGGGTTTGTGATAAACAGACTCTCCTCAAGCTCTCTAGGACAACAGGATTAGAAAGGAGGTGGGCCACGAGGTCCAGGTGGCCCAAATGGTGGACCAGGAGGTCCAGGTGGCGGACCTAACGGGAAACCTGGTGGACCAGGAGGTCCAGGTGGCGGACCTAATGGGAAACCAGGTGGGCCAGGTGGTGGGGGAAGAGGAACAAGAGGTGGTGGGGGTGGAGGCACAAGAGGTGGCGGGGGAGGAGGAGGAGGAGGAGGACCGGGAGGCCCAGGGGGACCACCAAAGCAGTCTTGTAGTAGCCAGCAACAACACAAGCAGTAGAAGCTGCCACACACAAAAATGCAATAGAAAACGGTTAGATACACTTATCTATATGGAGGTATCAAAAAGAAGTTCAATTATGATTTATTGTCTCGTGAATGGTTGTCCTCTCAAGCTCATGTCTTTCCATCTTTGTGAACTCTGTGTGTATGTATGTGTGTTTGTGTGTGTAATAAACAATCTTTTGGGAGGAGTAACAATAAAAAATAAAAGAACAAAAGTTGGAAACTGAAAATACTAACCAAGAAGATATGGTGGTGCACAAGTTATTAACAAAGCCACCAAGAAAGCCACCCGGTACAGGAAATGGTGCTGGAGGACCCCAACCCGGTCCCGGGCCAGGGCCAGGGCCAGGGCCACCTCCACCTGGTGGTCTCATCTAGCCCTCTTAATCCGCCACACCCGCTTGAGAAAATGGCACTTGAAGAAGCAAACCAACTTAAGAGGGAAAACTCTCAGGATAAGTTATGTTGCATTGGGTTTGAACTTCGGACACTTGCAATATATATATAGATGTCGAGAGAGAGAGAGAGAGAGAGAGGATTTTGGAGGTTGGGTAAGTTTACTACTTTACTGAACTTTTGAATGTTAGGACTTAGGATGCAACCACCATATTCCACAAAGTTGAGTTTCTTAAACTGCCTTTCAAACCAACCCTTCAGCCACTCTTCTTCAACCTACCTACCTTTCTTGTTTGTGATCTGTTCTTCTTCCATTTTACATGTGATTTCCATTGATGACCAATTGGAGCGGAGCAACATCCTCAATTTTTTTCCCATTCTGATTTTGCTTTCCATTCAATGGATGGAAGAAAGGTTCCAGAGTAAAAGAAAAGGCAGGAGCTATTGCTGCCGATGCATGAGAGACACTTGTTGCATTGACTGGCAAGTTTTCAACCTGCTTCCTGCTTCCGTATGGTGTAATTGAGAATTTTTTTCAAAGGACAATGATACTCTGGAATAGTCTAGTGATTAAATTTTTATTTATCTTAATTATTTTATCTTTAATTTTCGATATCATCTAACACTAAAAATATAATCTCATATAAACTCAAACTTACAGCAATTTTACCCTTTTTTTTTCAAAAATGAGTCACATATCCCCTCTCATTATCTAATTTTTGAAAGAACCAATTCTTTGTGATCTCACTTTGTTTAAATTTTAAACATATTAGAAACAAATGTGAATCTTAATACTATCCAAATTTAATAAACAAACAATATAATAATTTTGATAAAAATAAAAAAATAATAATAATATATGATCCAATTGAAAGAATAATCTTAAATATAATAGAATGATGAGCCATATTACCGAATAAAACTTTATAAGTACAAACAGAACCCCAGGAGTTGGCATTATAGTTTTGCCTAACCTTATATTCTAGGTATACCATTGTCATCCTTTTTTCCTCTTTCATTAAAAAAAAAACCATTTGACAATCAAACTTTCAAACACCTTCCATTATTGGGCAAAACCATTTCAAAAAGCCCTCAAGCTTCTGGAAGTACTCTGAATCTGAGTTTCCTTCTTTCAAAAACAAGACTCAATGTCATTCTGTCACTTTATTGTGACTTTGTTTTCAACAACTTCCACAATCAAAACATTTAGAAACCATAAGTGCCCAAGTTTAAAATAAAAAAAAAAAAACTCACAATGGGTTTTCAAAGTCAAATTATAGGGCAATATTGCCATATATAAATGAGACTAAATGTACTGAGAGCATTGTGGCCATAAACATTTGACACCATAAGCTATTGAAGAATATTCTGTGATTAAAAGCAACAGATTCATAACAAAAGGGCGCTTAAAATATAGGGCATTTAGGGACTATAAAAAACACATAACACAAATTCTTCTTACATTTCATAAACAGGAATTAGCACTGCAACTAAAACAACAGAAGAATGTATTTCATTGAGTTTGGAAGATCATGTCCGAATCTCAAAATGCGACAAAAAATAAAGATAAAATTAAACAAAAGTGCAGGTTCTGTGACATTTATTAGAAATTTCACTAATCTAAATAGAGTTTGTCAACACAAAGGAAGAAAAAAAATCGACATATACAATACTCAAGAAACTTCTCACCATCCAAAAAATCGGACAGAAACAAGAAATCTGAAATACAAAATATTTTACCTCTCAGTGCAGTCTGACAAGTTTCCTGGCTTGGATTATGACATACTGGTCCAGCAACATTTTCAGCTTCATGAATTCAGTGTCCCATAGAAGTAAAGCTCCAAATAATATTAATTACATGCCTTCCTTCTTGATTCGAGCAGAATTCTTATCTTTTTGGGAATCCTTGTGTTTCTTTCTTCTAGGAGCACCGACAGCAGCAGGGTCTACCAATGGACCAGACCAAGTTTGGATGGGTGCTTTTGAATATGAAAAATTCATGGAACTGAATGGGACATCAGGAGGGTCAAAGGCTGGATCAATGTAATGTGAAGAACCTAAAGGATAACCAAGTGCTCCATCCTGGTGTGGGGGAGGAAACTTCTCGCTCTTGCTCTTTGCATTTGCGTGTGTGATTAGACGCCGCCTCTGTTCAAGAGATCATGACATGGCAGTGCAAATCAATAGATGTAAGAAAGCAACCTTGACTTGTTAAACCATACAATCAAATAAATCAAGAAATTTCCCAGAAAAGGGCCATCAAGAGTTTCTGCACACACACTCACAAACACATTTTATCAGAGAATACACATTTTCAGTATATACAAGTACAGAATAGACTCTGTTCAACCTACATCCCAGGTGACTCGTATAGACATCTGGCTAATTACTCAAACCAATTAGATACTTTGTCTCAACCCCATGTCTCCCCTTACATAAAAAAATCTCCTGAAAAAAATTAGATATTGCTTGCCTGCTATTTGATTTTGCGACATCTCATCAAATTTCTTCTCTCTATTATATGTTCATCTTTTTTCCATCACCGTTGTTGACATGCCTTCTCTTAGTTCTTGGGAACAGCAACATAAATTTTGCTCTGTAGTCCCCCCAAGCCATCAAGAGCAATACACATTGTCTCCAACAGACCAAATTTCAGACAAAAATAAGAGCTTGTGATGGAAACATGGATGTAAGACAACTAAATTTCAACCTACGACCAAAAACTTATATAATGTAGAAACATCTTCCTATTAACTAATAACATACCAAACACATCATTTACATCTCCACAAATGGTGGACACCAGTTTGCTCATTCACAAACATGTCCACTAGTATTTAGTGTCAAAAACTGCCCCAAAAATTACGTATTTTAATCATTATTATCTTCAGTGTTTAATGATATCTGATGTTCTAGATTTTTATTCTACATGCCATGTGTTTCGTACATGGGCAACATATTTTCACTTGACCATCTTAAACACCTTCGTGGTTATTTGACATTTAAGCCACGAGAAAACTCCAAGATTCTGGACCATATAAACACATGCACACAAATAAATAATGTGAATGTCATAAAGCACATCAATAAAACATGCATATGAACCATGGCCCCTAGGTTCAGATTGTGGGGAATTTCCGTATCCCAAACTCCATATTCATATTAGTGCTAGACAACTGTGTCCCAAATCAAACAATCTTAGGTAAATACTGGAATCTTATTTGGAGGACTCACCAATCTGCAGTGATAAAAAAAATGTACCAAAAGCAGTGCAAATTGCAGAACATTGTGGAACTACTACTATTTGGTTTCACTCATAGATACCAGAAAAGACTAATGCCCTGCTGATCTCCATCTTGCAATGCACATTGCAAAACTTGGTACCCTGTTGTTGCAGAACACTAAATTCAGTGATCACCAAAAAAATACCCTATTTCTTCTGTTAGTTTTCTTCTTCGTAAAAGTCTTACAAGAAACTAACTTTTTTTTTATAGGTACTTCTAAGAAAGTAACATAAAAATTAAAATATAATAAGATAGAATCCTTTATGAAAAAGATCTAAGCCATAACCTAATTACATGAGAAACACAAAGTTCCATCTTTTGAATAATTAATTCCAATATAACAAAGTTCCAAAAAGTTAAAAAGTGAATTGTTTAATGACAACATATATCATTAATATAACTTGTTAAAATAAACAATCTCACATAGAAATACCTCGACACATTCCAACTATGCAGTCTACAAAAGATATGCTTATAGTACCACATTTAATAGTGTGTGGTGTACGATGCCTCCATTCCAGTTCCACTTACTAAAATGAACTGCATTCCAGGTAAATGTGTTTTCACAAACCAGGATAGCCATTCTGACAGAACTCAGCACAGTTTGCATTCTCAAATCACTTCTTACCAAATCCTTAAGCATCCTTGTCAAACTAAATATTATCCCCTTGAGAGTTTTGACTGGCACCAACTTACTTCTTGGTGTCACAGGAAGTTAGAGACATCTGTTTTTCTTCAATTATAACCTTCACGTAATAATTATTACAAGTTATGTCGGTTGTTAAGTGTATCATGTTAGCTGCTCCTTTTTTTCAATTTTTTTCTCTCTTTTTTAATTGGTGGGGGTAGTTGGGTTTTGGTTACAAATAGAGGCATGTGCAGTGATGCTTTTGTTTTTCTTCATGCTGGAAACAAGTTTCTTTCCACGCCAGATGATAATGGGGAGTAGAAGATTGGAATCATTCTTTCCATCATTTTCTTTTTCTTTTTAACTTCAACTAATAGTATGCATGACATGAAGGAAAAACATAACTATTCCTATAGGAACTATATTTCATCCATATAAGCAATTTGAGTCTCAAAAAATACATGTTGGACAAGTTAAGAAATAACAGCATGCATAAATTTTACTCAAAGAAGTAGCTTATTCCTTATCTGACATACATCAAGATTGGCTTGCAGCTCAGCATTGGCTTCTGGAGCAGGGATTGCCCTTACAGCTCGATCACGTGTACGAGTTTTTTTCACACCATCAGCATTAGCTTTACCAGCAGCTCTTAGTCTACAATCATAAAGGTCATTTCAGGTCACCACTAGAAAGAAAAAAAGGAGGGGGGGGGGGGGGGGGGGGGGGAAGTAAAATGAAAAAAAAAATCTTAGATACATTAACATTCACTCAACCTCTGGTCTTAGCTGAGAAAGTAAAAGAAGAAAAAATTATGAAATGATATTGGAAGTCAACAAACTGATACAAGGGGCAAATTTACAAAAATTTAACTTTCAATAGTTGAATTGTTGATAAAAATAAAAAGACAAGAAAAGAAAATTTGCATATCAAATTTCTATACATCTTAGTTGCTCATAATTTCTGTTTTTTTTTTTTGCAGCCAATTCACCTCTCAAATATTTGAATATATTGTGCCTATCTTAACGAGGCTTATGTTAGCAAGGAAAAAAATCATAATTCAATGTGAAAAACAATTAGAATTTGAATGTATCTAGGATGTACAATATAAAATTGTCATCCACAAACCTTCGAGATTCTTCATCCCGTAATTTAGCATCCATCTCCTTGCTGGGAGGATATTTTGGAAGGCTCGAAGGCTCACAAGCATAAGGTTTGGTTGTGAAGAACTGGAAAAAAGAAAACAACAAACACCCATTAAAACAGGGGGGAAAAAACACAGACACAGTTTGAATTGATAAAATACCCAGGATGAAAGTCTTCAAACAAAATTCCATGCACCAGAGTTCTACACACAAATCTATTGCCAATAAAAAAACTGGGCAGATCACTTACGAGTTAAAAAGAATTATTTACAAATATTAGTTTTCCTGGAATGGTACCATACCAAGACTGATCCTTTTCCTAATACATTTAACAAGGTTTAGTAATGGAACTGATAAAATGGATGAAACAAAATTTCAGAAACTGCTCCAAGGGAAGTAAGGAACTAATTGCAGATAAATAAATAATCAGAGAAAACTACCAGAATGCTTAATAGGGTGCTCAATGCCCCTCATATACAACACCCCCCCCCCCCCCCCCCCCCAAAAAAAAAAAAAAACTGGGAAAAAAACTCACATGATATTTCTCAAAATGGAACTCAATATGCCCTAGCAATTTTCAGAACTTTCCTAAAGTTTGTCTTCCCCGTAAAAAATTAAATTCATTTTGGAAAGTAATTCTAGGCTTAAGGTAGAATACCAATGTCATAATACATCCACCTAAGTATTGAAAAAAAAAAAAAAAAAAATGCAATCATATGTTTAAGTATAAAAATACAAACTCCAATAACCACCTTTTGTTCTATACACATCATAACAATCACAAAAAAGCAAGCCAAAGCTTGTAAGCTAAGAGTCTAACACTATGGCAAGGACTTGAAAAAACTTTGGCAGTGCTAAGCCTCTGTTAAAGGAATAGTTCATTGCATCACTGTCTATTATGTATACTTAGCTGTGTCAGTCGTGTTTATTGCATCCTATGGAATATACCGCATCCTCATTTTGGATCTTACCACTTTAAACAACATGCTATAATTACCCGGAACGTTATTTAACCAAAAGCCAGTTTAAACAGAAAAATAACATCCAGAAACCAGCCATACCAGCGCCTGTATTATGAATGGAGCACAACAGATTAAGATTAAGATTAATATGTTATTAGAATATGATTGCTCACTTCACTCCTCAACGCAGTTGTGGCAGTTTGACGTTCAGTAGGGTCAATTGCAAGAAGGGTCTCAATTAATGGCAGTGACGAAGGTGGAAAATCTTTAAATGTCTCTGCTATGCATCGTTTATATGATTGCTGGGGCTTGAATATGGTTGCATGTGGCAGCTTTGACTTTTTCCAATATTCTTCGGAAGGAGAGCCACATAGCTTAAATATTTTGTGCAGCTGCTCCACCTAAGTAATATGAAACCTATATATATTAGTGACAACAGGAACAATAGTAGAACTCAACAAAATCAGCTACACCATGTTTTCAACATCCAATCAGAAAATGCAGGCATATAATTCCAATAAAGAAAGGCATTGCTCTCTTTCCTGCATAGCTAATTAAGAAGCCTGCAATATATGCATACTCAAATTAAAATGAGGATACAGCACAGATATTCTAGAGAAGCAACAACAGAAAATGACTAATGAATGGCTACATTACAAGTATTTGGACACATCCACGGGTATGATAGAGATTGAACTCTTACTGAAAATAACCAAGCATTCATAATAAAGCATACAAGCTTGTGTCCTTAACATTTCATCTCATGTTCTAAAAAACAATACCACTGATTCACTACAACCCGCCTGAGTCAATTCATATGGTGTGGGAGTCTGGGACTAAAATATAGCTCACTGATATGAGAATCAAAATGACAGATAATATCATACAACAGCAATTAACACATCTCTACTAATAATTCCATTCTTCATTGAACAAAGAGCCATGGACCGAGGACATAGTCATATGCAAGCCACCGTTGGGCTAATTAGTACATTAATTTATTAATCAATAATGGAACATGGTACATTAATTTATTTAGTAGAAGCGGAACGGCAAGTATATAACTCGCAGAAAACACTAAATCTGAATCATTAAATATGAATGTAAAGAGCATACAAGAAGTATATATTTTTAGGCTGAGTTTAGTAGTATAAATGTAACAACCACTAATTGTTTTCTATAGGAAACAATCAATGCATCATAATATCAGTGAAGTATGATGTATCTTAATAGCCCAATAAATGCATCTTAACTCTGGGAGTGATGTTTGAAATTACCTCCGTGCGACCAGGCATGATTGGCTTCCCAGCCAATAACTCAGCAAGAATGCAACCTGCACTCCACAGGTCCACACCTACACCATAATCAGTGGCCCCAAGAAGAAGCTCCGGGGGTCTATACCACAGTGTAACCACCCGACTAGTCATAGGCTGCTTGTGATTGGGATCAAAAAAAGAAGCCAATCCAAAATCAGCAATCTTAAGAACCCCTCCATTGTCGATAAGAAGATTTGACCCCTTAATATCACGATGCAACACATGACGGTTGTGACAGTGCTCAAGCCCAGACAATAGCTGATGCATGTAACATTTTACCTACAGAAGAAAAAAAAAAAAAAAAAAGCACACCCAAAATTAGTATCGAATATAGGAAAATTCCGATAATTTTAGCTAAATAACATCCAATAGCAGCACACAGACAAATAAAACCGAACCTGAGGCTCTGTAAACTTGACTCCTGGGCTTGCAGCAAGTCCAGCCAAATCATGCACCATATACTCAAGTACAAGGTACAAACTACATGACATCCTCGATGTCACTAAACCTTCCAATTTTACAACATTGGGGTGATCCAACTGTCGCAAAATTAAAATCTCTCTAGCCATAAATTTTACACTTTCAGGCTCCAAATTGTCAAATCGAACCTTCTTCAAAGCAACAATTTTCCCTGTTATAGTATCCCTAGCTTTGTACACATTACTATATGTACCTTGCCCAATCTAATACACAAAAATACAAAAGCATACAAGAAGGAATGAGACACTAGCCTCTCAAGCATAAAGGAATTGGAAATTAAAACTATCAAATACTTGCCTTGTCTATTTTTTCAAACGTGTCTGCTCGACGGGGTATCCACCCATTGATCGCCTCACCTGCAACAGCCGAGAGCCAAGAAGGCCACCCTGCTGCCACTTGTTCGCCATGTACATGCTTAGGTGGGTTACTCAGCCTCGGATTCGGCCTAGACCGTCTCCTTTCACCCCTTGGTCGGGTACCCCCATCCTTCTGTTCCTCCTTCTGATCCCCACCATTCTGAACCTCGGCCCCGCCCTCAGCTCCTGCAACAGCAACTTTCTCTCTCCTCCCTGATGGCACTGCCAAATCCCTCTCCCTCCCCTTCTCTACTACAATATCCGAACTAGACGGGACCGACGACGAAATCTGTCTTCCAAACACACACCCCATCTCTTACACACCTAAACCCTAATCCTAACCGTCATTTCTCATCACATTCCACACTCTTCATCTTCATTCAAAACCATAAACTAACAGATCCATCCCAAAGGATAACAATGCGCAAATCTTTTAACAAATGCTAATGATTTTTGCAGCAAACAAAGGCAATATTTGATTAATACAACGAATATACGCTAATTCAAGAACCCTAGCTTTTTGCCCGACAAAGCAGAGGCAGTAATGATTTAGGGTTAGCCCACAATTTATGGCGGTCAAAAATGAGCTATAACAAAGCAAGAAAAAGTGATGCACAGTAAAATAAATCAAGCTTTATTGTGCTTTTTGTTGGTGATTGAAGATCAGAGTTTAAAGTTGCAAAGTTGAATTCCACTTAAGAAAAGAAATTAACTTACTAGATTAAGGATTTATATGGAAATGTAGAGTGTGAAAAGAGTGTTTGATCTCTTTCTACTCTGCTTTCTCTCTCTATAGTCTATAGTATTTGCGAATTCTTGACTCTTAAAGAGTGAGAAGTTTAGAGAATTGACACAGAAAATGTTGCCAACCTGTCTGCAGTCTACACAGCCTGATGGCCGCAAATCAAAAACAGTTTCTCTCTGTTTCTTCTTACCTTCCACACTTCTTCTCACTGTGGTCTATTTTTTTTTTCTTCTCTCTCTAAAAAATTCGAGTTTTCCCTTCTATCTCACGTGAAGCCACTTCAACCAATCATTTCGTAACACGTATATTTTCTTCTCTAATAAAAAATTTATAGAATAAATGACTCTCATTTCTCTATTTTCTAACAATTGCAAAACGTATCTCTTATTTATCTAATTGCAATATCAGACACGTCGGTCTCACATCGTTAATAATATTAAAATTTTATTATCATTTATTTGTTAACTTTTATATAAAATTTATAAAATCAAATTTGTCATAAAAAAAAATAAGATTTATTCAAATTATTATTTATTAATTTTAAATATAATATATTTTTATTTAATTTTAATAAAATAAATATTTATCGACCCGAATGCGAAAACCCTATGTGTACTGAAACTCTCTGTGTCTCATCTTTTTCAAAGTGCTCGTGAGCCGGAAGCTGAATATTGAATTTTTGTTTGTTTTATTAGGACAAAGTCCAATGCCTTTTTAAAATATATAAATTTATTTATATTTAATTTATGGTATTCATATTCTTGATATTTGGAGTTATGCGAGGGTTGTTTAAAAGGTATTGTTTTGAGATTTGCACCAATTCTTTTTTTAATTAAATTTTTTGAGATCTACTGTCAAACTCTTAGCTACATCGCATAATTAAAATAATAACAAATTAATACTATTATTAAAACCCATGTTCTGTAAATTATAAATAACTAAAAATTAAAAGAATAAAAAATCACTCTTTTCAGCCTGATAATAACTCGAGCGTTACTATAAAATAAACGATAAAAGTAAAATTCCATTGTATATAAATTAATAAAAGAATAATAATACATAAAGGACCAACTTTTATTCATACCAGATTCTTGTGAATTTATTTTATTCAATAAGCTTTTTCCAACAAGATTTAGTTAAATAAAGCATAGATTATTATTATAATTTCCCAATCCCTTGTTTGGATCTTGAAAAATAGTAAAATTAATTTTGCACATTTTTTTCCTTATTTCCTTATTATTATTTTTAAATCCAAATGAAGCCTAAAGCAAAATTAGAAAGCATAATAATTTTGCTTTTTAATAAAATTATTTTGCATATTTCGTGTTTATTTGTGTTGGATATATTAGGTCAGTTTTAGACCCAAACTCATATTTAAAAAAGCATCCACATTATATGTGTGAAGAATTAAAATATGAGTATAACTTGGATTGTGAGAATGTGATTACGGAAATGATTGAGGTAATACAATTTTTTCGTACTCGATCTTGTAACTCTTCTATTGATGAGAAAAATCTATGCATCAATGTTCGTGATTATAAAACTTGTAACATAAACATGATGAATCTTAGATGATTCCATATATTCGGATAACAAATTTTAACTTGTATCCGATACAAATATTTGATATAAATATTCTACAGTTTAGGAGAAATCCTCAGTATACGCAAAAGTATGTTTAAAAAAAAAAACTAACTTACTTTTTCATAAATACATTTGTTTGAAAAATCAAATTTATATGATTTTTTATAAAAAGAAAAGAAAAAAAAAGGTGCAAAAACTGTCCAATTAACCCTTAGTTGGGGGTTTATTAGGCCACTGAAGAGACAAATACTCGTCCACAACAACTAGACATGCTATATTATGATGGGAAACTCTACATTTAATGCATTGTGGAGCAAAGTCATGATGCCACAGAATTTAAGGACATCTTTTTATTCCTTAAATATTGTGACGGATTTTGGAATCTCCATTAATTTCACTTTATGTGACCAAGCATGAACCACAAATCTTATAGCATGGCATTATTAGATGTACATATTTAATTGCTTTTGAAAGCAAAATGTATTTGTTTTTAAAAAGTGAAAGCATAAAATGTTACCTTAAACAATGATTAACATTATATACAATGTTATCAGTGTCAATTCTCAAAAATAGAGGTGTGCATATATATATATATATATGAGATATATATATATATATATTAAGATAATTATAAATTTAGTATTACAATGATATGAGAGTCGATTCTCATAAATAAATTATTAAATTATCTATTTAATGGTTTGCATGAAGAAATTTAAATGACTCTACGAAAAGGTATGGCCCTAAGAGGAAGAAGAATGAACTTAAGCTTTTGAATCATAATATTGAAAACTTTTTTAGATTGTTGGGTCAACAAGCTTTGGGTGTTACATTGTGTGTGTGCGATACTATTATGAAGAATTGAACTCATATTAATTGAATGAAAAATAAGTACTCGTACCACTTGAATAAAACATCGGTACTGTAACCAAATTTTTAAATCCGCTACTATATAACTGAACTAATCGAGCTTAAGGAGGCCATGAGGCTTCCAAAGATTTGAAAATTGTATTTTTTATTTTTATATTTTTAAACATTTTAAAAATTAAGAATTGACTCTTCCAAATTTATATTTATATTTTCATAAGATCTCGTTTCAAAATTTGTAATTTTTTGGTGCTGTAAACATAAATTATAGAACCACAAAGGACTCATGAATTGGCTTGCAACAAAGAGTAGCCAATGGCGTGGATATGTGACAATGAGGATAACGATGTGAAAGCGGGGTTGTTAAGGTAGGCAAGCGCACGTTGACTGTATATAAAGTAATATCTCTTTCAATGATGTAATATGTTTAGAAGTAGTTAGACTGAAAACAAATGAATAGGGTTGAATCAAGAGGAAAATTTGACCTTTTACGTTGATTGGGGGGGTTGTTATATTAGAAGAATATTTGAACATTCATCGATCTTCTTGATCTTACTAGTACATTTAAATGATGTTATTAGTATTTTTTTTATTTACAAGAATATCAATTTAACCTATGAAGGAACTGTCATACTCCATCTTTTTTGAAACATGTGTGACGAAAATTTAATTCAAATATTAATGTAATTTTGAATAGAGTTAATGACATTTTATCTCATTTCTATCGTATGAAAATAAGAAATGGATTTTGTATTATTTAATCAATATTTACAATAAAGACTATTAGTCGTAAATTGAAAGTTTAAACAAAATTTAAAAAGAATTTTGTTCAAGTTTTAATTTTAATGTAAAATTATTTCACTACTTTCAATGCCTTGAAACACAAAAGCACCATTGTGAAAGCTTGCCTTGATTTTGCCCAACTCGAGTGTTTTATGTAAGACTGAGCAGAAGACCATCTCCAAGAGAGAGGTCAAACTTACATTTGGATATGTCACTTAGGAATTTTTAGTTCCAACAGATGATTAGATTAAATTTGCTAATTTTTTTAAAAACATGGCCCAATGTTGCTACCTCTCTCAAATACTACAAATGAATTTTTTGTTTGTTTAACAAATTTGTGGCCCATGACATGTTTGCAACAGTCATGAAGGTGTGTTGGGGACATGGTTTATTTCAATAGTTATAATTTTTTCCTCACAGTATTTTTAGCTTCAATCTCAATATCTCACTACTATTTTCCTTTTGTACTAGTAGTTTTTTTTTTATACATATATCTTCAATTTGTACTCACCAAATTATAGATCATTATATTGGATGATTGTCATAAATTTACTCAAATTATTAATGATCTATTTGCGACCTGATATGGCTCAAAAAATGAAAAAAATATTACCTGCTTTTATTTTTGAGTTCATTTTTCTCTTATATTATAACCCACTTATTTAAGAATATTATTTTTTAGAGTTTTGATAGACGAGAGGAGAGGAGAGCCGTCATTGGAAAAAAAAAAGTTTCAAGTTTTGAAAGTTTTTTTTTTTTCTTGTTATCTTTTTGATACATAATAAACTGATCATCGCTACCCGTAAACAAAAGCATCATATCGAACTACGTAAATCTTGTGTCTTCTTTATATGTTTTGTTTGTTTTTGCTCATTTAAAATTAATTTATTATTTATTTAATCAGTTTTGCACAGCACATCATTTATAATTTCCTACCCAGTCTCAATCAAGCATTCTACTAGAGAGTGCTAAAAAATTTATGTGCCAACTTCAATGTTCAAGAAGACAAATAAGTATTATTAAAAAATTATCTTGTCATAATAGATAAAAGATAAAAAAAAAAAAAAAACAATGAAATAATAAAATTTGCTACTTCTATTAAAGTGTCAAACCTCAAAAATGGCAAATTTGCCTATAGAATAGCACTTGACACATTTGTACGGGCATGACATGTTTACAAGCAATACGGTTTGGCACGGTAGTCGGTGGACCGGCCCGTCCTCTCAGGCATGGCATGACACAGCTAGAGATGTAAGACGAATATGACCGGAGGCCTGGAATGAACACAGTACACGGCAGCCCGTTGGCACTGCACATTAAACCTAATTTATTTTTTATTTTATTATCATTTATTATTATTATGTGAATATATTAAAACAAAATATTATAATAATTTTGAAAGAAAATAAAAATATAAACAAAATATTATAACAACAAATAATAAAGTGAACAATAATTATATTAAACAAACAAATAACAAAGTAAAAAATATAAAAATTAAACAAAATATTATAATTACAAATAAAAAATAAAAAAATAGTGATATTATGTAATTAGAATAACAAAAAATATAACATTTTAGAAAATCATGGTCCATATTAGTCATTAAAAGAAGAGAGAAAAAAATTGAAAGGTCCACGGGCAGGCCCAACCCAACATGACTTGCCATGGGTCCTGTCGGGCTGGGCTGGGCCGGGCCTAAAGGTTTCTATAGCGGTACGGCCTGATTACTCTATGGGTTCGGCACAGTACAGATCCGGCTCGTTGACACGAAATGAGCCGACTTAAATGAGTCAGGTTGGCGAGGCCAATTTACACCTTCTACTTCAAAAATGGTCCTAGTAGGTTGGGCTAGTGATTATTAGTGATAAAATCCAATTTTTAACGCTTTTGTTCTATTGTTTGGGGTGCTTTTGTGTTTTGGAAAAGCTTATGAGCCTCTCGGCACAAATGTAAAAGTCCATTTTAGCCCTTGAGACATCCTTTAGTTATAAAAAATTCATTTTTATAATTATATTTTAACAATTTTTAAACACTCAATTGGCAAAATAATTTGATTAGGAATCAATTCTTAAAATTTAAAACTCCACCAAACAAGTACTTAAATTTTGTACTATAAGGATTTTGATAATAAAAGAGTTTGTTTGAAGTAACTTTCACCTTTTTGTTTAGTTTTGTAAAAATTGTCATGAAAAGTATGTTAAATTATTATCAACAAGTTCTAACTTAATTAGATATCTTTTTTGCTTTTGTATTAAGGAGATTGAGAATTCAAGTACTCCTTAAGTAACAAAGTATGTATAATAAAACAATTTGTATGTTAAATTTGCTTTCCCAAACATATAAAAGCACATTTGAAAAACACCAGACCGATGTTATTTTATCCTCAACGTAATTTTGTGCACTTGAAATAGAAAACCAAACACTCACAGTTTTCTACAGCTGAATTATTGGAAAACATAGCATTTTTATATTTTTTCTACGCTTTTCATCAGTATCCATCTAACCAAACACGGCCTTAACGGGAACTTCTCTCGAGATCCCAACTGCGTTTGTCAATATAATAGGCGAGACATTAAAATTGAAATTTACAAATAAAACCACGCATTAAGTTATTACTTAGGCTATGTCTGGTATGCTGGAATGGGGGCAAAAATGGAATGAGCATTCCTGCCCCAATTCTATTCTTACGTTTGGTATGCTTAAACATGATGGAATGACCATTCCGTTCGAAATGGCTATTCTACTTAGCACAGGAATAAGCATTCCTTGACAAAACCTAAGGAATGCCCATTTCATTCCTAACGGAATGACCATCCATCTCTACAGCCCACGACTACAAGTACAGTTAATTTTCTTATAATTAATAAACTTGATAGATAAAAAATTTATTAATTATTAAAATTAACAATTATAAATTTTCTTATACTTTTATTAATAAAAAAATATTTTATACATGTAGATGAATTACAATATATTTAACTCTAATTTAAATAAAATTACAAATATATTTGTCAAAAATATTATAAATATTATAAATAGGATATATATAAATATATGTATAATTGATTTAATTTTTTAATAATTAATATTATAAAAGATATATTTTTTAAAAATATTAATTATTAAGTAATATAATTATTTATTATTTATCATAAAACTAATTATATTTCTTAAAAATTTATTAATTTATAAATATTATTAATTTATTAAATATTAATTATAAGAAGTTAACTTGTACATGAAACCAAAATGACTATATAAGTTCTTTTTTTTTTTTGCTAATAAAACAAATGCAGGTTGAATTAACTTTTTTTTTTTTTGGCCAATAAAACAAATGCAAGTTGATATTTTTTTTCCTAATAATTTTTTTTTTGACAATAAAAAATGTAGATGCACGTCAAACAAAAATGGAATATTTTTTTTACATTGTGGTTCAAACCAAAACAGGGAAATTATCATTACTAGTATTCGCCAACAAAGAAGTTATATCCATTCCGATGTTATCCAATTCCATCTATGCATATACGCTATTAGTTATACCAGAGCAACCACTGAATACGCTGTCGTTTTTGAAAAGAATGATCCCGAGGTCCGAATTGTCCCACAGTTGAAAAAAAAGTCAACAAATGGATGGTGTATTATCCGACAAACAATTATCAACCCATCTTTTTGCATGACACGCGTCAAATCACGATTGGGCAAACAATCTGGCGTCGTGATCGTTCTCTGCGATCGGCACGACGGCCGAGTAAAATCGGCTGTTGTTCAAGAACGCCAAAATCAATATCTATATTACTATCCTCCAATGGGCACCATTGCTTTTGCTAGCAGTAGTCCTAGTTCTCTCAGGACCACGACGACCACGCCTCGACTCATTGGACATTTCGAGTCGAAGCTCTCTCGCTCTTCGTTGTTTTTCTTCAACAGCTCGAAGCGCTCAATTTCGTTTCCTTCACTCTTCAAAAACCCTAATTCCAAGGCGAAACGTGCTTCTTCTTCTTCTTCTTCATCATCACCATCATCAATGGCATCGTCTCTGCAAGTCAACGCATCCTCTACCATTGGTCCGTATTCAATTCTTTATCTCTTCTCTCTCCATACATTTTGACATCGCTTTGAGTCATTTCTTTGCATATATAATTGTGTATTTTATAGACTTATTTGAGCGCGCTTTCTCTCTCTACAATCATTTGCTTTCTCACGCTATAACTTTTTGTTCGCATCTGATCTGTGAATGTAATTCACGACTTGTAACTGAATTACTCCAATTGTTGACGAATACATTTGTTTTACATTCAAATTCGAGCTTATTCCTGTATTCGAGCCAGCTTAAAGTAAATTCATACATATGTATGTATTCATGATAAATACATTTTTTGTTCACATATTTTATTTTGAGTTTTGCTTGATTATTGGATCTTGAAGGTGCAACAAATGAAAATTTGGAGGTTTCATCATCTGGCTTGGTCGGAGCAAATGATTTGCTGATTGTTGGACCAGGTGTTCTCGGGCGCTTAGTGGCTGAAAAATGGCGGGCAGGTACAATTATAGCAATTCATCTATATGGATCGTCTGTCTGTGTGAGACTATATATGACTGATATATAATAACTTCAGTGATCGTACATCATGTTTTATTAATTCACTCTCATACAGACAACACGTCCCCTATCTACACAGTATGTATTGGTGCACGTGCTTGTTTTGGGCTGCTTTTGATAGATCAGTTTGGTTAGATCATATATATATATATATATATATATCAGTACTGCAAGAGGTATTGGAAATTGTATTATATTTTTGGCTCTAAAGTGCAGCAAGGTTTAATTGGTTTCTGTTCGAGTATGCATGCAGTTTAAAAGAAATTACTCAAACTTGTTGGTTATTGATGTGGGCAGGAACATCCAGGTTGTCAAATTTTTGGGCAGACAATGACAATGGATCACCACGAGGAGTTGATTAAAATTGGAATCAATCCATCATTGAAGGGAGTGAAGGCCACTCAGAAATTTCCATATGTGATCTTTTGTGCTCCTCCCTCACGAACTTCAGACTACCCTGAAGATGTGAGGTAGGCATAAGAATCAATATACCTCTCAAATGCATGATTTAGTCCAGCTAGTTGATTTGCGATATTGTAACACTGCATAATAGTGATACACAATATTATTAAAATGTATGCTTGTTTGGCTAGCATGTGGTAAATTATTCTTGTCCTCCTATTTGCAAAGTGACTTATGTTAGATGGTGCTACTTTGGTTCTTATTTGATATGCGTGGTTACATATATGTGCATGGTCACCCCAGATGTGCTCTATGGTTCTAGACTTGATCTTCCATACATTTTCATGGACCTTTCAAGTGTACATTCCTTTATCATTTATGACTCAAGTTCTAGCCATGGAAATTGAAATTCTGCTTTCATCATATGGCCTTAATATATTGCGATTCTTCTTGAAGAGGACCCTTTTATCTGGATATTTTTACGAGTGACAGATTCTCAAACCAAATTCTATCTGAATGTTTCTATGAAGTTGTACAATAGGATTGTCCACAGAGGTCTCAATTGTCCTCTGCTATGCTTTTTATATATATCATTCTATTTTGGAAAATATATATTTTTCCATTTAGTGTTGTATTACTGCACTTACAATTGTAATTGTTAATTCATTTATTAGGACTTTTGTCACATATTACCCATGAAGATTCTCATACCATATCCTATATGTCTGTTTGGTGAGTATTGTAGGTTAACTTAGAAAATAAGACCCACTGTTTAGAAGAGCCAACTAAAGATAGCAAAGCATGGAAAAGTAAAACACGATAAGGAGAAAACTGCACTACACTAGGATCTATGGACCTCTGTTTCAGCACAAGATTTAGATGAATTAGACCCTTGTCCCTTCGATCTTGATTTTTGGTTTGCTAACCGAATTTCGTATGGCAAATCATCTATTTTCCTTTGATCAGTACTCTAAATATTATTATTCATCCATAAATGAACTACTTGCTTTTGAGGGTTAGTTCCAAACTAATCCAACCTGGATTTTCCACTGCAACAAAAAAGAACCTTTTCTCAGTCTTCTTGATTTATTTTTACATTTTTTTGGTAACTGACCACAACAAAGCCAATCATGGCAGCTTTGTTTGAACATCTGGTTTTGTTGGTTACAGAAATATGTAAGAGAATGGAAGAAAAAAGCTTCAAACTGTGAATAATCCTACTGTAAATTTCTGGATTAGGGATTTGGGTGGATGATAAGGAGAATTTAGGGTTTAGTGGCAGTGATTAGGAAGAAGAATCCATAGTTATCAGAACCTGGAGTGAACCAGCTGGTTCAATCAGGAACTGGGCTCTAAATTGGTTTGGTTCGACTAAAATACTGGATACGCTATTGAACCTGCAAAAATTGGTTCAACTAGGTTAGATTTTTTTCATGAATCGGATGAACCGGCAGTTTTTAGAGAACCTTTTTTTTTTCCTTAAAAGTTATATTATTAAAATTGTTAAATTATTTTTAGTATTCTAGCATAATTTTATATGTTGATTGTTAGAAATTATACTTGAAATTAGTTGTTTTAGAATTTTAACTCTAGTTAGAGCATCACCAGTGGTAATTCAAACCTTGACTCAAATTTAAATTTGAGTATAAATTCACAAAATCTTCTCCAGTGGTTACTCAAATCTAGACTCAAATAGAATTTTACTCAAATGTAGACCCAAATCAATGCACTATTGTTCATAGACCCAAATTTAAGTAACCACCGGAGAGCATGAGACTCAAATTCAACTTTTACTCAAATTATGACTTGAATTTGGGTAAAAATTTGAATCACCATTGGAGATGCTCTTAGTACTTGAAATTAGTTATTTTAGGATTTTTTAGTATGTATTTATATTTATAAATATATTAATTATAAAACCGGTGAACCGGCCCTTGTCACTACTTCATTGTCCGGTTCGATTATGATAAATATAGAAGAATCAAAACACCATGGCAAAGTTAAAATTCACACTCACTTTATATATTGTTGGATGTGACTTTTGCGGACACTGGTCATTATAAATTTACAATGAATGGAAAATTGAGATTTAGTTCTTTTTCTGATTTTATGTTTACCTACACAAGTTTTGCTGTTTCTATTTGCATTTGATCTGTTCAAACCTGATATTATGAATCTTATTATTATTATTTGATAAGTAATATTATGGACTTATTATTTGATCTGATAAGAGAAGTCAAACACCTTTTCAACTTATGTTATTTCATTTGGAATGTGAAACAAAAAGCAGGGCGGCTTCATCAAACTGGAGTGGTGAAGGTTCTTTCCTATTTACTTCAAGCTCCGCACCATATGATTGCAATGACAATGGATCTTGTGATGAGGTGTTACATCTAACATAACAAACACATTGCTCTGCTGGTAACAGTTTGTTTTTCTTCTTATTTATCACTCAAAAGGGTTTTTTCTCCATCTGCTTTGAAATTTTGGCATGTCATCTGAAATAAATATGATAATTTGCTTTTCTAACATACCAAATGCATCAATGTTTTGCCTTCTCTAACCTTGTGAGGCTTATGAATCCTCTTATATTGGAAAGTCATGGGGAAAAATTAGAAATTTACAAAAACCTCCTCTCACATGCTTAAATGTAATACTGACCTCCCCTAAGCATCTAGCAGCTATTTGCTTAACGACTCTATATTCTTTTTTTTTATAATATTTGGAGTCTCAAGATGTTTGGACACACATGCATGAGTAGTGTGTGGAATCCCCTAGTAGATTGATCATGTGTCACTTGGAATGTGGATCGTTTTAAACTTTTAGTACATGAAACATAAATTGAAACATGGTACACAACATATTGGAACATAAAAGCCTTGGATTGTTGGTACCCACTGTTAGCGAGATAATCTGCACATCTATTCACCTTTCTTGGAACATACTACAATGATTGTCATGGTTTAGCCAAAAGCACTCTGCAATCCTCGACGAGATTTCCAACTGGATGTGCTCTACTATCTGCATTCCTTACCAGTTTCAAAACTTTGCAGTTATGATGGAGCACTTCTATACACCTTTCTTGGAAGATACAACAATGATCTCTTTTCTCCCAAGCAAGGGCTAAACCTTGTCTAATTTCCCAAAGCTTAGCAGTTATGATGGAGCACTTTCTGAAGTTGTGAAAAAACCCCTGCACCCAATTACCTTCGCAGTGACTAATCAGGCCACCAAAAGTAGCAGAGTCTGCATTGCATTGAATGCTCCGATTTATATTGAGCTTTATCCAACCAAAGGAGGGCAAGACTGAGAAACAAGTTGAGGTTGTTTCACTCTCCTATTTGGATAGACTGAATAGCTTGGTTCATGTCAAAAAAGAAAATTTTGATTTTTCTCAACTACTTGTTGACAGTAAGGATCCTCTCTTCCAAAATTTCTATTTTTCCACATGAGAGGGAAATCCATCCACAATTTTGAAGGGATGCTTTGGGCAAGGTTCTGTTAGAACCAGGTATAAAGTGGAAGGCTGACCAACTAGGAGATTTGCTATGGATGGAGAATAGACTCCCAAATTTTCATAGCTTTGGGGTGGCCCCCAAGAGCATGCAAGGAATCCTCCCTTGGTCTGCCATATCCAATCCTCCAAAATTTTAGTATTTTTGAGATGGACACAACCTTGCATTGTTTTTTAAAATTGGGTTTAGTGGTGTAGAAAGAAAATCATCACAATACTAATGCTAATGGGTTGCTCACTATACTCATTAAAGTTTCATTAATATCATTTATTTGATGAAACATCTTTCTTATTTGTTTTATTGTGTTTTGATGTCTCTTGCTTGAAAAGTAATCAATTTATTCGTGTCCATTTCTTGAGAAATTAGGAGTTAGAATATTTATTACAGAATTTATTATTTATTAAAAATTATCAAAGTTGTTCAAAGTACTGTTTTGTCAAGTGTCGCTGAGACTTGACTTGCGTTCTTTTGCATGGTTACACAGGACAGTCCAGTGGTGCCAATTGGGAGGAGCCCTCGGACAGATGTCCTTCTGAAAGCAGAGAAAGTAGTGCTGGAATCTGGTGGCTGTGTTGTTAGATTGGCTGGACTTTACATATCCTTTTTGAAACTTGGTTTGTGAGATCTTCATATATTTGTGAGAGAAGATTTGGGGATCCATGGTACAAATCAGTACTCACCTTAACTATTAATACAAAGCAGATAGAGGCGCACACATTTATTGGTTGGAGAAAGGGACTGTTGAAGTTCGCCCAGATCACATCCTCAATCTTATACACTATGAGGTGAATAATTCATCTTCGTGTATCTATTAATTCTTGTTTGTGAATCATAGTTAATGGTAGTCATTGTATTTCTCGTTATCCTGTGTAGTCTTGTGCTGTCACTTTGGTTTGCATTATGCTTCTTGATTCGTTTAGATACAATTCCTTTCCGAGTTTCTTCTCATGCTTTAGTTTAGAGGGTATTTCTGCATTAGTACTGATACTTCCATGCATTTCCTTGCGTTTCTGAATTTGTTCTTTTTCTTATCAACAGTGTCAGTTGATATGTAAATTGTGATGTTCTGACTTTGTATATTTCCACTTCAGGACGCAGCTTCCCTTTCAGTTGCAATCTTGAAGAAGAAACTTAGAGGTCAGATATTTTTGGGCTGTGACAATCATCCGTTGTCCAGGTTTTCTAACTGACTTGCCCGTTGATACCTGCAACCTAGATTCCTTTCATTTATATGTTGCAGAAATTCTCCTACCCTGTTAATTTGTTTGCAGGCAGGAAGTGATGGACTTGGTCAGTCAGAGTGGGAAATTTAGTAAGAAGTTTGAGGGTTTTACAGGTCAGCTCCTTAGTAGTTTATGAAACATATATATTGAGGGATTGCAATTTGTGAGCCACCTTTATTTTATAACTTTTATTTTCATGTATGTTAAAAACTTCAAAGCTTATCATGTGTTTCATAATGCAGAAACAATCCTACTTCTCATGCTCAGATCTTCCATAAATATAATTACATGTTCTTCTTGCAGGCACCGCTGATCCTTTGGGCAAGAAATTAAACAACTCAAAGACTCGTGAGGAGCTAGGATGGGAGCCAAAATATCCAAGCTTTTCTCAATTCCTTGGCCTGTCTGGATAACTGCTGCATCGATTTTTTTCTTTATTTGGTCAGTCCACCCCCCCACCCCAAAAAAAAAGTACAGTCATCGTATCTGGGATTTGGTTAAGGTGAATAGGAGCATGGATTTACTCAAAGCTGAAACTGCTGACCTTCCTTTTTGCTGTTCATTTTTTTCTTCTTCCTGCAGTACAGTCTCATCATGTACACAAGGGTGATTACAAATACCTGACAATAACAGAAAAGTGCTTTGGTTCACATTTACTTCAATCTGAAATGTGTGGTTGGTTGAAAGTATATACATAATCTCGGATGATTCTAGAATGGCTTACTGATTCTGTCATTTGTATCCTCAAATACAATTGGGTGATGGTCTTTGGCGTGCGGCCCACGCCCCGGGGGGGGGGGGGGGGGGGGGTTTGTTGTTTGTTGATGGTAGGTTGAGATGTAAATTGTATGACACCCTCTCAGGAAACTTGTGCCACCAGGAAGATAGCCTTTCTCATTTGGCCAAGAATAACATTCTCACGACCCTAATCCAACACCTTCACCACATTTCCAGACAAACCTATTTTCTGTCATTCCAGTTCAGGTAAATTTTCCTCTATTTCTGCTTACGATTTCATCAAGAAACAGCAGGATGACTGGCTCTGCATACAGAACTAGGAATGGATCTGGAAATTAATATCCCTCAGAAAAAATATGGCTTGCCAGACATGATAGACTGCTTTCAAACCAATTTAGTGCCAGTTGTAACATGGCTGATGATGCTATTTGTGGAGGCTTGAAGCTAATTTGAGAAACAAAAACCTAGTTAGTTGCAGCAGGGATATTGCTTTGGCGTATCCTTTGTAGCATCTTCAGGGGACTGTCTCGTAAGGGGAAAAAGGCTCACTAGCGGTTGTATTGGTTTCAGATGCTGTGGTTGAGCTGATCAAAGGAACAGGAAGCGAGCTGCAATGAGTACTGCAATTACTTTTGCGAAGGCTTCATTGTGATATCCAAAACGCACGTTGCGCGAGGGAAACTTGTGCAGACAAGATGAACCCATTGTGGTGCTGAAACATCTGATGGATGGAACTTGAGAGCCTGCTATTAGCTGATGCTGCAGGAGTTGCTTTTGTCTTTTGAAAAGGAATCTCTACCATATAATAACTTGGTAGAACAGATGATATTATGCTGTAACACACTTCTCAACTCTCAAGCTCTTCCCTAGCATGGTTGCAGCCTGCATGTCCTGGATTACCTGATCAGTCCAAAAACAGACCGCTCTCTTGTCACCTAGTTTACAATTTACAATTGACCTGTGATGCACAAGCCCCTAATCTTACTAGTCAATTGGGATTGTGTTAAATTGGTTTGCTCTCCGCTTGCAAAAGTAAGACATGTATATATGTAACATTCTCCAAACCGCGTAGTGACCAGAAGGTTAAGAAAAACTTAAAATTGGCCATCCATTAGATTAGCATTACCCACAGTTTCTATAATGTCGTGGGCTTCAGCATACTTATGTCAGTCACCGACACCATTTGTATTCAGTTAAATATTAACAGACCACCAAAGAAGTGTTCAAATTACGCAACCAAACCAACTTGGGAGGATTTAGTATTCAAAGAGACCACTTGCCAATTAAATTGAAGCTTCCAGGCTAATGCCATGAGGCCGTAGAAGTTTCCCAAGTCAATTTGGTGGTGGTGGTTGAGCAAGAGATAACAACCTTGAACTACCCTTATATTTCCTTCTCTCTTGCCACTCTTTGCAAAAGAAAAGAAGGAAACAAGAACATATTGAGAGTTGAGACATAATAATATTTGGTATTGCCAATGGGGAAGATGTGTTGCTCGGTATCAGATGATGATGGTGGTTCGGATCTGAAGGGTGTTCTTGTGCTGATTTTTCTTCTTGTTATGATCATGACTATCTGCTCTAGGCCGCCGAGGCGGCGACCTGTCTATGTATGCCGGCGTTACTGTTGACAGATTTCTCTCTCTCTCTCTCTACACTTGAACAGCTCTTTTTATTTTCTTGTATCAATTCAGTTTCCTATGATGGTTTCATTTCTATTTGCTTCCATTTCTGAAGCCAACCCTAAAGGAGACAATTGTCCTATATTTGCTTTCCCAAAAGTTCTATTTTTATCATCAATGCGGCATCTCGTGCCTCTGATGTAAGAAGAGAACACATTTTAATTCTTTCAATGTGAGAGTTAGTATGTTATATTTATTTTTCAATCATGAATTGGATTTATAAATGGTATGGGTATGTTTTTTTTCGTTGTATGGATTGAATTTGTATTTAAAAATAAATATTTATTTTTCAATTATAAATTGGACTTATAAATTATATGGGTATATTTTTTCCGATTATATGAATTGAACTTGTACTTGAAAATAGATTATCATTCCATTAACAAATAAAAAAATAATAGTGTGAGAATAACGATCATTATTCTTTAATTTTGGTAATTTTCAATAAAAAATAAATAAATTACTTGGTAATTTCTGACAATTTTTTTTAATAATAAATTTCAACATTTATTAGTCATTGTTACAGTCATCATTAAATATTGACAAAGTGTAATGTCATTCTTCACAAATTTAAATTTATAGTGAAAGTGATTTAAGCACGCATTCATAATTCGATATACAATCAATAATGTAAGTTTATAACATTAGGTAATTTATTTTTTTAATTTGGCTGTATATAGGTGTTTTTTATAATTTATTTTATTAAAATAGGTAATTTCAACCCTATTTATCAAAATAAAGTAGTCCACAAAGGCATCTTTATAGATACACTTCTGTTATAAAAATCTTCTCCTCAGAAGATGCTTTCAATGCAAATTCAAAAAGAATATGTTTGTTTTGGGTCTAATTACTCTTCAAACTTTAATGATGGTATCTCTTTATATATATATATATATATATATATATATATTTATATTTAAAAAGATTCAACTATCTCCAAAAATTTTAAAACATACACGTGATAATAAAAAATAAAAATTTAAAAAAATATGGTGAGTAAAGTCTGAAAAATGTCTCCATTATTAATCAAATTTATATGACTAAAATATTATTATATATTATACTAACGTCTTTAATCCTTTCAAAAATCACTTGATAATTAAATATTATAAGATAATCATTATAATTATCACTAATAAATTCATATTTTTCATTAACTATCTTCACCTAATCTTAATCAAGAAAGCCATTGTAATATGAAAGATTACAAAAAAAAAAAGAAAAAAATTTTCCTGTAATCACTGGAAAAAATCATCCTTATAAGTCTGACCCGTCTTAGACATGGAGACATCCATTTCTTTTTAATAGAAAATATAAGGTGTTACTATTCACGTAAGAAGTGAGACTTGAACAGTGTTTAGAAGAGGCATGAATGATCAAGTTAGTCCCAGAGACAACCATTTCCAATATATATATATATATATAATCAGTATATACATGTGTGTGTATAAACAGGTTAGGTACGATAGAATTATTGAAGGACAAACCAACACCACACACGTCTTTAAAGTGGGAACTAACTTTAGAGAGGAATATTCAAGGACACCATTATACTATCTCAATGAAAGCTTCCAAACAGTTCCTGTGAGTTGGAGCTTTTCCAAGTCAATTTGGGTCTTCTTTGAGCAAGAGATACCATCTTCCACTTCCCCGGAGTTAATTCTTTGCCGACACACTTGCAAAGGAGCAGATTGCAGAGGAAACAAGAGATTTTGGGACAGTATTAATTGGCAATGGGGAAACTGTGTTGCGCAGAAAGTGATGATGGTGGTGGTGGTCTTAATTTCTCGGGAATTCTCTTGTTGATGGTCCTCGTTCTTGTGCTCCTGGTTATCTGCAGCCCATCTCCCAGGCGGCGAGGCGTCGTTGTGCACTGTCATCGTTGATGGATCAGTAAACCTCTCCGTTTATTCCTTCATATCAATTCAGTTTCCTCCCATGATGGGTTTCTAGCTGTAATACCATTTAATAAGAGATCAATACCCCCTTTTCTTCAATTTCTGAAACCAACCACCCTGTTGATCTTGGAAATTTTGGAGAGAGAAGGATTTGTGTTTGTATGGTATCAGATCTATTGTTTTCTCAGACTGTAAGCATATATTGTCATTGTATAATTGTCTATTTTATTTATGATTCTGATCAAAACATAATTCTTGCTTCAATCCAAAGGACTAAACCAGCAACAGAAAAGACGGTGGTAAGTGCCTTAAACACAAGTCTCTAATTTGACTCAATTGTAAAATTTTGTTTGAGCCATCACCACTAGATGTGTAAGTCTTGTATTGACGAAGTCTTCGCAAGTGGAAGTGGAAGAGTTTACTTGTCAATGAAATTGATTAACGAAATTGAAATAATGTTTGACTCGTGGAAGCAGGAAGAGTTTACTTATCAATGAAATTGATTGATGAAACTAAAATAATGTTTGACTTGCACGGTTCTCTTTCATATAAAAAAAAATATATCTTGCTTCCAACTTTACTCTGCATCCAAAGCAATGGTTATTAGGAAGTAAAATGCCAGAAAAAAAAAAACAAGCCAAATCACTGGCAGATGGTATAATGGATAGCATCAGAACTGATCACTCTGACAGTGTTTTTGGTGGGTCATAGACTTGACCATGTACTTTTCCACCCAATGGAGGCAACTGTGCTCCTTCCTAATAGAATTGACCATGACCACCTCAGTGTTGCTGCAACCCAGATAATTTACTCATCTTCTGCATACTTCCACTTCTCTTCTTTCTTGTTCTTCTTTTGCTTCTCTTGATCAATTGAAGGAGGAGCAGCCATTCTGCACCAAGAATTTGGACCCTGCTACCATGTTGCTTTGCAAAATTCAACAAATTTCCACCAAGAGCTGTCAGATATGGGGCAATTGTGTTCATTCTGTTTTTCAGATAGTCATACAGTCGAGTTGTGTAGCCTTGCAATAGATTTACTTGATGGCAGAGGTCTCTGATATTCATCAAATGAAGGTCACTGGTTCTCATGGATATCACTGCTGCTTCTTTGAGCTCTGTCTCAACATCTTCTGTTAATATTTGGATGCCAAGAAAAACAAAAACAGATTGTTCTACTCATCCAAACAATAGATATACTTTCTAAAACAATCATCAATTTATTGATGATTGAAAAATAATACAGTTATCATAATACTGATAATAAGGTTAAGTGAGACTGAAATACTTTGGTCAAATAGGTTGAATGATTAAAAGCCTTTCCAATGGATAACTCCAACCATGATTAGGGTAAAGGAAACCGGAGCTCTACTTCCTAGAAATCTAGTTTCACAGCATTTCCATGGTTATGCCTTAGTTTTGCTTTCTTGGCATAAAGGATATTGTCATGTACAACTTTGCTAGCTCTGAAAAATGCTTGACAAACCATTCGTAAACCCTCATTGTGGAGGTGTCAAGTTCATTGACACATATCCACCTACCTTAAGATGCGATAAGGTATCATTGCTTGGTTCAATGGCAAAAGCACAAGCTGCCAACTGAGAAGACCGAAAGTCCCAGCCTACCTTTTTCTTTAGACTCCGTTTGATTAGGTTGAGTGTGCGATGGAAAGTGTAGAAAAAAAAATATCCAACTTTCCAAGAGTTCGATTAAAAATAAATGAAAACAAATCAATTCTGTTGTATTTATTCAAAAAGTAACTTTTATTTTTTTTCACAAAAAAAGAAAAGATTTTCTTTGCAAAATGATATTGTATAATTTTAATTTCTAAAGTCTTTTTTGTTTTTTTTTTCCAGGAGAGGACTATTCACACTCCCCCTTGTAAAACATGCACTCCAAATAAAATATTTTTTTTAATAGTTAAAAGTATATCTTTCGGAGTGTTGGCGCACAAGGGAGGAGGGAGGATATCAGTACCTTTCTTTTCCTACATTTTCTATTATTTTCACTTTCTAATATTCTCGTCTTCCTAATCAAACAGAACCCCTTTTTTGCTTTCCCTTGTTAAATCCGCAAACCAAACGGAGACTAAGAGACAACCATGACACACAGTACAGATCTTCAAACAATAAATATGAACCCCCATCAAACCGAGCAATTATATAACAAAGCAGCTTTTTTTGCTTAAATAAATTGTGATAGTGGGCAAAAGGATACTTACACAAACATTATGTATGTCATAAAATAAATCAAGTGCATTTATACACAAAGCCAAAGCCACCCAGGAAAGTAGAGAGCACTGGGTTCAATTCTGACCTTTGATTTCCCAACAGAGACTATACATACACATACACACATCATTTGACTATATAACATGGGATATAGTGAACATTATACACAAATACGAATCATTGCACAGATGAAGCCTTTTCTAATTTTCTCTCTGTGCGCTTTGGAATGACCAGGGAATGCATGTAGGTTTAGCAGCAGAAATCCGAATGCGTAACACTTCGTGAATGGCACCTCGGTGGAGCACTCTAAGAACCTCCTCTACTTTGGCCATGGCAAGATCTCCCAAGCAGAACTCACAAAAACGAGACTCATCCTGCAGGCGAAAGCCGTAAAACCACCTGCCAAGCTTCCACCATTGAACACACACCTGCCGCTCAGAAATCTTGCAGCTACCAAGTGCTTCAATTACATACTCAGCCTGCCAGCAAATCACATTATACATCAAATACCATATATCTAAAACTCTCAACAGTTCCAAAAGGATGTTGCTCATCTGCAAGGATAAGTGAGCAAACATTAACCACATAACTGACTCACAGAAGTGAATGTATGAGTAACAAAATCAACAAAGATATGGCTGCTCATATTTGGATACATGCATCAGATTCTTCGCAGATTGAGAACAGAGCATAATCATCAAACTAAAGATTTTCAATTGCACAAATCTATTGATGCACAGCATCACCCTATAAAGTTGCAGTTTGCATGCATATCCAAAAAGGAAAGAGAGGAGAAACGGCAAAACATCTCAAAGAACAGTTACCAAGATCAAGATATAAATGTATGATCTGTCAAAATAAAACTGGTTCAGAAGAGTCGAGTTTTTTTTTTTTTGGTTGGGGGGGGGGGGGGGGATCTGTGATTTCTGATAACACACAACTTGCAGGCTGCAGCCCCTCTCTCAAAGACAGAAGCATGCAAGGAATACATATTCAAGCTAACAGTTCTACAGCTACTTTGTCAGAAAACATTCTCCTCCCCTCTCTCTCTCTCCAAAAATAAAAATAAAATTATAAAATAACAAAAACAGGAGACAATAATAATAATAAAAACTTTGCTATGAATTCCACCATCTTAAAACACACACAATTTTCTTCTCTACTCTTCTTCAATCCAAGAATATGGCAAATTGCCTATCTACTAAACATATGAATATCCCCTGTACAATAGGGAGCCTATCAATATGAAGACACAAAGAGATGCCCACGTTCATTAACCCCACAACTTACCCAACCCCAAGATTAATGTTTTAAAAGGAAAAAGTGTAGGTTGAGGTGTTGACAGACAAAGTATAGGCCTCAAAACGTTGAGGTGTAAACTTTTTGGCACTCAAGTACAAATAAATATTATTAGTTGTCAAAAAGGAAATTTTTTAATATTTTGAAACTTGAGCCATCATTATAATTTCAAAATTATAAGGAAATGTTAGATATCTTGATTATTTTTCTGTTAAAAATACTAATTTGAAAGTATCCGAAAACTCACTGCACAATACGTTTTCCTCCTCTCCCTTTCTCTCAAGTTTGATAGGGAAGAAAAAGATCCAATATCATATGAAAGTCATAGAAGAGTGTATTATAGGAAAGCATAACCTCTGTATGTAAAAACCTCTTTTGAATTATGTATTAGAGTTTCAATGAAAGTAGTCAGAATTATTGTTAATTATAAATTACTCTCAATCGAGAGATTATATTGATTTGAAGCAAGAAGTTAGGTTTTCTTCATTCTTTTGTGTCAATCTTTACAAGGTAAGGGTTAATATTCTTTTAATTTTTTTAAAACCCCTTAACCCCCATAATTATAGAAGTGTTTTGAATGCAAAAAAGCATTCATGACATTGTTTTTGAATGCTTTAGAGTTTGATGTGTATGCTTATCAGGACACTTGGTTTTTTTTTTTTTTTTTTTATAAAGGTTCAAGGCATTTTGGGGGGTACCTCACTTAAAAAAAAAAAAAAACCCAGTAAAGCTTTCTAAAACATTGCCCAGGATTTACATTTTCATCCCACAATGCCTCATGCCAACACCCCAAACACACAACTAATAGAAATTCAGGTCTCCTCTGATTTGCTTTGACTTAAATGATGTTCACAGATCACAGTCTATGAGAAGTTATAAAAAAGAAGATAATTTAGGAACTTAAGCAAGCTTATCAAAAAAAAAAATTTAGGAATTTAAGTTTCACATAACTGAAGAATGTGCACATAATAGGACTGATTAATGAAAAGACATGATAAAGAATTTAATGGGGATCAAAGTAATTACCGGCACTCCAAGCCAGCTAATGCAGTAGTGCAAACCAACCAAGTTAAGCAGGACATTGAGCTTTGGTTTGAAAAGGAACATTTGAATATCTCTAAATCCAAACTGCATTGAGCTCAAATCTTCAATAGCTGCCAGATAGTGTGCAACCTCCATCGATTCAGAAGAAGAACATTGTTCTACAAAATCAACAACAGCGGCAGCTCTACCTGCCATCTCATTATGCTTGTCGATGTAAAAGCCCTCTCCATCCCTACAATTTTTTACAAGGGAAAAACTATTGTATGAGCAAAACTCAAGCTGTTACCACAAACAAGAAAATAAATAGATGAGGCCAATTAAAAGGTGTCTGTTACAACACCACAGATAAATTCAATTATATAGCATTTGCAACACAAATGCATCATTTCAAAGGGCATCACCAAAAGTGGTTAGTAATTAATTAGTTACTAAATTAATTAAGGGATTCTAGTCATTTCATACGAGTTATCAGAAAGATAACTTCAAATCTAAATACATAAGCTCCATTCGAGATGATGAATTTTTACATTAAGTGATCATGTAAATTGTGAATGAGGCCACTCAAATTCAAGGGCAATCCAAAGAGACCCTCAAATGTGGCAAAAAATGAAATCAATTCATTTCAGGTGTTGTACATAACACAAACAATCTCTCTCTCTATATACTCAACTCAACATAACAAAACTTTATCCCAACTATTAATTACAATTTTTTTTTTTTGGAACCAAGATGATGATACTATGTGATATGAAATGAACTGGCAGCATGCATTAAAAGAATAGTAAAAGGGGTCCTCAGGGAATCCAATAGAATATGATCATCATGTAAAGAAATTTGGTGGTGGAGTGAGGAAGTCCAAAAAAGTAGTAAAAGTAAAAAAGAAATGTTTTAAAACTTGCCAAAAAACTAGAAGCAAAACAAGTTGGGAAGCATATAAAAATGCAAATAAGGAAGTAAAGAAAGCTATAAGAGAGGCAAAAGATAAAACATATGATGATTTTTATAACAAATTGGGTACAAAGGATGAAGAGAAGAGCACATACAAACTTGCTAAGATAAGGGATAGGAAAAACAAAGCTTTTAATAATATTAAAAGCATAAAGAGTTGAGATTCAAAAATATTGATGAATGATGATGAAATTAAAGGTAGATGGAAAAGCTATTTTGAGAAGCTATTGAATGAAAAACATATAGAAAACTTAATGTAGAAAACTCTTCAATCAATAGGGAAAATATATTTTTTCGTAAGATTAGGACATCTAAGGAAAAAAAAAACTTTGAGAAAGATGAAAACTGGATGGGCTTTAGGGCCAAATGAAATTTCCATTGAGGTTTGAAAGAATTTAGGGGAAGTAGGAGTGTCTTGACTCTTGGCTAACAAATGTCTGATAAGAGTAAAAAAAAGTATTTTAGTACCTATATATAAAAGAGAAATGAGATATCCAAAACGGTACAAATTTTCGTAGCATTAAATTAATTAGTCATACTATAAAACTTTGAGA
Source organism: Nyssa sinensis (assembly GCA_008638375.1). Taxonomy (NCBI): domain Eukaryota; kingdom Viridiplantae; phylum Streptophyta; class Magnoliopsida; order Cornales; family Nyssaceae; genus Nyssa; species Nyssa sinensis. The sequence continues at coordinate 2,760,565 of CM018031.1, read as the reverse complement.
AAGAGTGATCGAACACCAACTAAGACTTGAGATAACGATATAGAAAATCAATTTAGGTTTATGCCAGGGAAATAAAAAACGGAATCTATTTACTTATTAAGTGGAGGAGTGCCTCTGGCGTATTGTGCAATTGACATATCCCTTTAAAATTAAACAATAAATTTTATAAAAGAACTATTAGACCAGCTATATTCTATGGAACAAAATAGGTAGTTAAAAAACAATGTGTTAATAAGATTAGTGTAATCGAAATAAGGATGTTAAGATGTATGTACGGTAAGACAAGAAAATATAAAATTAGGAATGAACATATTTGGAAGATGGTAGGGGGAAGTACATATAGGAGATCAAATGAGAGTACATCGGTTAAGGTACTAAGGTCGTGTAAAACGAAGACCAATAAATGTACCAATAAAGAACAACCACTTGGTTAATATTAAGGGTCATGCTTGGGACAAGAGCACCAAAATTACTTTGGCTTTGTTGAGTTGAGTATTATTATTATTTTTTACTCTCTCTCTCTCTCTACACACATATAGAACAAAATCAAATGGTTTGAACTAATTATCTTTCTCTAAGGAACTGAATAAAGTTACCGAACCAATAAAAGCACAGATTAGACGAAATAGAAAACATAAGTTGAGATATAACCTGCAAGGTGGATGCCATTTGTTGATCAAGCTCATGGGTTTGGATCTCAGGAGCTGAAGATTCTTTGCCCAATTTAAGGGCCGGCCATCTGTCTCTACAGAGAGACGCCCATATACAGTCCGACCCACAAAGCTCGCGCCAAAAACGGGAGCAACTACCCAACGAACACACGTCCGATACCTTAAAATCAAACAATTACAATCCCCAGAAAATTTTAAAAAATTACATTAAAAAAAAAAAGGTAACAACATACAAATACGATTGCAGGAAAGTGGCAAACCGAACCTGAAGGGAGGAGGCGATTTTGAGTGCAATATCTTCGGGAAGTGAGTTTTGCATACACTCCGACTGCTTCATATTTTGCAGATTATGGAGGCGTCTGGTGTTAATCTCTGTATTTTCTCGCGAAAGAAAATCTCAGGGAACGGAGAAGAAACTAGAAAGGGCGGAAAATGAGAGAAAATGTGTGCGTGACGATGGACTTTAATGTGTCGCAAACTCTGATGCCGTTTGTTTATGATACGTAATGTGCACGTGTTGAAGTCAGTGAGCAAAGCGACTGGCCCCCAAAGAAGTGCGGCATGAGTTGATTGTGGAGTTGGGAAACGACGTCGTATACCAGTTCGTTTTTCCTAAAATTATTCTAGGAGAATAAAAATAGAAAATAGAAAATAATTTTATTATTTTATTTATTTTTATATATGACTCTCGTCTTAAAAATAGAACACAAAAAACTATTATTTTACAAGGGTGAGGAAGACAAAAAAAATCTTTTTAATCTAAATAGAAGTTAAGAAGAAAGTTTATATAGATTTTTTTTCATACACAATTTGTTATTAATGATGTTAAAGTTTTAATTAAACTTTTTTTATAATTAAAATATTTTTATATATTATATTATCTTTGTTATTTTTTTTTAAAAGTCATCAAATTTTTTTTGTAATTACGAGATATCATAAAAAAAAATTAGTGTAAAAGTAAAACAATAAATTCACAATTTTTACTAATATCTATCTCTTCAGAATTTAATAAAAAGCATTGGTATAATATCATATCATAAAAGACATTTTTATAATTATGAAATATTAAAAGAAAGTAAATATAATTATGTTAAAATAAATTTATACTTTGAAACTCATTAATTTGTTAGGATTGAACTCAAAACGGAGGAGATTTGGCATTAAATTGTAGGACCAAATTTGCAATTCACTTGCCCCAACTTGGGCTTGGTGGGCTTTTTCTTCACAATATCCTGCCGGTCTAGGCAAACTCAGATTCCAAAGCCTTTGGGCCACGGCCGAAGATCTTCTGCACATCTATCTTCTTCTTCGCTAATGTCCACCAATCATTTGGATTCTACTTTGATGATAGTAGCTTGCTCAAACGACCATGAGACACCGCACTCCTCCATCAACCACCTCACATTTTCATTGATTTATCACTTTTTTCTTTCCATGCGATGTTCCTAATCAGAACCACAACCTATTTTGGCCAAATTCAGTTTTCTTGAACTCAGAAAATGTCCATTTGTGCCTTCTCCAGCGGAATCACTCTCCATTCACCCAAGGGTCAGAGCTTCAAAAGACTCTTTTCTTCTCATTTCATCAATCCAATTCAGGTAAGCACAATCCCTTCCGCTTTACCATTTCTTCCTCTGAATTTTTCAGAACTCTCCAAATTTAGCACAGAAAGACTTAGACCCATTACAGCTTCAACCGCCCCGACTGTTGAAACCCCCAAATCCTCATTCAGAAACAAAAACCGTAAAGATATCAATGTTTTGGTTGTGGGTTCAACTGGGTATATTGGAAAATTTGTAGTTAAAGAATTAGTAAACAGAGGGTTTAATGTTATAGCCGTTGCTAGAGAGAGGAGTGGTATTAGAGGAAGAAATAGCAAAAATGACACCTTAGAGCAGTTAAATGGAGCCAATGTGTGCTTTTCAGATGTGACCCATTTGGATTCTTTAGAGAAAGGTTTGGAGAGTTTAGGGGTTTCCATTGATGTTGTTGTGTCTTGCTTGGCTAGCCGCTCATGGTGGTGTCAAAGACTCGTCGGAAGATCGATTACGAGGCGACAAAGAATAGTCTTGTTGCTGGTAGGAAATGGGGGGCTTCACATTTTGTTTTGCTATCTGCAATTTGTGTGCAGAAACCCCTTCTTGAATTCCAACGCGCAAAGTTGAAATTCGAGGCTGAATTGATGAAAGAAGCTGAAGAGGATGATGGCTTCACTTATAGCATTGTGAGGCCAACAGCTTTTTTCAAGAGTTTGGGTGGACAAATTGAATTGGTGAAAGATGGGAAACCTTATGTGATGTTTGGGGATGGGAAGTTGTGTGCTTGTAAGCCAATAAGCGAGCCCGATTTGGCTTCGTTTATTGCAGATTGTGTCTTGAGTGAAGATAAGCTTAACCAGGTTTTGCCAATTGGCGGGCCCGGGAAGGCTTTGACACCATTGGAGCAAGGAGAGATGTTGTTTAGACTAGTAGGGAGAGAACCCAAGTTTTTGAAAGTGCCAATTGAGATAATGGATTTTGCCATTGGAGTTCTTGATTTCCTTGTTAAAATATTTCCTTCGATGGAAGATGCGGCTGAGTTTGGGAAAATTGGGAGGTATTATGCAGCTGAGAGTATGCTGATTTTGGATCCTGAGACCGGAGAGTACAGTGCCGAGAAAACACCGAGTTATGGGAAGGATACATTGGAAAACTTCTTTCAGAGGGTACTGAGGGAAGGAATGGCTGGTCAGGAATTGGGGGAGCAAACAATTTTCTAAATGTTCCTACTGTGATCAAAGTTTGTAAATTCGATTGCTCAATGAATTGATCATTTTTGTCACCGAGTCTGATTAGAGGTATGCATTTTAATATCTTGTAATTGGTCTTTGTATGGGTGCAAAGAACATGACTTTGTAGAAAAACTTGCAACATTTAAAAATGAATTTATGTTCTGAAACACCTCGTAGCTCATTTCTCTTGTGTGCATTTTGTCCATGAGATTGAAGATCATTGTTTAACTTATAATATCTTGAAGCCCAATATAATCAATGTTATCAAGTACCGAGTCGGTCCTTTGAGTTAGTTGTTATTGGAAGGCAATACCAAGTGGAACTCTTATAGAAGTGTACACTTTAGGTGATTGTGCCAATGCTGTAGGCTTTATTGTAATGCATTAATAATGCAGCTTAACAATGTTGACTTCCTGGCTTGCATTGCCAGCCCCATGGAGGGTTGTGTCATTTAGCAGTTTTCGGAAGATTCATGTTAAAAGCTCTTGTAGGTTGAAACTTCAAGTGATTTAGAATTGATTAAAAAACTTTTTCACTTTATTATGGGTCTGACTAATCTAAGACTCTGAATGCATCATTTGTCTCTGGAAGCAACCTGTTCACTTGCCAAGGGGATTGATCACTTTCTAGTTTTGTCTTGATGGAGGATCCTATGTAATTTGGTTGGTGATTCGCTGTTGCTTTGGGCTGTGGAAGACCCGCTTCTATGGGTAGAGAGAGAATGTTTTCATTTGCGTGTAATTTTGAATTGTTAAATTCAGTTAGTGCTTGGTTAATGTTGGCTATTCACCTTGAGGTCTATTGATCCTCTTATAACCTTTTCATAATTATTGGTGTTGTGAGGCAATTTCTCTACCGAGGAAGAATATCAATCACTCTCTCTTATCTAGGCAAAGGAGGAATCCTAGTGATTTTCTTTGACAACACAATTATTAGTTCACAGGTAGTATTCTCTCATCTAGGCAAAGGAGGAATCCTAGTTATTTGCTCGGATAAAACAATTTATATGTTGATAAAGTTAGTAAGTTCCATAGGATTACCAGTCCAAAAACAATAATGCACCTTCATTTGTTTTAAGAAACCACACCAGAAGGCATTCCTGTGGCAGTTAAAAATTAGAAGTTCGAATTCATTGACTTCTTCAAAGCACTTAAGTAGGCATAGTCAATCCATATGCCCTTTTGCTGTTTTGAATGATGAAAGTACAAAATCTTTCTGGTTTTCTTAGTTAATTTTTTGAGCCATGATCAGGCTTACCTTTCTGAGCCTTGTTTGTATTTTCACTCAAATTCTTTAGGGGTCTCCTAGCATCCCATGAACTTGAAAGCTACTTTGTTTTGTTCTCATATAATTTGGAATTAGTAATACATCTCTTTGAATAGAATCATTTCTCGGGGAAAAGATGAAATCATTAGGAATTTGAAGCCAGTTATGAACATGAGAAATGTGTACAATATCATTTGTTGCAGTCCTGAATAAACAGTTGAAAGAGAGACAAACTTTTATTTTCATTTGTTTGTTTGTTTATTTTGGTAAATTTGAGCCAATCAACTTTTGACAGGTCTCTTTGCATGTAGGCTTGAGCTTATTTTATAACTACGCATTTTAGTCCTGTACAGAACATGATATTGACTGGAAAAGCAAATTGCACCTATATGAGATTCTATATACCTATATGGCCCAGTGTAAAGTTTTCATTTCCTTTCAATGTCCGACAGCCCCCACACTGTATTTAAACATTAATAATTGCAGTCATCTCATTGGAAGAAACTGATAATCCTTAGGATTAACTAGTTCAAGTAATAGGACAAGACTCAGCTGGCTTTGTTAGGCAAATATTGTACCACACTAGGACTGGTAGTCTGTTGTCATTGTAGTTGGCTGTGGTTGCTCCAAGCATGGCACAATGATTGTCATATGGTCTTGGTATTCAAAGAAATTGATTGATTGCTTATTTTTGTTCACCTTTACTGTGTGTGATAGATTAGGAGTTGCTGCAGTTGAATACTCCTGTCATCTAGATTCTACTTGTATAGAGCAGCTTACAATGATCAAGAACATGTCCTAAAACCTCCATCAATTGCCTTGATTTTTTCCCTTGATATTCATTGTCAAGGCAAAGTTCATGAACTCAATATCTGCCTCTTTCTCCTCAAATGGGATTACCTCTCTGTTTGGAAAAGATTGTTGTTCTGGACTCTTCTTGAGATAGTCATAAGATTATAGTACTTAGATAATCCCATAAAATCTGATCATATCTTCTTCTTCTTTTTTCCTTTCAAATTCTTATTCCTTACCCTGAATTAAAAAAATAAAAAAAAAAATTCCATCAGTGATGTTAGTGACAGCTTCCACCTTGAAGTATGCTTAAAGTAACTCCTGGTTGAACCTTCATCATTTATACTTTTTTAATAATAAAACAAAGCTAGTTGAGTTTCAAACTTTTTAGTCTAGTTAAATAGGGCTGCACCAAATGCAGCTTTTCTTATCAGGAGATTATGCTCATTGCTTTGTGCAATGGTATGTCAAAGTGTGAGAATGCGTCTGACAGCAACCACTTTGTGCAAAATAATATCAAATGTTAGGTGTATTTTTAGTTTAACCTTCCTAACACCATGCATAAGCGAGACCAACACCGAGTGATAACATTTTATTGTCTCTCTCTCTCTCACACACACTCACACACACACAGTTCCAAGTACTACACAAGTGGGCAACAAATATCACCAACTGCAATAGGACCAAACAATTAATATCATCAAATATGCACGTATCACATAATTGAATTTACATACAAATTTAGCTGATCACAATTACACATACACAATTTAAACGAAGCTACCACAGATTGATCAGAACACATGCTGCTCTGAATCTGAAGACTAGTTACTTGGGGATCTTACGCGAAAGCGAGTAGATTGAGAGAATTACAAGCAGTACAAGCAAGACAGAGGCAAACAATGAGATGAAAATGGCACTGCCCACGTATCGGCAGAACTTATCGTAGCTGTTGCAAATCTTTTGCCAGTGCACATGAGAGTTGCCCTTTAATCCTACATAGGCTACACCCCCTGCAGCACCAGTCGCCGCAGCTACTATCCCCAACATCAGCTGCACCCATAGTCATTTTAGGTCATATACATATACATACAAATATGTGTATATATATATAGGTAGTTAGAGCATTAAGAATTCTAATGGTTTGAGAGCTTACCACATCGATTATTACACAATGGACTAGCAACTTGGTTGAGTAGCCTGGCTTCAAGAGGGCGAAAAGGGATACAAGAGAGGTAATGATACTGTAGAGGCAAGCAACCGAGAGTGCTACTACAAGGTATCTGCATGGTGAATTGTTAAATTCAATTTGGATTTTCCAAAGCTAAATTGAATTTATGGATGCTAGTGATGAAAAGGGCCAAGAAAATTATTGGAAAAAATCTAGTGATAAGATAACATGAAAAAACTCTATACTTATTCAAATCAGTTTCAAACATATGGCATAAATAATGTTATGTTGATATTCTAATTTTATATATAAATCACATGTCATAAACTAATTTGAAAAAGCATAGAATTCTATGCTACTTTACTATTAGATTTTTTTTGTCTGATTCGTGAATAATTCTATACTATGAATATCTAATGTATAGTACAATTTATTCGATCTAAAACATAGACGATGACAATATTTTTTCAGACAAAAATATCCTCGATATTTAGACATATGTATAAAAATAGGTCTAGGCATTAATGTCATTTCACTTACTTACCTTACTTGTACATAGGATATGCATGTGCAAGACAAATATAATATTTTGATAAATTTAGTAGTCTTTTTTTTGGGGTTATTCAACCCCCACCACCAACCGAGTCCTTTGAGTTCGTGGCCAAGACATAAAGCATGGGCAAAGTGGGCCTACGATTTTAACTCTCACCTATAAAAGATAGGGTTAATTGATTTGGAATTTGGAACCTCAAACATAAGATTTCCAAAACAAGGAGGCCAGAAGGTTGGAAGATTAGGTTGGTTTAACTCATAAACACATATATAAAACACACACATGGTGTGAGGACCTTAGGAAAACACCAATAATTTAAGAAATAAAAATATATCTTGCCAAAATTGAAAAGGAGTGCACAAACCATTTGTTGGCATGAAAAGCCCACTTTTAGTAAAATAATGCTAATACTGTTTAACTATTAAGCTTGCTTCTGATTTCGTACTACTAGCATTGTCATTGTGGTGTAGGTTCTAAATATAAATAAATAAGAGAAAATATAATCCTACAAATTAGAATATATATATATATATATATGATAGTATTTGGTTCCAAATCAATAAGAAGTATACTCCATTTTCTTTAGGTATGTGTTAGAATTTTAATTTCTCATGTATATTACGTGGTAAATTCACATTAAAAGAACTATTTAGATATAGGATTAAGTTTATCATACTTACTTTGTAGTTAAAGTATTATTTATATATATGTATGTGTGTGTGCGCGCGTGCACGCTCGCGCGCGTGCACGCTCGCGCGCGTGTCATATATATGTATGTATGTGTGTGTGTGTGTTTTTGTGTTTATGAATCCAACGCCGGTTTGAGTGGGTGAGAGCCACCTCTATCTAATAAAGATGTTGTAGTTCATATTATGAAGCCATATATATACATATGTGTTTACAAAATAGAATTAGTAACTTACATGAGAGCCGGTGAGTGATTAAACTTGGCCGAAAGTGGAACCAGGAGGGGTATACCCGGAAACGGGACTAACTTCGTTTGCTTGCTAGTTACCACGAGGATAACAGAGGTTAGTGTCGATGCAAATAGTAACACCCTGAGAACCACATCAACCACCACAAAGAATTCGGTCGGACGGGCCTCATACGGAGCTTTAGACTCTGGTGGTGGTGCTTCTGGAGGTGGAGCCACCTTTTCCAGCTCCAGTGGAGGTGCTTCCGGTGGTGGGGCTGTCTTTTCAGGCTCTGGAGCTGGCTTATCCGTAGACTCCATGAGAGTTAAAGTGGCTAACTTGTCTTTGAATGGCCAGTAGGAGTTGTAGACAAAGGGTGTAAGGTGACAAGTGATATTATGAGGTGAATTATATATAAGAAAAATTTCCTGGATGTGCCGCCTAGAGCTCTTAGTTGGAATGAATGGCAAGTAGGAGTTGCAGATAAAGGGTGTAAGGTGACAAGTGATATTATGAGGTGAATTATATAGAAGACAAATTTCTGGATGTGCCGCCTAGAGGCTAGAGCTCTTAGTTGGAATGCTCAACACGCTAATTGATTTGAGTTGATCGGAACAGTTTGTCCGTGTACTGGATTTGTTTATTAAATAATATATCAATAATATTTTTGTAATTAATTTCTCTAATTTATATTACTCGATTCAACTCTTATTTTTTTAAAAAAATTATAGATTCGATTGGATACGATGAATTTATAAATTTCTAATCTAATTCTGAATTTATTAATTACAATATATGTGTAAATATTATGTTATACCCTTCACATGGAGTATATAATTTTACTTAATAAAAACATATATAAATAAATATTTAATATATCATATAATTTAAAATATAATATATAAAAATTAATATACATTATCATTAACGAATTAGATTAGTTTAATTTAAATTTATATCCATGATTAATTATTAAATTTGAATTGAATCATTTTTTTTTTGTATTATATCTAAATGAATAAATTAATTTTGAATTAAAATTTGATTCATTTACAATTTAAGTATACAAATACACACATAAAAAAAAAATGAATAAGACGCTGGAGACCAAGTAACATATATATATACACACACACGTGTGTAATATTAAATTTAAGTACAAACTAGAAAGTAGAAAGCTTGATGTAGAGTAAAAATCGTACCTAAAAGATTAGAAGATGATTAATTTGAGGTGTCACGATTTTAATGGTCCCATTATGTGCTGTTTGACGTGAACGGTGTATGAGCTACCATTGGCTTTGGTGTCTTCATTGCCACAAGAAACCAAGACCAAACCGCAAGTTGAAAAGCTTGAATTTGCATTTTTGCACTTGATAGCTTTACCAAGTCTTTATAAGCCACTTATTGTGTTGCTCGACCTCTTGATTTTTTTTTCTTAGGTTTATTTGTGCTCTTCTCTTTACTGTGTCACTAATTTTTTCTAAGATTTATAAAATTATATTAATTTTTTTATTTTATTTAAAAATATATAGATATTTTTTTACTGTCACCCTTTTTTAAAAAAATTGATGAAACTGTCATTTTTATTTATTTATTTTTAATTTTTTTCTAATTTTTACTAATTTTTTTATTTAAAAACAAATTTAAGGTAAATAATTTATTTTTATTTTATATAAAAATAAATTTAAGATTTCTATCAATATTTATTTGAGAAATAAAAAAAAGGTCAAAACTTAAAAAAGTTGAAAAAATAAATATGAAATGAGTAGTTTTGTTATTTTGAAGAAAAAAAATTGACAAAAAAAAATTATATATTTTCAGGTAAATAAGATGAGGTCAGTATATTTCTCATAAATCTTAAGAGAAATCAGTATAATTTACCTTTTTTTATGCCAATGAAGTTATTATTTCAACTTGCAATGGTGGTTCAATGATAATGGGTATCATGGGGATAAGTAGTTTGAAAATTATTTTACGTGACCATTACATAATGTAATAATTTTTTAAATTTTAGTATTTTATAAAGTTAAAGTCAAATTTATTATTTATTAAAATTATAAAAATTATCGTACATATATAATAGACACATAAAATAACTTTTTAAAAAGAGCAGGTTTGGTCTTGTTATTCATGTCAATTTCCTTTTATATTTGTTTTGATATATATATATATATATATATATTATGTTGCAGAAATACCAAGGAAGGTGGTAGAAAATTTATTTGGATGATGACACCGACCATCCTCTAAATCATGAATTGAAAACTTCAAAAAAGAAGAGAGAGATTTCAAAGGGTGTTATAAAAATTGCTTTCTTTGTCATAAAGCCTGAAAGAGAATCATTGTACAAGTTGATACGAAAACTCAAGAAATTCAGTATAGTGACTCGAGAAATCTACTCACCTAAACACACGTAATACTGACGAGAGTGCTTATCCATTAAAATCTCTTGTAAATTCAACATTAATTTAATAATATATATATATATATTCATTTTTCTCTCTCTTTAGTAATTGACAACTACCTAATCTCTCTCTTTATTTTCTATATTATTTATTTTTCTTTTCCTGTCAATTGGCAAATATCTAATAAAAAAATCTTGAAAGGATTTGATTTTTTTGGTAACGGTAGATGACCAAATGACCCACCCACAAGATGACACATCATGTCAGTTGTTAGCAAATTTTTAATATGATAGCAACACCAAATTATTATTGGTGAAATTGTGAAATACAAAAAAAAAAAAAAACTCAGATAAATCATCAAATTAAGAAATTTTAATGACATTAGTATCGAAAAGCGAAGAAAACTATGGTCATACTGGATTTTTTTTTCTTAATAGCCAGAGACAGAGACAGAAATTGTCAACGGTTGGGTATTGGGTGATGTGGACTTACAGGATTTTTTTTTCCATCTTGTCCAATAAAATTTTTTAGAAAAAATATTTCATATGACTATCATATTCATGTGAGTTTTACTATGATTTAAATATTTATAAATTTTAATGGAATCCAATGTGAATGATAAAATTATAGTAGCCAAAGTCATGATATATAACTATTAAATCATTTTACTTTAATCAAATTGAGTGTTCGTATCCTCTAATAATAATTTGGGCTACAACTCGAACAGGTCAAGTTTGGGTTGAGTCATTTTCAAGTTCAACTCAAGTTTTAAAATAATCAATTCGAACATGGCCTGAATTTGACCTTGAACCGGAACAACTCAACCCGAGCCCGACTCGAGTTTAAATTTTTTAGTTTCGAGTTCAATCCGAATCCAATTATTAATTCAAATTTTTAGATTTTATTCACAATTTCTTTAATAAATTGACGTCTTTTTCCTTATTTTGATTATATACTAAAAGATCTAATAATTTCTCCTTCTAAAAAAAATAAAAACCGTTAAAATAATTATTTCAACATAATTTAATTTTTTAAAAAATGTTAAAAGTAAACAAGTTTTTGAAATTATAAAAATATAAATAGTAATTTTTGTAAGGAATTCTTATTAATCAAATGATGATTAACTAAAGTATAAAAAATATAATATATAAAATGTTGAATTCGGGTTCGAGTTTTCAAAATTTTAACCCAAGTCCAACCATAATTTAAATCGGACTAAAATTCTTTTATCCAAACCTAATTCAAAGTATAAAAAATTAAACTCAAGCCTTAAAAAATTCAAGTTGACCTCGGGTTGAGTTCGAATTGACACACCCTAATTATATCCCAAATAATAATAATGCATAAGAAATGACGAATCTTAATAACCCGAAACGAATTAAAAAAGTTTTAACCCGAGTTGGGCTTTAAATGTAAACATGAGTTGCCAAAATGCAAAGACAAACTGGCCCTAAACCTATAATTAACAATGGTGCTATTGGGAGGTCTGGACCATGATATATCATATAATTAGTTTGTATTTTGCAGATTTCTATTTTATTTTATTGAGGTAGGCTTATTAATACATGCATGAGATATGACATATTGGGTGTTTGTCTAAAAAAAATTATTGTATGGTCCAAAATCATTGATCGCAATTAATCATAAGTTGTCATATGTACAATATATTAGTTTTTAGGAGACGGATAAAAAACTTTTTGTATTCATGACAGCTCTTGATTGGCCGAGACCATTAACTTAATCATTAATTTCAAATCACATAGTGATTTTTCGTTTGACAGTTAGAATGCACATATTAACTTGTCTATGTGAACATGTTAGCTTGTGTGTGTTACTTCTTTTTGAGAGTTCTCCAATAGACATGTTAACTCCATCCTCTGGTGAATCCTACATTCGTTTTATTATCTCTATTTCTCTCTCCTCCCTTTCTCTCTTTCTTTTTCCTCATTACTTTCCATCTTAATTTCCATCTCAAGTAGGCTAACTTGTCTTAGAGGGAGCATGTACTTTCAAGTTTTCATTAAGAATATGACTAAGAAACTCATTTCATTAAATTTTATAGTAAGGATCATTATAACAAATTCAATACAAACAAAACGCACTTAAACCAGAATACCATTTCCCCACTCACCTATAAATAAGCCCAATCTCCGTTGTCCCAAAAATCACTTTCAACAGCTAGCAAGATGGCAAACCACATTAACTTCTTTGTCATGGCTGTAATATGCTTAGCCACTCTTGCCACCATGGTGGCACCAAGGCTTGCACTGGAAGTCATCGAAGACAATGGCTCCAACCCCTCAGTTTATCATGAACTAATTTTTTCAGAACCGGCTTCTGATGGCCCAAAACACGTACGTACACTTCTTCTATATAGACCCTGTCATCCATAACATCCCACCAGAGCCTCGACCTGGGTTCTTCAGAAAATTGGAAAGGTGTGTCCTGAAGCTATCCCAAAGGTGTGGGAGACAGATCTTCCGAAGCATATTTATTACTGGTGCTCTCACAGATGAATGTTGTGACAAGCTTGTGCTAATGGGAAGACAGTGTCATGATGAGGTGATTGAATTGCTTCTCATTATACCTGAGTTCAAGGTAAAGGCTGCCCAAGTTTTGCCAAAGAGTAACCTTATTTGGAACCAACGTGTTGTGGTTACATCTGGCTCTCCTTCTTCTGCACCATCTCCATATACTTTCTAATTTTAGAAAGATTAAATTGTGTTGTGGGACTTTGTCTATTTAACTTGCTCTGCAAGAAATATAGAGAGATGCATTTTTAATCCAAAGTTTCTTTTCTTTTTCTTTCCTGTTTTATATCTACCATTGCATAGTTTGCATTGGGAAGGGTAGACTGAATATTTTCCATGCATCGGATTTTGTTACAAACTCGATTCGTTTATCAGATATGGTACAAAGAACAAAGAATATGATTTGATAATTCAATTCAATCCGAATTTGTTGGCTCTCTTAAATGAATCAAATATGGTACAAAAAAATATGATTGTTTACCACTTACAGCTTGTTAAAATAATTCATTAGTCAAATCGAAAGTTGAGTTGATAAAATCGGTTTCGGAAAATAATGAATTATCTTGGTTAATTAAAATCAAGCATGGCTCTAATGAATTTTAATATTGGAAAGTGAAGAGGACTTTGAATTGCATCATGTGATATATATATATATATATATGGTAAATTACACCGATCTCTTTCAAAATTTCTGACAATTACATTGGCCTCCTCTGAAGTTTCTAAAATTATACAAATTTCTCTTACTTTTTTGACAAACTATACTAACCTCCCCTCCGGTTCAATTTCTTTTTAAAAATAAAAATAATTGCTCCTTTCATTTTTGCGTATTTTTTTAATTTTTACTATTTTTCTAACTTTTTTTAAAGAATTTTTTTCATTTTATATAAAATTAAATTTTAAATAAATAATTTATATTTTTTAGTCAAAGAAGATTTTAATTAATATTTAATTATTTAAAAATGAAAAAAAAATAGTTAGAAAAAGTTTATCAAATTTTTAAAAAAATGCAAAAAAAAAAAAACATAAAAGGATAATATTGTCATTTTTAAAGTGATAAGTATAATTTACCCTCAAAATATATATATTTATATATATATATATATATAACATGCATGAAATATATATTGCATACGAACTCAAATATAAAGAATAGCATACTTAAAGTTGCTTAAATTAACTATTCCAAAGGCTACCACTAAAAATTACAATTAAGAAGGGAGCTTATAGGATGCAAATAATAGGTATCACTAAGTACATGAAATTATGGGATTATACTAAGAGAAATGCTAAATACATTGAATTTAGGATTTTTAATTCAAGTATTGCCGTGTTAAGAATATTTTTGAAATTAATAAAAAAATTTATTTTTTTTAAGGAATTTAAGGAATAATTGTGATACCTCAAGTCAACAAGTAAATGAATTCGATATATATATATATATATATATATATATATATATATACACACACACACATGTATTACTCTTAAAATTAAAATCAAATGTAGCAAATATATAGCTAGACTAAATATAGTGGCTAAAATTATAAAGAAAATGTATGGGGTTAAATTAAACAAGAATGATTTGACGACTCAGCCAATGTTTAAATCGACGTTGCTATGCTATACACGCGTGAGCCTTGCACATGACTATGCTCAATCCATGACTACGTTTTCACTCTTTGTTACGTCCCATCTTTCATTTTGAGTGCCCAAAACGGCAAGTTGATACCTCGTTTGTGCCAATTTCATTAATTAAGGTGACCCAAACAGCTCATTGGTAGTTAGTGGTCATTTGGTATTGGTGACCTTTCAAATATATTTTTATGCTTTCAGAAAAACAATCTTAATACAAAATTATATAAAAGAAATTTAGTTAAATGGCCAAATACATTTTACAAACAAAAACACAGAAGCAAAATATAAAAGTTAATCCAAACAAGTCCTCATGGAAATAGAAAAAATGGAAAGGGGGTAAAAATTTGCTGGAATGGAAAAAAATTTCATAATCTATTGAGGAAAGAAAGTCAAGAAAAGAAAGAAGGGTATATATTCTTGATCAAGTTGAAGAAAAGAAGAAAGGGAAAGGCTTCACCTCTTCTTCTTTTTTCCAGATACGTTTTTGCCTTTGAAAAAATAAATATTTTTTTTTAAAATAGCATCAAATACTAAGCAATTAACTATCTTTTTTTTTTTCTTTCTCTTTTTTTGTGTAAACATGTCAATAAATTCACCTAAGCACACTCATTTGGATTTGCCTATTAAGACTATATGAATAATAGATTGTCTTAAGTTCTTATTTTCTACCATAACTTTTCAACAATTGATTTTTTTAAGACGTCGTACCCTTTAAAAGTTATTATAGTCTATTTTAAAATAAAATTAATAATTTACCAAACCATAGCTACAATACCTTTTAAGCATATTATTTTGAAAAGTTTTAGACAAGTTATTGCACAGAATATTAGTCTGATTGTCCTCTACTATAGGAAAGTTTATTGGAAAATATGTGGGAACGGCAACGGACTGGGTTGGCTGCGTCTGGATAGTGATTCAGATATGATTTTTTGAAAAATGTTTTTGAAATATGTTTCAGAATTTTGTAATTGATTTTTTGAAAATTGCAAAAATACGTTTAGTTATGCTAATCAGAATTCAGTTTTTGAGTTAAAAACTACCAAAATGCGTTTGAATATAATATTTGAATCTAAGTTTCTAAGAACAAAACTATGAAAATAGATTTTGATCTGAAATTTGATTTCATATTTTTTAAGATAAAAAATAATAAAAATACATTTAGATAAGTTATTTTTTAAGATAATTTTTTATTTTAAATTTTTAAAAAGTAAAATTACTGTTAGTGGCTTCTTAAAGAGAGACTATAATTATTAGAATTTTTTTTTTTGAAAATTCCTTTTCAAGTGAATTTATATTAATATTTTTATGTTTTCTGTTTTTGAAGAGAGAGAGAGAGAGAGGGCATGGCTTAGGAAGTTCTGCCACTATTTTTCTATTCTAATGAGAGAGAGAGCATTTTTTTTTGTTCTTAAAAATGAAAATAAGAATGATAATGTTCATGTAAAACTTGTCTGCTTGGATTTGTTTTTGTTTTTGATTTTTGTGTTTTCAACCATGAAAACAATAAAAATAAAAATAAAAATCGATGTGTGTTTTCGGTTCATTTCATTTTTTAATGAATTTAAATTTTTAAAAATTAAAATTACTGTTAGTTGTTTCTTAAAGAGAGGCTACTATTATCAGATTTATTTATTTTTTTTAAATTCTTTTCCAAAAAAATTTATGTTAATATTTTTATGTTTCCTATTTTTGAAGAGAGAGAGAGAGAGAGATTTTTTTTTTGTATTTTTGTTCTTAAAAATGAAAATGATAGCGTTCTTGTAAAACTCGTGTACTTGGATTTGTTTTTATTTTTATTTTTTGTGGTTTCAACAACAAAAAAAATTAAAAATACATGTGTTATCTAGTAATTTCATTTTTTAATGAATTTAAAATTTTAAAATTAAAAGTACTATTAATTGTTTCCTAAAGAGAGACTATTATCAGGTTTTTTTATTTTTATTTTTGAAAATTCCTTTCCAAAGGAATTTGTGTTAATATTTTATTTTTCAAAAACAGAAAACAATTTTTTAAAAAGTACTCAATTCTTCTTTAAAACGTGTCTTTTAGGAACATTTTTGAATAGATATTTTCAAAAATGAGAAAAAATTATAATCTATCTATTAATTATTATTTTTATTTGATTTTACTTAATTGAGATATTATCAACAAAATATAGATATAAATAACCAAAAAAATATGGATAAAACGTAATCAATTCTAAACATAAATAAATGAGATGTAATCATTTTTTTTTCAATTAATACTTAAATAGAAATATTATTATTTTTATCATTTCATATTTTTCAGGATCATAGAGTAATTTAATAATTACTTTAAATTTTTGAAAATGTTATGTAAAAAGTAGTCAAATTATTTTTGAAAATAAAAAATGGGATGCAAAAGATATTCAGAATGCTTTTAAAATAATGTTTAGGATTTTGTTTTAGAACATGACTAAACAAACAAGTTTTGAAATATGATTTTCAAAAAATCTGTTTTTGGATTTCTAACCAAACAGGACCAGTATTTCTTATTTGCTCTCGTCCCTATTTAAAAACTAATTTTTATAATTTTTAAAAGTTTAAATTAATTAACTAATATTATTAAAAATAAAATTCTATATTTACATACATATATACACACACAAATAACACAGACATAACATATTATACATATATATATATATTTTAATTTATATATGTAAGAGTATTTAAAAAATTATGAAAATATTTAAAAATATTTATGTAATTTAAATATATAATGGAGAACTACATTTCTATCCTCGTTTGAACTGTTTTAATATTTTTCCTTATTTCTATTTATTTTCTCTCTAAACTTGTCTCTTTAAGAGTTAGGTGAGACGAGTGAGGCCCTACGAGTTATTCGTAGAAGTGGTACACTATTAACTTTTGTACGGAATGTAACCCCTATGCCACATAATGGTTGTAGACCTCCTAAAAAAAGACGTGTAGAAATAAACATTAAAAAAATTTCTAGATAAATAAAAGATTCAATGATTTAATTAAATAATATTACTATGGTTCGAAAAAAAGTAAGAGTAATTACTCGCACACTACAATGGAAGTGTGTTGAATCCAGAGTAGACAGCAAGCGTCTTTATCATGGACGCTTTTTTCTGTCTCCACTTATGAAAGGTCAAGCGGACAGAGGGAAGGGGATTAGGGATAAGTTACAAGTATGATAAGAATGTTGGCAACTAGCCCAAATTCACACTTATGGTCAATTTATTATAGCTTTCTGTTTGGTTGCCAAGAAAAACAAAAGCTCTGTCAATGGGAATGGGCTAGGAGTAAGAGTGGTATTTTGACAGACGCGGCGCTTGACAAGCCAAAGTCAAAGTTGTGATTCCATTGAATGTAAGCATCCGTATGAAATTCAAAACTAGCCCCATGTATATATATGTATACGCCAACTTTAGGCAATACTGACTTTCCACGTTTGGAAACTTAGACATTTATCTTGGATCAAATACCAGTTCATTCACACACACACCCACACACATATATATCCGCACATACATACACATACCAGTTCACACCCAGTAACTATAATATAGTAGTCTTTAATGGCACCAGCTCTAGTCATTTATTCTTTTCGGTGTACTAATGTATTAAGAGTATTGCTTACTAAAATAAATATACTAGGAGTATCTTGAAAATTTTTATTTTGAATTTAAAGAAGTATTAATTTGTTTAGAAGAATGAAATTGGAAATTTAAAATTTTACTTAAACGGTCACACACTCACAAAAACTCAGAGTTGGCAAGTCCCCAACATCCCAAAAAAATGGTTAAAATTCAAAACAAAATGATATAAATTTTGAACTAATTTATCTGAACTTCTAACCACTTCATTTACACAAGTCATTAATGAACTAAGCTTCATATATTTAATGAGATGGTTGGAACCATTAAATGTGTGAAAGTTGGTATATAATTTTGATTAAATCTTTTTTCTTACAAAAAATAAATATAATATAGTTTTATATAAAAAAAAAAATAAATGATAAAATAATCAAATTAAGGCTAATTTTTCAGTCCAATGGGATTTTATGTGGGGACAAGTGATAAGTCAATCCCAACTGTCCAAACGACAGACCATGTGAACACAAAAATGCATCATATTAAAAAAGCAAGAAGCCAGCGCGCGTCCTCTTCCTCAACACCACACAAAAGACAAGTTGCCACCTTCATGCATTTAATGTCAAATGTTCAAATAATGGAACCCCCTCTCATGACTTCCATCCAAACACTGCCTATAAATTCTCCCCCTTCACGACTCCTTCAGACCCATCTCTCTCTCTATATATCTCTCTTTCTCTCTCTAGCCAGGAGCCCAGGACTTGATCATCAGTTTAATTTTTGGGGGGTTATTTGCATATTGATTTAATGGAGACTGAAAGCAAGGCATACACAGGACCGACAGAAGTGAAGGAGGGTAATGGAAGAAGGATGAGGTTTGGGGAGTTGGTTCTAAGGGTTTTGGCTTTGGCACTCACTCTGGCTGCTGCAATACTTCTTGGGGTTGATAAGCAAACTAAGGTCATCCCCCTGACGCTGGCTCCCAACCTGCCTCCATTATACGTTCCTGCTACGGCTGAGTGGCATCACATGTCTGCATTTGTGTAAGTTCTCTCTCTCTCTCTCTCTCTCTCTCTCTCTCTCTCTCTCTCTCTATATATATATATATATATGTATGTATAGACACACACTGTGATAAACAGGCCGTGCATGAATTTATGGTAGGTTCACTGATAACATTATTCTCGTGGATTACATGAATTGAAAAGAAGCTTACCCACATTTAAGCACCTCTCCCGTGTCAAGAGTTTGCGTGGCAACTGAGTGGGTGGCTTACTGAGCATCTCTTCCTGCAAAAAGGAAAGGAGAAAAAATGATAATATTAATTAATTATAAATAAATAAATAAAAAGAGGAGAGGGACGGAAAAAAGAAGAAGAATCTAATCTCTTTTTATATATATATATATTTAGATAACTAGTAAGAGGGAGAAAAAAAAACAAAAAAAAAAAGATTTTGTAATTCTATGATCTTGTTTGAAAAAGATAATGGAGAGAAAAAAGAGAAGGTATGATATTCTATTGATTAAAAGGGACAAAATAGAAATTTACTTAGTAAAATAGGAGGACTAAAACAAGTAATTAATAACTCACTAATCTTCTTATTCTCTGATTTCCTCCCACTTTAGGAGTGTGAGCATGATATATTAAAAAATAATTAACACTATATTTGAGTAAATAGAATGAGAAGAAGAAAAGAAAATAACATTAGTTCTTAATGAGAGGAGATTATAATTTCTTATTTATGCTTAAATAACAAATAAGGAAAAAGAAAAATCTTATTTTACTTAATAACGAAAAAAAAGAAAAAGAAATGATTATATATTTTTTTATTATTATGACATGGGATATAAATATCTTTTTTTTTCATTTATAATTTTAAAATTAGAATTTATATTCTAAAAAACTCATTAAAGACTTTATCCTTTTTTTTTCGTTTTTGTCCATTTTTTAGAGAATAGTAAATTAAATAAAATAAGAGTTAACAGACCTTTCTTTTTTATTTTCTAATTTTAAATCAAGTACAAAATAATTTTTTCATTCTTCTCCATAGATCTCTTTTTTTTTCAAATCTCTCAATCCAAATCCAAGCGAAGTATAAAAGACTCTTACATCCCTTATTATTCTCTTCACTATTTTTTAAATCAATAATGAAATAAGTTTTTCTTTCTTTCTTTTTTTCTTTTCTCTTTTGTTTTTTCCTTTCCCTCTCCTCTCTTTTTTTTTTCAATTCCCCTCGATTCAAGTAGAATGCTACATGATCAGAAAGAAATAAAAAAAGTCAAATGATCAGAATGTCTCATGATTTGATTACTATTTAAATTTAGGGGTCTCTATTTGTGAAAGAGAAGGATAAAAAAAATAATTTTTTAATTGTTTTAAAACAAATTTTTAAAAAAAGAAAAAAAAAATTTCTTCCCTTTTCTAACAAAGGGTCTGAAATGAAGATATTCCAAATTCTAAATTTAGTATTCATGAAATCAAATGTAAAGGTTATACCATTAGGTATAGACAATAGGATTGAAATTATTTATTCAATTAAGATAAAAAAAAAAAAATTGATGGATGAATTAGATGTCTAATTAAGATAAAATTAAAGAGCATGCAAAAAGGAATTAAAATTCAGTCAATCTCGTCTGATTGATAGTTTCTAACTTCATGTCATGACAAGACAGACATTACATCGATCAAAAGATACCTCCAAAAGATGGGGAAAAAAAACTTGTGCTATACATGAAAGCTTTCTTTGTTTTGGTGTAAAATATTTTTTTTTGAAAAATCTTGTGTTTGGTTGACTATAAAATATTTTATATAATATTATTTTAAAAAATAAAAGTAACTTGAGATTAATCCTGAAAATGACTTGCTAGTTGTCTTTTCAAGTACATCATTTCTAGATTGCATAATCAAATTACACAAATATGCACCGACATGATGTACGTGGCTATATGGTATGTATGAAAAACAAAATTCAAATTTTATGAATTTTATGAGTGTGTTTGGATAGTAATTTAGATATAATTTTTAAAAAAATATTTTTAAAAATTTTATAATTAATTTTTAAAAAATTGTAAAAATGTATTTAAATATGATAATCTAAATTATAAAAAATTAAAATTAATAATTTTTTAAACGGGTATTTCTATATTTTAAAATTAAAAATCTGTTTTTGAAAACGTAAACAAACATAACTTATATTTCTTAAATTTTTATATTCTTGAATTATTTTTTGAAATTGTTTCAAAGATTGTCATGCTAGCCCCTTTTTTTCTTATTTCTTCCCCCACCCACCCACCCACCCAAAATGAAACTCAAAATCTTTAGTTAGGAAAGGAAAGAAAAGATAAAGGAAACTCAAAATTCTAATTAGTTAGGCTTAAAAAAATTGTAAAATAAGTAAATAAATGTCAAGTAATGGAGAAGTATTGTGAATTTCAATTAACTTTATAATATGGGGGCATTGCTGGCATTTCATGATCATGTACATATTGAATTATCTACATCATGCATGTTATCAATATTAATGGGCGAGGTCCATCACCTGACCATGGTCTGTCTTTATTTATTATCTAGCCACCTATATTTGACAATTCCATTCTCCATCTTTATTTCTTTTTTTGGCAGAGATCTGGGGGTAGCAGTTGAGGACCCACATCTTTCTATCTTATCTGCTTGCTTATTTTTGTCAAATTGTTGACAAATGCTTTGGTTGCCATTCTAATTTTATTTTTTATTTTTTATTTTTAAACCATGTTGCAAGTTTCTTCTAATGGTATAATGGGCATGTGAATATGTATCCCATAACTGTGTTTGTGTTTTTAAAAACTGCTTTCAGTTTTGAAAAATTGAAAAAAATATGAATATAGTGATGGAAAATTCATTTGGTAGAGTATTTTTAAAAACTATTTTTGAAGAGAAAAATTGAAAGCAATACTTTCTAGATTTTAAGAAAACTACTTAAAGTGATTTTTTGTATCTTCAAAAGTTCACAATCATTATTGGAAACATACGAAAATGGACGGATTAAAATCACTCTCTTCACAATATAGGTCGAATTTCAAATCACATACTATAAGTATTTAAATATTAAAAAAAAAAAACCTTGTTTTTACTGTCAATAATACAAAAAATAAAAATAGATCTAAACAGGGTCTATCTTTTGAGTTTTTAAAATGTATGCTTTGAGTGATTAACATATATACACGCATAGTTATATATATACACATTTGCTGTTTTCTTTAAAACAACGATTAAATCATATTACAATGTATAAATCATGTTTATCGTATTAGATTATAGGATGCATAACATGAGTTAATCAAGATAACTCAAAATTAGAAGGAAAAATGAAAAAACATTTGTCAAGTTTATGGGCCCCAATTACCATTGACTCCACATCATGCTCAAATTGAAAACGCATATATACCAATACTACACGTAGTGTCAGACATACATACATATATATATATATATATCACATAGATCGAGCATGATGTACCTACATTTCACCTCCATAAATTCCAACTGTACCTACATTTCAGGCAAACATTTAAGATTTGACACCTCTCCAACTTTCTTTTGTCATTAATACAAATTGGAGATGGAGAAAACTGTATATATATATATATATATATCTCACAAAGACCCAGTTCACCTCCATAAATTCCAACTGTACCTAGCATTTAGGCGAACATTTAAGATTTGACACCTCACTAATTTTCTTTAGTCATTAATACATATAGGGGATGAAGAATAGGAGAGACTGAGAGACAGTTTCATATTAATTAGTCCATATATATGGTTAGAAAGGCAACTATGAACTAACCAAGCTCTGCCAACTGCCAAGCTATCTGACCTTATCTTGTTACAATTATTAAAATCATAATTAATTGCTATCTTCAGCCTCCTGCTCTAATCATAATTTTAGAATCACTACATCAAGCTTTAAACACCAAGGTCTCCAACTACCTTTTAAATTTTTTCCAACCTCTTGATGATTAAAAAAATTATAATCAAGAGATAAATTACATGTGTGCATAAATATTACCTATATGATTGTAATTACTAATTTCGTCAACCTCTTGTACTAGGTTCTTTGTGGTGACAAATGCCATAGCATGTTCATATGCAGCACTCTCATTGCTCCTTACATTTGCCAACAGAGGAGGAAAGAAAGGTCTGGCTATGATGATCATCATCCTTGATCTAGTGATGGTAGCGCTGCTCTTCTCCGGCAATGGAGCCGCCACCGCTGTCGGTGTCCTTGGCTACCAAGGGAATTCACACGTGCGTTGGAACAAGGTGTGCAATGTGTTTGGGAAATTCTGTAACCAAGTGGCCGCCGCCGTGGTGGTGTCTCTGCTGGGTTCTATAGCATTTCTCTGGCTGGTGGCGCTTGCTGCTTTGAATCTCCAGAAGAAATAGAGTTAGAACGTGATGATGCACTGTGAATCTCAAATATAAACTGCTTTTGTTTTTCTGTAGTGATCCAGGTGTTGTTCCCAAGTATGTAATAAACCTCTTCTTATATGTTTTGTGAGCGTGTGTTTTCAGTATGAGACCAGGATTATAGAATCTGAAACATTTCATAAAATTAAATGGGTGTCTGGGCAATTATTTTAGCGGCATTGAACGCAGCTTAAGTATGGGAGTAATCATTTTATACGAAAATAATGTAAAAAAGTTAGGTCTGTTTAGTATCTCTCTTTCAACACCTTGCATTACTGGGACAAATATTGAATAATATCCTTAAGGGCAGTGCTTGATACAATAATAAAATACTCGAACTATCAAGCTTAGAACACAAAGTTTCAAAGTCATTCATTCATATATATATATATATATATATATATATATATAACGTAGTTATAAAAACGAACTGTCACCCACCCAAAAATAAAAAAAAACAGCACCATGCCGGTTTAAGGGTATTTTGGGAAACAAAATAAAGTCTAGATAGAGAGAACCACCCTTTTCAACTTTAGTTTGCTCCTCATAATAATTCATCATTAGTGCCAGTTTGGGGTTTCTTACAAATTTCACACACACACACACATATATATATATTGATATATCTGAACTCCCAATTAGGACTCCCATGGCAGAATGGAAAAGGTAAAAAATCCACATTGAATAAAATGAGTACCCATTAATGGCAACTGCTCTTAAGAACATGATCCGACAGTATCTAGTCATTCTTATTTTAACTAATGTATATTAAACCATCAAAATGGCACCTGCATTCCAGGATCTTGCCTCTCTGGTAAAAGTTACAGTATGAATGGATCAAAGATAACAATTGAAAGGGAAGGGGAATAGAAAAACAATAACTTTTAGCATGTGTTAAGAGGTTGTTACCAAACCTTCAAAAACTGCAGTCTCTTGCGGAAAGAGGACAGTCCATCTAAGTGCTCTCTCTCTCTCTCTCGGAGCAGCAACCGAAGATAGTTGTTTCTTTCTTTTGTGACCAGGAAACTGAGCAAACTTTCGGGTTGTCAAACTTCAAACATCAACATCGGCTGACTCATTACTTCAACACAGAACACCTTCATTTCTGGTTAGGTCTTCCATATGGACATTCACCTCTAAACCTAAGTTTAATATGCCAGCGACCATAGCAGGGATATCCTTTTGTAAAGCGGCAGCAAATGCCTGGATGAGATGACAGAAAACAAAGAGATTTTTTGCATAAGTAGCAGTGTCATTTAATAATTCAGTTTAAAGGAAATTATATTGTGTGCTGTTTCAAAATAGTTCTAGCTCATACAATCAAGATTCAACTTTGTAAAGAAACATAGCATGAACCTCTTACTATTAGAATATAAAAAATAAAGTAATGATTTTTGTAATGGCCCTTCGTAGTAACAATATTGCGTGAATAACAGTCACAAGCCACGGAAAATGTTCACTTTCGTGCAAGCAGAGGAGCACATAGAAGAATTAGGAGGGTCCTACTTGGACGATAATTGAAAAAAAAAATTGTATCAAGTATTATTATTATTGTCCTCATTCCAATGGGACAAAGACTGTGAACACCAAAAAATACAATGGAGAGAATTACTTAAACATCATTCTCACGAAGCTAGGAGTGTGAACTGACTTTATCTCTGGTCTCGTCCCCAGGATTTAAACAATGATGGGAGAGTCAAGAAGTCAATAGGAAAAAATGGAAATGAAAAGGAAAAACTGAAATACGAAGTGAGAGTGTATGGATGCAGGGGAGATGTTCCTTAACTTCCTTATCATTGGACAAGGGCGGTAATATGTTGTGTTACGAACAGTGGATATGATCACAAACCCACCAAACAGCACCTGGGAGACCTACCAAATGGAAAAAGGAGGAACTCTAACTCCATCAATGGGAAGTGCCAAGTCAAGTGAATCAATCTTTTCATATTGCCCCTGAACAAATCTCATTACCTTGCCACCTAGAAAGGGAAGTGGTAGGACTTGAAGCTTTACATTAACAGGCAGGACTGAATCAATATACTCAAAAAACAACTCAGGCTTATTTTTCTATTCCCAGCAGCAAAGTTGAGGATAAAACTTGAAAGATTTCCATATTCCATCATGAATTGAGGGGGATAAAAAGGGAGAGGAGGGAGGAATCAGACATCAACAAATCCCCAAGCAAATCAACAATTACTTTTCAAGATTTTTATGAACAAAGCTTGTCTTAAATCTTTGCAACAATCAATATTATGTTGTTTCTACCACCAAGCATTAGCTCAGGTGATATGTCCTCCCACCACCCAAAGAGGAGGTTGAGGGTTCAAGTCCCAATTGGGAGAAGTGGGTGTGTGTCTTACTAAACAAAAAAAATTATGTTGATTCTGTTTTTCCAGCCAGAAACTGCACAAGAGCATAAGTCAATAGTATATACCTTCCTTTCCTCCTCTTTTTGACTGCTTTATGACCTCCAAAGGCCACTCACTAACCAGCTTTTGAAGTTCAACTGTGATACCGGGCCTCTTTGCATCAGATAAAGTCTGGCACGCAACGACACATTATCACCGTGGTCAACAGAGAGAATAAACAATACCAGACAACAAGGACAACTTTAAAATCTTTACCACTATCTCCTCCTTTAAGGTCCAGTTTGGTTAAAGTAATCATAATTACATAAACAAATGAACATCAATATGGAACTCGTATAACTTTCAACCATTGAACAAATTCGTTCTAGGAATATTACATGCACCTCGTAAAGCCAAAGCTGGTATAGAACAGTGGTTAAGAGCTGGCATGGCATTTTACAAGGGAGGGATGCAGTCAGGGGTCCAATTCTCACCAAGATAAATAAAATTAAATGCACTGCTTGCTATATCGAAACAATATTAAATGCACCTTGTGTTTAAAAAAAAAAATTACATTCACTTCATGAAATTCCTAGGAGAGCAAGTGGCCCCCTGCTGTTCATCCCAACAATATTATTTGATACCATTAAAAATATCTGAAACACCAGACTACAGCATGGATGGCAATACAATGAATTAAAATTGAGTAATATTTTTTGTCCCAACTTTGGCATCCAAAATGATGTGGCATTACACTATTGGTGGTGGTGTTCGATACGTTCTTAGTATTTTGCCAATAATCTATAGCCACGTCATTTGGGATGCAAATTTTGGTGCAAAAAATTTGGGACATCTAGCATTATTCATTAAAATTTTATCACTTCTCAGAATTTTAGCAGGAAATTGAAACATATAGTTTCTAATTCCTCCCAAGAAAAGTTCAGTACTGCTCTCTCTGAAGAAACTGTGCTGAAATTGACATCAATTAACAGTTAATTTTCAGAGTATTTTTCTCAAAGGACTTGTCACTAGTGCTAAAACTAACAAGATAAGAATCAGTTAAATTAAAATTTTCTATTAAACATCAAGTCTGGTAAGCCTTCTCACCATCTGTGGTGGGGTTGGGGAAGTGTAAGGCGGGAAAGTGGGTTTATTCCTACCATTCTTATCATAACTTTGGACCACCAATAAAATAAAACTACCTGATTGAGGACTTGAATGATTGCAGCTGCATTCTCGGGCTTACGTTCAAGTAGAAAACCCTGCAATGACAAACAAAAAGTAAATATTTAACAAAAAAAGTTTGACCCATGCATTTCAGCACATGAATCAACGTTTACTGGGAGCAGAAGTACTAAATTTGTACTCATGCTCCCAGCAGGCCATAAAAATTTACTTAAGGTTCTACTAGTTGACACATTCCCATGCATATACCTCTATAGTTACAGAACGACCCAACTCAGCTCAACAAAGAATTCATCCGAACTCCATTCATCGAGTATTTGGATATGAGCAGGTAACTGTATATACTCGAGAACAGGTTTTATGTAACAAAACACTCCATCTTTTTTTCTTTACCACTGATGCATGCATCATTTTCTCTCTCATGCTTAATAGATAACTATAATTATTTGGTTTCTTAGGAAACATAGTGGTAACTCGCTAAGACACTTAGATGTAGAGAAGCCTCTTCTCTAAATATAGAACTGAATAGATTAATGATTATTATAAAAACAACTTTAATTGGAAAGATAAGCATTCCAATATCATGCTATGAAAATGTTTTACTGCCCGTTCTCTTGTACTTCAGGAAATCATTGCTTCAAGAACCAGTTGATAGATATTTCAAATTAAAATTGTAAGTAATATATAAAAATATTATATATGTGTATTAATCATTGATGTGAATCCAAACATATTAAACAATTAAACAACTGTCTAAAGCTTTAGATCCTAAATTTTTTTTAATAACAGTGCATACTTTTTCATATCAAAATCAACTTCTGTATCAAAACACAGATCCAAGATGATTGGATGACATAAGATAGAATACCTTAGTACAAGAAAACCCAGTTGCTAGGGTGTGCTGCTTCATTGAATCTGATCTCAACTTTTCAATTTTCCATAAAGAATCAACAGTCTCCTGCAAAAAGGTAAACTGGAACGTGTTATAAACAATAAACTGACCCTAAAATGAGAGGAAGAATCATTTGGGATCAAAGAAAGTATCAAATCTGTAACCTTGATGGTAATTACAGGGAATTTTTCTATCCATAGTACAATGGACTGAATGGAATGAATAAAGGTTTTATCATAATAAATCCCAACCCACCAACAACCATCACGCCCATAATGAGCAAGCAAGTCAAGGATGAAACTAAAAGATATAAATATATCTCAAGAGAATAAAGAACTTGTAAAAGACCTGTTTTTGCAGCAAATTCCATCCATATGTCAAAGGAAGTTTGCCGCAGCTTCACTCCGGCCTTCACAAACTTTTTTGAATACTTAGAGATCAACTCCCAGCTATCCGTCTTGTAGCAAATGCTGCAACAGGTCAAATTCGAACACAAAACATCAATAAAATGAAATGAACAAGATAACAGATGTTAAATTATCTCTAGTCGTTTTACGATTAAACGTGTTCAGTTTATCTAAAGCAGTGTCCGCTTGTCAAATTCATTTTTGGATCAATGAGGAACAAGCCTAAAACTTGATTAGAAGAACTTCA
Organism: Nyssa sinensis; assembly: GCA_008638375.1. Taxonomy (NCBI): domain Eukaryota; kingdom Viridiplantae; phylum Streptophyta; class Magnoliopsida; order Cornales; family Nyssaceae; genus Nyssa; species Nyssa sinensis. Next base: position 2,731,746 of record CM018031.1, on the reverse strand, counting down.
ACATTTTGCTAAAAAAGAGAACTTGGCGATGGAACATGGTGAAGGCTACAATCAAACTGGAAACAAACTTTGAAAACCTCAATGAAAAGCTATTAAAGCATCAATTATGACCTGGATCAAGTTTTAAAATCGACCAGATAATAGTGGCAGTAGTGTAAGATTCAAAAACAGAGCAAACATAGTTATGGATAGTTCAGCCAGATGTCTAAACTAACAATGAACGCAAATTTAGATGTCATATATACAAATGTGTGGTACTATTTTACTCGCACGCACCTGAATTCAATCTAATTACAAACTGGAAAAGGAATTTTATTTTAAATGTCCAAAAGGGATTCTAACACATAAGATTCAGCAAGGATCCAGCTTGAGTCTTCAACTTAGGCCAAGATGAGTACCATATCAAAATTTCACCAATCGAGTTAATTCCCAATGGATATTGTCAAGCAGCTTACTCGTTGAAAAAATAACCAACAGCTAATGACCTGCCCCCGGGGACGGGGAGGGGGAGGGGGAGGGGGAGAGAAGCATTCTCTTATAGACCTTGACTTCTGTACAACACAATTTTAATTGAAAACTTTTGTCTAGTAGTTATATATAGTCTCTAAGATGAGTGACTTATTACAAACCATAACAAAATTTCACCAATCGAGTTAATTCCTTTAGTCAAACTGACAGAAAGTTACCTTAGAGACCTTGACATCTACATAGCATGCTTAATTTTGATTGAAAACTTTTGTATACACACTTAGCAATACACCTAGAAAGCTGGAGGTACAATCCAGTTCTACAATAAGAGCAGCACTTTGCACTATGCAAGTTTATCAGGTTTTACCCATGAGGTCAATATTTCAGTTGAATCGAGGTCATGGTCCATTAATTTTCGCAAGCAAAATGTCTTAATAGAATCACTGGACCAATATTCCTGTCGCTAAACAACTCAACATAAACAAATGCATGAACACATGCATACAAAAAGAACATGTGCTTGTCATTGGTTTAATAGCATGTAGCACTTTGCCTCGTGGATTTACATTCAAACACTTGGTAAACACTAGCCACTGGAGTTGAATATTCCAATTTGAAACTTGAATTTAATAATTTGATAATTTGATGCCAGAGAAAAAATAGGTAAGTATCACTTAATGCGTCAATGATCAGTGACTGCACCTAGCAGCATAATAGATAATCTTAAGCTTTGAAAATATATAGCAATGAAAAACAAAAGAATGACGCTTGTATGAAATGTACCTGAAAACAATGTCAGCTGTACCAGGTTGCAATGGTAAATCATTCCTCTTCAGAAGCTTCATTATCTCTACCATGAGTTTAGCATCATTGTGTTGTCTCGCATACAACTGCAGTCACACAGCAAACTTTTAATATATGAAAATGTTTAGTATGGATCCAATCTAGCCTTGTACAAAAGTTCAAAGCCATGAATACCAGCAAATGGTGGGCAGATCCAATACTAGGAGTCAATCCATACACATTATGTTTCCACAATGCTTTCTTACCTGTATACATATTAGTTTAATCATTTTCATCCAATTGTCAGCTGAAAACATGGCACTTCTAAAAAAGCATATAAAGTTAAATGAACACAGAATCAGAAAGACCAAAATGGAGAAGCAACTTGACTGTGTTGACTACTCTAAGTCTAGGTTCAATAAGATAACCTCATAAACATGGATACGGATAGGGAACGGTCACTAAAATGACATGGATGCGCAAATCAGCAATCCGGAAAAGGAAAAAGGACAAGAACAAGACAAGTCAAGAGGCAACAAAGAAACATATTTCTTTTGTTTATGATACTAACAAACATTACTTTAGGATCCAACCATTGTCAGATAGGTGTACAAAATGAATTTTGTTAGCAAATTATAGGCACCTCCATGAGTTGTTAGACACGTGTCTAGGAGTGTGCAACAATTATCGGCAACATGGGTCCTATATAAATGCAACTCCTTCCTATTAGTGTCCACACACCTTAACAAGTAACTACCTGATTCAGACACCCATTATTAACAAGGAATCAGGATTTCAATTGCTTATAGTTTTCTTATATGTGTTGCAGTGACAAAAGATAATACCAAACATAAATTTCGAAATTGGGAAATACATATTATCATCTGATAGACTGATACAAATGCAATAATGCAACTCCTTCCTGTAAGTGTCCATGCCCCTTAGCATGTAACCACCTAATTCAGGCATGCACTGTTAACAAGAAAACGGGATTTCAATTGCTTCTAGTTTCCTTATTTGCATTGCATGACATAAGATAAGCATTCCATGATACCAAATCCATCCAAGGTAACAACTCTGCCAATTGAATGCAAAAGATGTTAATCAGCTATATTTGACGTGCAAGAAATGGGCATTTCAACTGCTGGAGTAAAGAGAAAATCAAAAGGGAAATTTCAGTGAAAGATCCTATTTTTGCTTCTTTTTGATTCCCTAGATCCTTCACAGTGAAGCAGTTGCACATTGTATGTCCGTCTCCTCCAAACCATATGAAAGTGGTAAAAATTTCATGGCTTGTTTAGCCAAACGAAGAGCAGAGGACAGATGTGGCAACCAATGTAAAAGTCCCCCATGTTCAGGAAGCTGCAACAAGTTCAATTAATTTATAATGAAAACCCTTTTTTCATTTTTTACATAGAAATTTGACATTATGACTAGATCCATGAATCACAGCCAGCGCCTTAATTACATAGAAATGGAGAAGTTTGCCTAAAAACTACATTTACAGGGTATTTAGACACCCTGCTAAAATTTGGTCCTAATATCTTTTAAGAAGGTTTAAAATGACTGGGAAAAGTTTTATGAGAGCATGTAATGGTCTGTTTTGCCTACACTTGGTTAAAATAAGGGCGTTCCATGTTTTCAAATAACTGATCTTAATTCTATTTTATCTTGGTGAGCTCACAGTGTCTCCATATCAGAGTCATCACACTACCATTGAAATTTAGAACACAATGAACAGACTGATTGGATTTCCATGAGACATTCAAACACCCATATTTAATGTTATTACATTGCCCAGTCAGCAAGCCGTGAATTCATTTAATTCAAAGAAAGACGTTTATAAAACAAATACAGGTCAAGCATTACAGGATAAGTAGCTTGACAAACCATGTTACATGAGAAAAAATAATCATCAGATAGAAGTTTGTGACAGAAACAACTCAGAGTTCAAACACATATTTATAAAACATACCAAAATCGATGGCCCCTACATGAGCACATGCCTTGGTAATTTCTCTGCAAAGATTGCAATTAAAATTTGCATGAATGCGAAGATTCGATAGTCTCTGCAGCCAAATCCAAGAGTCCAACTATTATTATCAACAGTCGATGATCTTTAACACCAAAACGAACAAAACCAATAAAAATATGGATTGAAGTTAAATGATGGTAGTAAAGGTGTAAGATTGCTAACTAACAAATTTTCGTAGGTGTTGTAGAATGTCAAATAGAAGCTTAATATCATTGTGATTGGCACAATTTTCAATGAGTGACCACAACGAAGCATTTGGAGGCATGGTCCTATGCTCTGCTACAGAATTGAGCATTTTATCAAAGAGTTCCTTCACTGCCTCTGCATTCGAACAACAAAAAGCTTAATATCATCAACTTAAGTTCATAAATAAGTCTCAAACAAATCAAACCAAGTACAACAAGTACCTGTAGGACTGCCTTCAATCGTACCCGCTCCCGAAGAGTACGATGCACTCATCATAATCGAGCATGTCGAATGTAGCAATGTGAGTCGCGCCAGGTGTGACGCTGATGGAATGCGATTTTCATGAATGATCCCTGTGTTTCTCCAGTAACTCCATATTACTAAATCACTCCCTCAAACATATCATAGGCATTTTTCGGTTGCTAAGAATATATACGAAAAAAAAATAAAGAAAATATTCAGCTTAACCTAATGGAACCATTTGGTTTCTCTAAGAGCTGATTTTTTTCTTCTTATTTTTTGCATTCTGGATGCTAAAACAACATGGGGAGATAAGACAATTTTTTATTTTCTGAGGGTTTTTTTTTCTCAGCAACCAAAAGGTGAATTCAAGTGGAAAATGTGGGCGATACCTGACAAACAGAGGGTGCCGTGATTGCGCCATTGAAGTGAATTGCGAGGGGCGTCGTCGACTGCTTCGACATGGGAAGTTTGGAATCGGTGGTCTGAGCAGTAAAGAAGAATCGGAGGATGAGGTCTCAAAATCTTATTGGCGAGTCGTCGAGCGTTTGAGGCGACTTGCATTTCCTTGTCCAAGGCCTTGAAGAGGATTCTGCTGAACTCGGCTAATCGGACTGCAGCTACTAGGTATCGGACGATCAGGGTTTGGGGGAGAAGAATGATAGAGAGAACTCGGTAGAACGGCGGTCCAGGAATTGTTCTCTGCACCGGCATTGAGTTTTTTCTTTTTTTCATGTGAAATGGGCTGGTCCGGCATGGCCTGACCCATGGACCCTGAAGTGCTGTAACTCTCACCAAAAACACCCAGTCAACCTTGGGCTTTGCAATACTCGTGCCCGGACTGGCTAACCTTTTTTTCCGGGCCTGTTAGGTTGGGAGGCTAGGCACATAGCCCAAAAGGACGGCCCGGGCAAGACCGTCGTGCAATGCCCTGGCCGGCCCGACTCAATTTGTACTTCAATGCACAGCCATCGTCAAATCATCACATCTCACCTAAGAATTAACAATTTTAGATCATATCAACTTATTAAGTTTTAGGTAAATTGCACCCATTTACTCTTAGATTTATGAGAATTATATTAATCTTTTTTAAAATTTTTAAAATTATACTGACTTTTTTTATTTTATTTGATAAATTATAAATACTCCTTTCCAAATAATTATTTTTCTAAAATGACAAAAATATCTCTTTCATGTTTTTTTTTTTACATTTTTTCTTATTTTGACAAATTTTTTCATTTCTTTTTTCATTTTCAAAAAAATATTGATTAAAACCTTGAATTTATTTTTATATAAAATGAAAATAAATTTTTTACCTTAAATTAAAAAATAAGTCTTTAAAAAATTTAGAAAATTTGTCAAGATTGAAAAAATGAAAAAGTAAGGGACAGTTTTATCATTTTGAAAAAAAATAAATCAAATGAAGACATTTGTAATTTGTCAAGTAAAATAGAAAATGTCAGTGTAATTTCAAAAATTTCAGAAAAAATTAATATAATTGTCAAAAACATTAGGAGATGTCTGTACAATTTACCTTAAATTTTGAAAACAATTCATTAAAATACTAAAATCTTATGCAATCAAGTCGCATCACATGTCTCTTTTAAAATAATAGGTTATTATTTTGTTCTAGATCATCAAAAGTAACTCTTTAAATATTAGATTTTTCATTAAATAAATTCTAAAATGTGACTTTTGCACTAAATAATGTGAGTCAATTTTGTACCTTTTAACATTTTTTTTTTTTTTTTAATAAATTTCACTGTCCCGATCCAAACCCATTCTTTTGAAATTTCATTTATCCTATTTCAGGTGTAAAGCCTCTTCAATGAAGACCTCTTTTTCTCTCTCTTTCTCCCCCATTTCTCATTCTGTTGATTGAAAAAGAATAAGCGCTATCCGTGGGTAGGTGGGTGGAGGGCAGAGACATTTAGAACACATTAATAACTTACGAAATCCAGATAAGAACTTATGAAATAAAAGAACTTTAATTTTAATTTTAATTTCAAGGTTCCAAACGGAATTATTGTAATACAACTTTGATGCATGTTATCTAAGCAAACATGAGTTGAGGAGTAGACGAAATGCATTAAGAGCCAATTAACAAACACTTGATTGATTTGGGCTAGCTAGTAGCTAATAACAAGCAACGTGGGCGTATATATGTATGTACACACACACATTTATATATCACAGTTTTTAATCATATATATTTGCTCACCAACCTCTCTATTCATGAGCTATATTCATCATCTACTGTTTCAATTTTATTTTATTTTTTGTAAGATTTTGGACTAGCTAGTAGCTAATAACAAGCAACGTGGGCGTATATATGTATGTACACACACATTTATATATCACAGTTTTTAATCATATATATTTGCTCACCAACCTATCTATTCTTGAGCTATATTCATTATCTACTGTTTCATTTTTTTTTTTTTTTTTGGTAAGATCTAATGTGTTCAATGAGAGCATCATGCTCCGTGGGCATCAGCAAGATTGTGTGCACGTGTTTATATTTATATATGTATATATATACACACATAAATATGTATGTATGTATGTGTGTATATCAGTATTTAATCACATATATTTTGTCACCAACCTCTTCTCATAAGCTACGACTCCAATGACTTAACAGTAATATCAGTAACCATGATCAGATATCATGTAACATCACCAGTCAATACCATTGTGGATAATCCATTCACAGGAAAACAATAGTTCCTTTGCTTTCACATTACAGTACACACCAGCCCAGACTCATTCAACTGGGTATCAACTCCCTAGAATTGGGAGGAAGAATAACCTAAGAAGGGTTCATGAAGCATGCAAATAATGATGAATCCATTTGAATCATAGTACAATGGCGGCAAATTATATGAAAAGGAGTACTAAATGAAACTGGTTGAAGCAGCAATAAAACAACCCCTTCCGTTTTAAGCTTAAAGCACTAGCTTTCAATGCACCAGGCTGGTTAAATATTTTCCGAGAAGGATAACCTGGTTATTGAGGAAGAACTGGAGGGGCAATTGTCCTGGTATTGTATGATCTGCAGTGGCTGCATTTCTGCCCAATTATGTGGAAGAAAACTTCAGTGGTGTCATTGCAGTCATTGCATAGAATCCAAACCTGCAAAATTTCTGCTTCTCAGATGTGTTTGAATGAAATGTTATGTAAGTAGTCAGATGCCCAAGATGGAAATGGAGGTGTTCAGATTGATCAAAAACCAAATAAACAGGCAATATAGGTTGGGGCCTCTACAATGCTTTCTAGAACTTTTTTAGGGGGCCTCTACAATTAGAAGGGGCATCCCTTTTAATTGGGGGAGTTGTGGTCTTTGTTGGGAAGAAGGGGAATCGACCCAATTTACCCAATGTTATAGCATACATGGCAACATGTAACATAATTGTTTATCTAAAGGTATAATGATATCTGCTGGAGAATCTTTGAATAGATAAAAATATGGGCAATACACAAAAGATCTGCAGAAAAACCTTCACCAAGCAGCACCAGTTTAAAAGATATTAACTATAATGAAAGGGAAGTACCTTCTTATACCGGTAATCATCAGGCATGACAGTTGCTTCAATCTGGGAAAATAAAAGGCCTTGTTAAGTTAAAGCAAAAGCACAACTTGGTAAAAGCAGGCATGAAATATTTTTATTGACTATATTCATGTACTATTATAAGATAAACATATAGCAAAAGTCAATACTAAATAATAATTTGCAGAAGTTTAAGAAGCAAAAGATGAACCTGAGAAGATCAACAAAAACAAATTGAGAAGCTAGTACAGGTATATTAAATAGAATAATGTTGATCATTGTCTAGGTAAAATAACATTGCCTGCAGAAGAGCGACGATAAAGACACTGTTCACATCAACAATTAGCCTGTAGGACACAAAATGACATGCCTACTTGTGCCAATCACCAGATTGGTGGGTACACCTTTATTAATTTTGTAATGCGTTTAAGATTCCACCCATCATTTATTCTTGTAATAAGACCCAATGTAGTGATGATACTTTCTTCATTAATTTGACTAATTATGGTGCACTGACACTGAAGGATATTATTTTGAAACTGCAGGACATGTAATAACATGGAGTAACAAGAAGACCTAAATTTTTCCTGCCTATCTTTCATCAAGTGCAACAAAGAAAAATATCACTGGACAACTAAAGGAAAAACAACCCCACAAAAAGGTGATCAAAACTCAGGAGATAGGTTCACTCATCAAGTAACTCTGTTCCGTCACTTCCGTGCGGAATCTTATCAAACCAAATAAGCCTGCTCATGCATTACATACAGATGGGGGAAAAATATAGTAGAAGTAGTGGACCAATGGTGGTGGTAATAATAATAATAATGATAATGACGACGACGACGACAATAACAACAAATATGAATATTACCAAATAAGAACATATACAAAACACAAGAGTATAAAAGTGCAGATTGTAGTTATGTATAAAGGAGAGTATAAAGATGTATCAAGACTGACGCTTGGTAACCAAAGTGGGGGAGGATAAACGAAGGTTGGTGTGTTGACCCACAAGATTTAAGATATCCAAGTCCATGTAGGTCTAGCACAATCAGAAGTATGTTGTATCAGCTTTATTGACAATGTCAAAAGGAGGGAGTAAAGATACGTATATAGACTTGTGTTTGGCAACCAAAGTGGGGGAGGAGAGGGAAGGCTGGTGTGTTGACCCACAAAATTTAAGATATATAAGTCCATGAAGGTCTAGCACATACCCTTGGGGTTGGATGAGTTGGGAAGGGGCTTGGGTAATATCCCCAAGGGCCACTTACCTATCAAAGAAAAAATTTTAAGGTCTAGCACATAAACATATTTGGAATATTTTGTATCTGCTTTATAGATGATACATTGTTTTATTATAAAAATAAAAGATGAAGTACATAATATACAAGCTCAATCAACACGTCATGAATTCCCCTTAAAATATGCCCATCTTCCTGAAGTGCAACTACAAAAGCATTGTTCAGTGAGAATCCATTCAATAAACCCACCTCCTCATCTATTCTCTTCCAGGTTCTAGACATGTCAATCACTGACTTGGAGCATATGGGACAGCAGAATCTGAGTTGACATATTCAATGCAGTTAGAAAAAACCACATACAACTGTTATTGACTGTAAGAACCAAGTATCCATTAATTTCAAGGTGATATAAATGCTTACTTGTCACGCTTTATCATCTCATGGTAGCATTCACAGTGCATTGTGTGCCCACATTTCATAACAGTAGTGTCCTTCAGTGAGTCAAACAGATACTGTAAAATCAAACATGGTACCGTTATGATATAACAAACTTCTCAGCTTTTCAAAAACAACTAAAGCAGTAGCAATTTACAAATCATACCTCATAACATATGGGACAGTGATGCCGCATGGAGTTTTCCACGCACAAGTGATTATCAAGCAGACCCACCGAATAGCAAGATCCTGTGCCACTTAAAAACATCAACAGAGGAGAAGAAATTCTAAAAGGAAAACATATGTCCCAAATAATTATGCAACATTCAATACAGAATTAGATGTATCAAATAACAAGAATTGATGGTAAAATCAACCAGATGTTTTTTTCGTTCTTTTCTTTTGAAAATGAAGATGCAGAAGTATATTCAGATTGGTAAAACTGCCCAAAGTCAAAAAAGACCAAGTGGCCCAAATAGTGAACAAGGACTCACTGAAACTGACTAACTAAAACAGCTGTAACTCAATAATTGGTTACTGAAAACACCTACATCAAGATTACTGCCACAGCCATAACCAATTCATTAAACACAAGTCTAAAGTTAGCCATTCCAAATCTTGGAAAAGCAAAGGAGGATTGTCCTCCATCATATGAGCTTCCTAATGAAATCATCACTAAAGCAAAAAAATGGAAAACATTACATTTATGGTACATTTGGTAGTAGGAAGAAGTGCAATATTTTCTAGTGTGCTTGCACCACCAATTTATTGAATGCAAGAAGACTTTCAATTTCTTTCCAGAATATAGGATGGGCCATTAACCCACTTGATGTCATATTATGCATAATACAAAAGTGATAGCACCATGATGTGAAAAGATTGGGTGTTTAAGAATCATTTCAAGGATCCAATTCTCCTTTTAGTACCAAAAAGGCCAAAACCTCCTAAATGGAAAGAGGATTTACATGGAAGAAATGGAAAAGGCAATCATGCATCATTCAAAGGTTTATTAGGAAAAGTTAGAACAAAGAATAAGTGATAATTATTGAAACTTCTAGTATGGTGTTGCCATTGTCAAATAGGGAAAAGAAAATTATAGACAAAATTGGCTTAATATGAAACTACTCCCTTCTCTCGAAGATACATTCATTGAGTTCAAAGTTTTGACACAGAAGTTGCAATGTTTTTTAGAGTATATAAATGGAACCATCCATGGAAAATTTCCAAGAACAAGTTATAATGAGCTTGATTTGTCCAAGAAGTTTTTTTTCCTAGTAAGTGGCAGTCAGTTTCAATTTGTTTCACACAACAATGGAAGGCCAGGTCATGGGTAAAATGCCCACAAAAATTTTGTTAATATCAATCAGTTAGATCCCATATAATCTATGATTTGCCACAAGCATTAGCTAGCCATTTACTATCGATTGCTTGTTCAAAGGTTATTATCAAAGTACAAGTCAGTTAGATCCCACTTGAATAAACAACTATCATTTCATTGTTCCCATATTTTAGGTCTGGTAGTGACCCAGAGAAACAGAAATTAATCAATGAGATTTTTAAAAAAAAAGTACAGTGAAGGGAGCTTACCAACCAAGAAAAACTAATGCATGGACAAATTTACTGTCAGGTGTTTATGCAGTGTGGTGCAAAAATCTGAATTTAGTATCTTGTGAACATGAAAGATAGTTGAAATTAATAAATCTATAGAACAAAACATTCATTAGAAAATTTAAATAAAAAATAATGCCAGCCCTTGAAAATTTAAGGAGATTTAGTAAGGAAAAGAAGGGGGAATAATAATAGAAAAACACTATTGGAGTGAGTGCATACCACACTTCTTGCAATGGAAGAAATTCTCACGACCACCAACTCTGAACAAAGTATAACAATACAAATAAGAAACAACCTCAAGTATCCCAAAATTGATTACATCAGTCAACACAGAGAGAAAAATAAGAAACATTAATCAATTTTTTCTCACTAACCTGCAGATCCCACAATCATCACAATGAAACTGCCCTTTATCAATCTGCAACAAGTGTATACAGTAGTTAGCATTTGAAAAAGAAAAAGTTAACAACGAGTTACAAGGGTCATATCCCAAGTTTTGCATATAATCCTAGATCTTCTCAAAGCTTGATTGTTGACAGATCAACAACACTAAAGAAACAAACTTGAATTGATTCTTTTTCAATTTTTTATTAGTTAAATTACATCATCGTCGTAGAATTTGCACACTTCACAGAAATATTCTCCCATATTGACGCCGCAATTTGTACAGACACGAGCTACCTGGATAAAATTGGATGAATACCCATGAAATCAATTGATATATTGATGAAAAACAGAGGGAAGCATTATAATCCAAATCAAGAGACACGTACTGGCTGCTCCGTGTCACAAACTAAACAAATAACCTGCAACATCAATCCAAAATCCAAGTTTCTTAATTGCGATTTGGTAACAAATAAGAAGGAAATAAATGATTGAATAAACACAGAGAGCAAACGAGAGATCCAAGAGTAAAACATACTTGCGTAACATCACATCGAACGAGTTCATGACGATCAAAGGGGTTGCTCAACATGCTCTGATAAATCAAACAAAAACAAAAAAACAAATACTCAAATCAAAAAAAAAAAATATCCATGACATATAAATGCGAGATGAAGTCATCCCAATCAAAAGCGTCGCCATCCAAGCATGCTTTTAATAAGTAAAATATGAAAAATAACAAAAATCTAGATTTAAATGAAATTGAAATAGAAAATAGAATGATAATACCATTGCTTCATTGTGACAATGACGGCAATCAAAGATCTCGTTACAGCAGGGAGCTCTAATCCTGCACCTTCTTCTATAATGCTGGCATCTATCAACAACCCATAAACAGAAATTAGAATTCGTGTTTTACATCCCAAAAAAAACACACCCCACCAATAAAGGAAATACGAGAGAGGTTTACCCATAACCCATCTTCCCAAAATCAAGACGTTCATTAGCGGAGCCTTCCATAGTATTGGAAAATGATAATTATTAGAAACGAGTAGAGTTCAGAAGAGGAAGGCACAGAATTGGCTGATTTGGGAAGATGGGGATATGTTCAAAGCGTCAAAGTGCAAATGGCATCAAGTTGACAGAGACCTATATTATATATATATATATATATATATTATATACATGCATAAAATATTTGCCTCACTAATTAATATAATAGATAGAGGGGGAGAGAGAGAGAGAGAGCAATAATGATGGCAATGGAAGACACCACACACACGCTATCATGCATCAAGCCATCAACAGAAGAGAGAGAGGATAGGGTGGATGCAAGTGACTGGTGACCGGTGGCTTGGAGTGAAAGGGACAGGCGCCGTGTCACCAGAGAATTGGATTTCAAAGGACATGACCAAAGTCACCAAACTAAGGCAAAAAAATAAGTAAATAAATAAAAGACACGTTTGGGTCATTTTCACAAACAGTTAGAAGACTGATCACGAATCGAATTTGAGGACTGATTTGGTAATCATGTACGTTCAATATTTATAATTTTATTAATTCAAATAATATATATGTAAATGCATATGCTTACAAGAATAATAAAATCATAGATTTGAAGACTGATTTGATAAGTCATATACATTCAATATTTATAATTTAAACAATATATATAAATACATATGACTTATTTTAACAAAATTCATCTCACTGTAGAAATAAAAGCCAGAGTTGAGAGTTCCAATTGACTACAAACACCATTAAAGCTACCTAACCTCACTACCATCTTGGACTACATTATAAAAAGGCTACCTAACCTTGTTACCATCTTCGACTACATTATAAAAAGATGGGTTTGATTTCAGAAGCTTCAAAGTTCTTATTTTGGCAATTATTTGGCAACTAACTTGGCCTTCTCATCGGAGAGTGATTATGTGTTTAAATTTTATTTTTTTTATTATTAAAGAATTATAAATATTATTTTTATTTAATTATAAATTATAAGTACTGATTTATTGGTCTAATACTAATATTTGAGAGACTCCTAAATTTAATAGTTTAATTATTAGTGATTTGTAATTATATTGAGTTAATTATAATATATAAAAAACGAGTTCTTACATTTGGCATTGTTTGGGGGAAATATATTGAATAGATTAGTGACATCAGGGCTCTTTTGGGAAAACATTTGCACCTTCATTTGTGTTTTCAATTTTTTGATCGGGAAAGGTACTATCATTTAACTACATTTAAAAAAGGAAATTGTTTTTTTTTTTTTATCAAAATGCCCAACTACATTTACAAAAATAAAAACAAAAAAATCCAAAATCTAGACTGATTTTTGTTCGTTAAAAGAAACTTCCCAAAATAGCATTAAGTATCAAAACAATGGCAACAAATTAAACCCCTGATGTTATCTAAATGAAGGGCTATTGGAGAAGGGGGCTCGAAAATGATATTTAACCTCTTTCGTTATAAAATCGTCGTATCTTTCTCTAGAACAGATTTAAGAGAAGTTCAATAAACTTATTAAAATTTTAGACGATTTAGGAAGAATTTCATTTTGTCTCATTTTAATTATATAAAATGAAACAATAAACGGGTTTTTATTATATAATTAATATTTATAATGATCATTTTAGTCCCATATTATAAATTTAGATAAATTGAAACAATTATACATTTGTAAAAAAAATATATATCATTTTAATTTTCTATTAATATGCATTTTCTTATTTTTAATACATGTAATGTATTATTTTAAATTTATTCATCGCAATTAATGTAAGAAATAATAATTAAATGAATAATTGAACAACTACCTAACCAATTCTAACACAAGATTAAAATAGATTTCAGGATAATTTTTTCACAAAACAATAATATACATTGAGTTCTCGTTTTAAACCTATTTCGTTTCATTGGTCTTGAATTTTGCATTACATAATAAGGCTAATTTTTCACCTTATTTGATAAAAAAAAAAAAAAAAAAGAGAGAATTTAATCAAATGTGATTAATATAAAATAATTTTTCGGTGATTTTTTGAGACCATGATCTCAATAATTAAATTAAAAATTACATTTTTATATTATACATTATACATGTATATATGCTCTATTGTTTAATGATTGAGGCTATGGAACCTGATATATTCAATAATTTTTTAATAAAGATGATAATTTAAAGTAGTTGGCACCATAAACACAACATTCCGCTGACCTATTAAAATCCACAAAATTCTCATCTTCCTCGAGATTTAAAAGGCCAATTGAATTCCAAGGTGACATCACCAGATGTGGAGGTATCCCAAGTGCTGTACTTTCGTGCTCATTTTTCAAGTCCTAGGTAATCAACTTTGTGTGTGAAATGCTGCGAAAATTAAGTTCTAGGAGTCTGTGCACCAAGCACTTATTTTGGATTATCTGAATTTTGCTAACTTCCAGTACCTACCTTTGTTTAATTTTTAAGAAGATACAATCAAATTTTTTTTATAATTAATAAATATAAGAAATAAAAATTATTAATTATCATTTTTATAATTATATATATATATGAATTTTAATATAAAAAAAGACTTTTTAAACAACTTTTTAATAACAATCTATTTTTTATATAAAATATATATATATAATTAATGTGCAACTTAAGAATTTAAAAAAACTCCTAATATTCTTGTTAATCAATATCCAATAAAAAGTATATATTTCATAATTATTTATTAGGTATTTGGTAAAAATTATTCAAATAATTTCAGTGAATGAATGTATTTTTTATCTTTTATTGTTAATTTGATAGTATTAGGTATTGTTTAGTCCGATGTTATAAAATTAATTTAGAGTTTTAATAACTAAATAAAGAATATAAATTAAATTAAATTAAATAATTATATATAAATCAAATAAATGTCATGCGTTAGGATGGTAACGAGGGTTGTCGGCTGGAGGAGCGCGTGTACATATATAAGTGGGGTAGGTTGGAATTAATTTAAAAGGTCAGGGATACGCTGGTAAAAAGAAAGGAAACACTTGTCATTATGAAATAAGTGGCTGGTATTTTCGTAAAACATGAAAACCTATAGGGGCAATTATGTAACTCAATTGCGTCCCACCGAAAACGGAGGTCTGGCCTGCATTCACGAAGCGTGGGTTTGAGCTTTAACTCCCGCTCATTTTTTGGGCCAAGCTGGCCTACCAAACACCATAGCTTTCAGCCCAGGTCACCTTCTGAGTCCAAACCGCGCTCGAAACAGCCTGCAAACGTGCACAAAAGGGGGCTCTAGGGCAAAATTTATTGCCTGCATTGAGGAACGGGCTACAACTATTTATAATGTGGAAAGTATCATCACAAGAACATAGTTCAATGTATCTGGATATCTTATTTACAATACTGTTCTCAATATATTTTGTTAATAATGTGTTTGAGTATATTTCATTCATTAATCTACTAATGTTCAATGTATTATCATTTCCAAGCAATACATACATATATATATATATATATATATATTAGTTGGATGTCTGTGCCTATGCGCGGGCTTAATCTGTTATTCATAAATTGGCAAACTGAATGAATACATAATAAGTGAGGGCTGAAACGTCATTTTTCTATGACGAACAACCCTCGCTTATTATATAGATATAGAAATATATATAGATGCCTTGCATATTTCTTTTGGGTGTCTTGAGAAGTTTTTTTGAGTGGACTGGCCAATCAAACTATGTCATGTGTATGTGTTATTTACCTTTTAAGGAGACAGAAAAATTTGACATTAAATAATTGACTGAATAGATCGATTCACCTAAAAATTGCTCTGAGCATGCTTCCAACGGCACTGCAACTTTTGTGGAGGTTAAACTCAAAACTCTCTCCAAAGCCATCCCTGTTCAATTAGCAAGATTTGGTTGATAGCTTAGACATCCAGTTGGGCTGAAGTACTTCATCTATGGCAGAAAATTCATGCAAATTCAACCAATGCTTAACTTCATTAAAGTTGTTTTTGGGTAATGTTTCTTTTAAGTTAGAACTTCTACGAGATAGAATCTTTCAATTATTGATGGTCTTAAAACTAGAGATATAATAAGTTAAAATAAATAAAAATTCAACCTCAAGATTATTCAATAATTAAAACACTATATCTCATTCGAGCTTGTACTTATAGTAATATTACTTTATTGAGTGTTCACATAGAAAAACTATAAAAGAAGTTAAATTAGCCAAAAACGTCGTTACAGTTGCATCTAAGTATTGAAGTAAGGTATAAAGGCTTTAATTCTCATGACTATCAATAGTGGTATGCCTCTCAAGAAGATACCTCTCAATTTTGCACTTTCACTTGTCTAAAAATATAAAAAAAATTATTTAATACATTGGATTTAATTATCTATTTTTTTCACCTGTTGAAGTCGAAAGATAGGTTTTAAATTAATGGAAAAATTTGGGTCTTTTGTTTAGATTATTTGAAGAAAAGTTATGACTATTCACCTTACTTGGTGGACGAATCAGATAGTTTTTTGAAAAATTGACTTTTGAATCATGTAAAATGAATCTCATCTTATCATGCAACGTAATTTCTATCACAATCTATTATATATACAATTACATGACTACCACGTGATTGATTATTTTTAATAAAATAAAATAATAAAGTACACGTACATTGTACACGTGACAACATATGGCAAAAACACATCAATATGCAGGAGAGTTTCTTCAACCAATTTGGAAATAAGTAGTGTCTTAACTTTTTAAGTGTATCTAACTTTATTATTATTATTTTCTTTTTGGTGAGCAAAGGAAAGAAAAACAGAAAAAGAAAGAAAGAAAGGCAAGCCATAAACTCTGACAAAGGCCACTGAGATCATGTCTGTAAAGAGGAGATCGCGCATCTCAAATGGAGGCAAGTTCAGCACTATCAGATTGTAGTTTTTCACTTTTGTTTCCTAACGTCTCACACAAGTAATTATTCAGTAATTCAAGAATGTATGTGTCCAATGATAAGATGATATACCATATGGCACATCATATCAGATTGAGAACTTGAGATGATATATCATGTGGCACATCATATCAGATTGGAAACTGGTGCTTTCAGACTATTAATTTTTTTTTTCTCACATATGAAAAATTATTACATGAATCCGTCGATGTTTATAAATTCAGTGTTTTGTGAGGCCTAAGTACCACGGTGTGACAAATAGATATGGAAGTTTAGCATTTTTGTAAAAAAATATACCCATTTAATTAACAATGCCAACGTAGACACGTCTCAACCTTCAAACAAAACGGAAAAAACGGTTCCCTTCAACCGTAGATACCAAGATATTCCCCTGCAGCAGGCCAAGGCTCCAAAAACAAACAAAAAAAAGGGCTGAAAATAACAAAGCAGAGTTCTCATTTCCATCTCTTTATCTCTCTCTTAATAATCAAAGGAGAGAGCTCTTCCTCGCCGGCCCCTCTCTCATATCAGAAAAAAATGGGTTGTGGGGAATCAAAGCACGCCGTCGCCACCGGCAATACCATCAGCCAGAGGATGAAATTATCAGATGATGTTACCAAGAAGAGCAAAGATACAGAAACCATACCCGAAAAGCTGACAAATGATGCAAACACAAACTCATTGGTGCAAAAATGTCAGGCAATTAGCCAAAATCGCAAGGAGGACTCTGCGGGTGGCAATGCAAAGGCTGTGGCTGATGAGGAAGTCGTAAATGAAAATGCAGTTTTGAAGGAGGGAGATGATATTAAAGAATCGAATGAGAAGAAGGAAGGTGGAGATGTTAAAGAGGGAGATGAAGAGAGGAAACTCAATGATGCCGTGGAGGAGAAAGGATCAGTTGAAGAAACAAAAACGGTGACAATAAATGGTTTGTGACCTTGTCCCGTACTGGGATTGATTGCATGAATCTTGTTTTGTTTTATATTGAACATATTTATATATATATATATATATGTCATGACTTGTGATTTGTTATAAATATAATTTGATTGAAGGTGGGGAAGTTAAAGAGGGAGATGGAGAGAGGAAACTCAATAATGCCGCAGGGGAGAAAGGATCGATTGAAGAAACGATAATGGAGAAGGGTTTGCGACCTTGTCTCGAAGATTACATGAATCTTATTTTGTTAATTCAATTTTATATCGAACATATGTCAAGACATGTAATTTGTTTTAAATATAATTTTTGATTAAAGATGGAGATGAAAAGAAGAAACTCAATGACGTCGAGGAGGAGAAAGGATCGGTTGAGGAAACGAAAATGGAGATAGAGAATGGTTTATGAGCTTGTTTCAAATTGGGATTGATTTCATGAATCTTGTTTCATCATTCTACTTTTTATCTTACATATGTCTTGACATGTAATTTGTTATAAATATAGAGCCCACGAAAGGTAATGAAGAGGATTTGATTAAAGAGGCAAAAGTGGTGCCAACTGTAGAACCCAAAGATTCAATCGTCACCGTCACGTTCGCCGCCGAGCAAGTGAAGCTTCCGAATACCGATGAGGTACAAATTTTTACATTACACCCTAATGATCAAACATGAAATTATTAATTGTGATTTACAAAACATTTGAAACGTTTTAATATAATTTTTTATATATAGACGTGACTCGTCTTATTTGATATGTGATTCTTGAAGTGGAGTCGCATATTCGAAATTTACTCTAATAAGCATGCATGTAAAGGACATCCAAACATGCATTTTTCATTCAAGTTGCATATAGTAAGGGAAAATAAATTTAGCAGAGATTTACAAAAAGAAATGTTGTCTGTGCAGGAAAATGTGACTGATTCATCAACAAAAGATCCAAATGCAAATTGAAGGACAAATTACAGTTCCGACATGATATGCTTGTTATGCACTTGATCTTCTTTTATCCGAGTCTGCTATTTATAGTGGAACTATTGATATTGGAACTATTGATATTGTAATCATTTACTTTCAATGCTAAACCACTTATTCGGTTGCAAGCTGAAGCTGCTTCAATATATATATATATATATAAAGAGAGAGACGCACACACATACAGAAGCCCATGTTTTGCCCGTGTTTGTTAAGTTCTTTACACACATCGAATACAATTTGAACATTTTTTAAAATTCCAAGAAGCCTTCATGAAATGGCACAATAGTTCATTCTCAACACAACCATTTTGTTCTGCCTTCTTCCTTTTTTTGGGTCATGCTACTACCGCTAAATACAAAATCATATACTATGAATTTATCACCCAAATGCAGCATCAATGAGTTCGGATAACATTTTGTAGCATGAAACAGTTTAAAATTCTATTCACCAAGCTTCGGTAGATTTCAACCCAATAAATTCAAAAACTGCATAATTGGAAAGTAAACAGACAATGGTAACAATCAAAGAGAAGAAAAACAAGCTTGGATTCATTTTAAATCCAACATTCATAGAATTTTTATTAACAGAGAATTAAATGTATATTATACAACATCTATATACAAATACACCCACACCCCCCAAACCCACGCCCATGCAACAATATTCATCAGCTATACATTCTGCAGGTACAAAGGTACACCAAACCCAGATTCCAAGACAAATTACCTGCCAACCCAAGTAAAATCTAATTGTTGGCGTGCTGGAGACCTGGCTCTGTATTCAATTTTAGAAAAGAAGTGGAAGGATCTCTGGACAATATAATATTTCCTCCCAGATCTTCTGTAGCGTATCCAGCCACACCGGGATCCATCACAATTCTGCATGTTCCCACTGGTTCACCCCCTAATTTAACACCATAGTATACTAAATGGTCTATAATGCTGTTTCCGGTCACTGACCTGCACAAAATTTCAAAAGTAAAGAGCGAGTAGAACTGTAGAAGTGCAGATTGAGACAATTTGTTTAAACTAACCATAAGTATCCACAAATTGAAGCCACCTCCATTTGGTTACCAAGACGACAGGAAAAAAAATTAAAATAAACATGGTATTTTTCTTGGCAACCATGGAGAATGCAACTTGATCTTTCAATCTAGAATGACTTGAAACATATTTTTTGTTTTGTATTTCATAAACTTCCATTAATTTCGGGTATCAATTCACTTCAGGAACAATTAGTAACCAAATATTAACCAAGCAAAATTTTGATTGGGATCACGGAGAAATACTTACCTGCTACAAGACGGGTCTTCGCCAGAACTATCGCAAACCTTCTCAACTGTATAAACTAAACTACCCAATCCAATGTTATAAAGCCACACCTGCAATGCAGAGGAATTGTCTTACTGATTTTTGAAGTTTAAAGGAGATAAGACGGATGCAAGTTGACAACAGAATACATCTTTATGAGGAATTTGAGAAGGGTTAAATTTATGCTTCTCCTCTATTTACCTTTTTACAGATAGCTTAACTGCAGTTATGTTCAATTTCAACTTTATTAGCCAATTACAATTGACATCATAAGAACGTGTGAATTTTTTTCCCTTTTTTTTTTGGTATGTGTTTGCATGGGGTGGGGTTGTGACTGTATGAAACCTATTGAAAAATTTGGAAATTACTTCACATCGGGAATTTTTGGAACTAATAAGGGAGTATTGTGAAAAAACAGATGGTAAGCTAATTCATAACACAAAGAATAAACTTGTGAGAGAAAGGCAATGCATGCTTTAGGAAGGCAGAGGAGGGACATACACTGCACTCCAAGAAAAAATTAGGACTAATTCAGGAAATTTATGTATAATCAGAACCTACTTGCATGTTTGAATTAATTGTCAATATTTTTCACAAATCACTGAATTATATACCTAGAATCAACTTATGCTCAAGGAGGAACTTGTCTCTCATGTAATAATTATTCAAAAATTCAATAAACTTTACTAAGAAATTCAAAAGCTTTAGTTTAATATCCAGATAAAGCTCTTGCAAGTGGCAGAAGCAAAGCATTACCTCTCTCGGGAAGTGATGGTATGTCTTTTGTGGGAAATAATAATAGTACGGAGGTAAATGGGGCACAATATCATGTTCATTTGTGACTCTTATCGTATTTGGCACGAGTTGACTATAGTAAGACGCAAAAGCAGCATTGCCAATACGAGGTTGTCCAAATGTCATAACCTGAACATCCCGGGCTTCATTAATGAGCTGGGAATATGAAAAAAAAATCCATCAGTATGACATTAACAAAATAAACAAGTGTGCTTTCCAAAATAAAACAACGGTAACATCAAACCAAACAAATATTAGTCAAAAAAGAAAGCCTATTTGTAACAGAAGCCAACACTAAGAGGCACTAAAACAAGAAATTGGTTCAGAACTTTAATTTTTAAAATAGGTTTTCTGCATTTAAAACAAGTATTGCACAAAACTTTTTCAAAACTATAAACAAGATGTGATGAGTTAAAAAGAACATGAATAAATAAACAATGACGTTCTTCCATTCGAAATCCACTTCTTTTATAGAACAAGAACACTATTATTGGCATCACTGCAGTAGAATAGATGCCCCTAAAACCGCACACAATAATACCCAGGCAGGAATTCAAAGTTTCAGACCAATGCAAGATATGCTAACTTGCTAAAGTAGAAAATGAAGCCTATTTTGTTTCTATTATTTACTAGTAGATTTTATATTTCTTTCCTTTTTTCTTTCTATAGTGAAGATAGTAGTAGCATGTAATGGGCCATATTATTAAAAAGCTTGTGGGTAAGAGCTAAAGTAGAAAATGAAATGTACCACTCATTGTGGGGACCCTGATGGTGCATCACGTGTAACTAAGTATATTAAAAATAATATGGGAATATGTCAGAGTCGAGCCACCATGACATTCACCATATCCAAAGACATGATAAGCAGTACCACTGGCATTTCTAACATGACTAATAAATGTAATACCCAAGAAATAAGCACACTGCACCCTACATCCCCACAATAGTAACAAGGATGATGATGATATGATGTACAAGAAGACAGTCTTCAGTAAATCATGCAAAGATTTTAAACATGCAGATGTTTCCAAATGTATCAAGGGAGGCTTAATTGTAATTACTGCAAGATCCAATCCACAAAATGAAGCCATAGCCCCTCCCATTGAATGCCCTGTCACCATAACCGTAAAGTTCCCATATAATTTCTTTGCTCTTTTAACAGCATTTATAACTCCAGGACGCACGGTTGTGTTGTGGTAAGCATAATAAAATCCATGGTGCACCTGAACACAACACCCAAAAATATGAAAAACAATGATATTCACTATGACAAAATATAAATTAGCCATCCATACTGAGACAAAACTTCTCTCCAACACACCATTGCATCCGGCATCCCAGGGTAATTTAGATCAAGTTGTTTCCAGTACATGTCTTCAACCCAATTCTGTATGCTGTACACAATTTCATTAAACAGTAATTAACATGAGAAAATGAAAAAAAACATGTATAAATTGGAAAATCCACACACAAAAAAAAATGAATGAAATAGAATTGATTTAAAAAACAAAACTTATCAAAAAAGAAAAAATTCATAACTTATAGGACGGCGTCTAATTTCACAACAATCAACAAGATAGTTAATGAGCATACAGAGAATAATACAGACAAAGACATCAATAAGATCAATCAGAGTTGAGTGTCATGTAATTGGTACTAGAACAGGAACTCATTAAACAACAACAGGTTAGCTGTCATGCAGGTTGCCACACAGAATTGATTTCAAAAACAACTCAACTTATCAAAAAAAAATCATAACTTATTGAACAGCATCTAATTTCACAATAATCACCAAGATAGTTAATGAGCATGCAGACACAATGATGCAGACAAAGACATCAATAAGATTTAATCAGACTTGAGTGCCAAGTAATTGGTACTAGAACAGGAACTCATTAAATAACAAAAGGTTAGCTGTCATGCAGGTTGCCACATAGAACTTCCTATTGTATGCTCAACCCTTGGTTACCATTGTCCCTCCACAGAAAGTATTAACATTTTTCATGAGTAGCATATAATAGGCAGGCACTTCTCATGACTTAAAAAAGATCAGGCTTTACTGATTCATACATCTTCTTCATCATGTTTCAAGGCCAAAACAATCATACAGTCAAAATATGCAAATCATATCAAAAATCTCATATTAAAATCTTTAACTACAAGATGCTAGCCCTAAGAAGAGAACATTAACTAGCAACAGTTGCCTTAGATAAGGACGGCAAACACTATTACTAAGATCTGCTTTCTTTAATATGGAAAACCATCTAGATTGCTATTCTTAGGATCAAGTCTGCCAAACCCAGGAAACACTTCATAAAAGCATGATTTTCAATAAACGCATTAGATTCAATGATTTTGGGGTGAATTTGACATGAAATTTGAATTTGGGCTCTTCAAATCCAAATCACCAACTGAATTTCTATATCCAATCCAAATCCAAGATTTGAATATTAAGTTATAGAAAGGAGCTTTAAAAGTTCAATGAGTGAGGTCTTATTAGCAAAACCCTCACACTGGAATTGAAGCAAAGAAGATGGGTGAAAAATAAAACGAAAACATTAATGTTACTAATGCTGCTATGGCCACAACCACCATTGCCATCACAGCACAATTGCTGTCACAGCCCATTGTCAACATTGCTGTTACTGCAAGAACCACTATCATCAGTATCATCACCACCACATAACCCACCTACCACCAGAGCTATCACCTTGATGCTGGCACCACTACTAGTACTATCAATTCCACTACAGACATCACCATACAACTGCCACCATGCATCATCATTATAAAGAAACATTCTTTCCTGATAGCCCTCTTTTCTTCAAATTACTGCTTGCCATGGCCAGTTGTTGAAGTTGTAATCTTTATATGAGGTAGTTTCATATCCTCGAGTCTATTAATGTGGTTAAGAAAGTACTTCATTTTCTTTAAGTATTTATTGGGGAAAAAAAACTGAGAATTGGATCTTTTTATGATAAGAGAATCGAGAATACTACCCCTTTTTAGAGTATATGAAAAGGTTTCGAATTCTAAACTTTTCAAATATACCCATTACCAAAAAATGGGTATCACTTTGAGACAAACGCACAATTCCAGGAATAATTGGATCTCAAATGGCCCACCGAGCAGTGGACTCTCATCCACATTTGCAATTCTAAGATTTTCTGTCCTTAAATGCACCCATAGAGAAGTTACTTTCTATTTTACATCAATATTCATAAGTAAATGGGAACCAAAACAGAAGCCTGAAATTTTCCTTTCATGCTTTGGATACAACCCGTATATCACTCCCAATCCAACCTAAACTCCCAGAAATAATAATCATGGACTCAGAAGTATGCAGCTAAGTCCCTAAACCAGTTGCTACTGTGAGTTTGCAGGAAAAATTTTCTCTCAGAATGATTCATTGCTAAGAATGTTGCACCTTCTTTTTTTTATCAGCAAGAATGTTGCACCTTCTAATGCCGATATCTTGGTCTGAAAAAAATTTAGTGGATCACTTTCAGCCAGAAACAATAATTTTGTATATGATTTTATTCCTCATATATTATTTTTCCAACACCACGTAAACTTTTGGAAATACCAAAATACACAAGATATAGAATGAGAAAAATGCATCGTGTTCTCCTTCAGGGAAATGTTTCCAGCCAAAAAATGGACCAGAACACCATATCACCATAGCTGTGAATCAGTCAGGTGGGTTTTGTGCTACCACTTTCTGAAACAATTCGGGATGGCAGGGTTGCAACACACATCAGCATGCGCACATACACCAATCTTTTTATGAATATCACAATAAATTTTGGGCCAAAGAGGTTCTCCCTGTAAATTCTTTAGATGTGGTTTCTTTTTTGGGGTCACTAAGATGCATGTAAATTTGTAGTGATGGGTTTGCCCCCCTTGGGCATCTTTTTAATATACTCGTACTTATCAAAAAAATGAATATCACAATAAATATAGCATCTTCCTATAGTGAACCAATTAGTCTAACCATTCAACTCATGAACAAGCCCCTCTCACAGTTCACTGAACAATCAATCTAGAACAATGATATAACAAGAAAATAAAAGCCACAAAAACTTCAAACCTGCGTTCCTGAGTGCCTCTGAATGCAATCACGATGGCATTAAGATCCTTTGCCACGCCCACAAATGCCTGCAAAAAAAATTAAGTAATCAAAATTTAGGACACTAAGAACAAGGACTAAGACTCAACAGTCCATCACCAAGAAGCATCTGTGCACTTTTTCAGTATGTTAGTGTGCTTTAAGAAATGAACCTGTAAGCAGTTCTGGACATCAACAATCAGCTCTATTATTTCAAATCCCTGCTTCCAAATAAAATAGTGATCATCACAGAAAAATCATTAATAATGAAAATTAGCACAAGACACCTAGCCGCACTATAGCATATAATCCATTCAAAGTTACACTTCCAATCGGTTGAAGATGTAATATAAATATCGACAAGGATCAAAATATCGTTTCGATGTATAGTTTCGGTCTATCTGGAAACGGAAACATTTCGGAAACGTTTCGGAAACATAATGGAAACGAAAAAAAAATTAGAAACATGTAGAAACATAACTTAAAATTTATTTATTTATACAAATAAGCCTATTTATTGAATATTTATGCATGTTAAAGGCATATACATCACATTCATGATAAATGACACTAATTTATGATAAATGGCATAATAAATATATACTATGTAATATCCACGAATTAGATAATTTGACACAAGTTACATATAAAATAAAAAATAAAACAAATAGCAATTTAAACCTATTATAATTAGTAACTTAGTATTAAAATAGTTATTTCTCTACATTTTATTTTTTCTACTACTTTTCTATTATTTTAGGGAAAATAATAGAAATATCTTCTTGTAATGTTGAGTCTTAATCGTTGAAAAATAAATGGATATAATTTTTTACTAACTTCTAGAATTATTGTTGATACAAAAGAAATGTTTCATTTGATTCGGTATGTTTCCACTAGTTTTGGTATGTTTCCACGGAAACAATTTTGTTTCCATGGAAATATGTGAATTTCGATATTCTACTAGTGTTTCGTTTCGGTTCCCTGAGAAACGGAAATGTTTCGGCCGTTTCGATGGAAAAGAAACGAAATTTTGATCCTTGAATATCGATGTAAGTACCTTGGTCAAATCATCACATCTTGAGCACGTCCAAGTAAATAATTCTGTCGAATCTGACATGTAGACCTGCAAGAGTGAAAACTTGTTTCTAGTAACTATCAAGTTGGAGAATTCTCTAGGCTGTCATTGATACCAAAAATCTAAGATTCTAAACCATTGCAATGTAGGGAAACACAATGCTTACTTAATGAAGCAACTGGTAACACTTTAATCATTTAAAGGTTTTACTCAGTAAAACATTGTTTAATGACTTTGATCAAAAGTTTGAGCAAAAAGGATCCTAGAAGTAGGAAGTTGATCTTTCACCTAAGCAAACAGGTCCACTATGTAAAGATGGGTTGTGTTCTCCACACATCAGAGACATTTTTTATATCATCTAGACCAGTAATACCCCAAAAATCTAGAAATCTCAAGAAACATGAAATTTACTTAATCAAACTGATGACAGCTAAAGTCATGTCTTTCTTAAATAGCAAGCACAGTTTAATAACCCTGAATCCCTGCTAGATGTTTTCAGAAAAAAGGAGCCTAGAAGTAGGGAGTTTGTCTTTCCCTTGAAAAACCAGGTAAACTAGGTAATGATGGGTCGTGTATAGAACGGAGTGGAGATGGTTCTTTCAAGATCAGCAAATGCCACCAAAGTGGGGGCAAAGTAGGGTGGAGAATTTCATGAAGCGAAGAGACAAGTGAAGTAGCCAAGCAGGTGAAGGTAATACCCTTTTTTTTTTTTGATAGGTAAGTGGCCCTTGGGATGGGAGTTGAAGGTGAAGGTAATACCTTCAACGCTTGATGACCTTGACATTTGTCTAAATTTTAATATACAACCCACAAGGATAGAAAAGTGAATTGTACTGATTCACACTGAAAATAAAAAGCTTGTAGATCTCCTAACATAAAACTATAAACCCATGAATCCCTTTATGGTTCAAAAGTTATTTAACATAGAACTTACCGCAGAGGCATATTCCACCAATATTGTGGCAAGTGTGTGATTGTATGCAGGCAAATGATACTTATGCCTGACCTTGAGTTCTGCAGTCAGGAAGGAAAGTTAATCAGAAATCACCTTAAAGTTTTGCACAAAAAAATATCAAGCTCAATCACACATATCGTTCTATTTGTTCAACAAAGGTCAAAACTCAGAACAGTATATCTCTTTAACTCGCTACTAAAAAAGGACAAATGAATGGGGGGTTGATTTCTAAAATAAGTCCTAGGATTTCCTTCTAAAATAAGACCTAACTATATATATAAGTATAGTATAGTATGGCATATATATTCAAAATACTTAATTTGAAATTTATCTTGAATGAAATGCATAAGCACGCATATGCTTAACAAACAATACACAAATATGCACATCATAAAATCTTTTTAACTCCAGCCCCACTGTGTGTTTTAACAAAGCTAATTGAACCACGTTAATGATACAAACAGCAGCTGAGTTTACCAGTATTTGTTTGAGTATCAGCAGAACTTGCAGCAGAATCTGCTTATAAAGGCCAAAAAACAATCTCTTGACTCACTGCTATACCTTAACTTGGTTGGTAGCCTTACAACCATGAGTGGATGAAAAAAAGGGGGAGAGGAAACTGGCAGCCACTTGGTGTAGAATATTTATCCAAGTAATGCATCTTGAAACATGGGAGAAGAAAGGAAATTATATCCACTGTACAACCTGAGGTACAATAATTGCTAAATAAAATGAGTACACGACCATTAAAGGCTGTAACTTGCTTCTTCTTTTTTCTTCTTGCCAAATGCAATTAGTGCCCCCGTTGACAGATTACATCCTCCTCGTATCAGGAGGGGAGTTATTCTAAAAGCCCATGTTCAATTCCTAATCAGAAATATTAACTGCTAAAGCCTCGTCATGTGGTATCCTTAGAGGCGGATACAGAGAGGGATTAGGGAGGGTTGTGGCCCCCCAAACTTTTTAAAAATTGATTTTTTACTCCTCATATCAGAGGGGAGTTATTCTAAAAGACCATGTTCAATCCTAATCAGAAATATTAACTGCTAAAGCCTCGTCGTGCGGTATCCTTTGAGGCGGATATAGAGAGGGATTAGGCAGGGTTGTGGCCCCCCAAACTTTTTAAAAATTGATTTTTTACTCCTCATATCAGAGGGGAGTTATTCTAAAAGACCATGTTCAATCCTAATCAGAAATATTAACTGCTAAAGCCTCGTCATGCGGTATCCTTTGAGGCGGATATAGAGAGGGATTAGGCAGGGTTGTGGCCCCCCAAACTTTTTAAAAATTGATTTTTTACCTCTTTTTCATAGAAATTTAAAAAAAAAATTGCCCCCCATAATTTTTCATATTATTATAAAAGACCTCCTAACATTTTAGTTCAACAGTCTTTGCATGTGTCTTCGAGTGAATACAAAATCTTGGGTAACAGAATTTCCAAGAACCCATGTTTTTCCCAATTTCAAAGGGCATAAGATTGTATTGACGTCTACAAACCTAAAGGACCGTCACTCTGACTATCCATATTGCCTTCATTTTCTTCAGCTAATCAGTGTATAACGTTGTTCATGACTTATAGTCCTAAGTTTAAATTCTCTGATAGTTTAACTGAATGCACAGTATTGCCAATTCTCTCAATGCACCCTTGGATGAGCAACACGTGAAGTAAAGTTTTATATGATACACATAATGGTTCTTTGAGGAAATTGAGGGAATCTAGTAGCAGACAGAAGCCAATTTCACAAGTACCGATGCAAATAGTTAAAACTCTAGCGACTGAGACAATATTTTACATATACATTTCATATATTACCTCTAGACCCAGAAAGAGCAAATAAACATATCAAAATTGCCACTTTTAACCACCTTCTTCGTTCCATAATCTGGAAAAGAAAAGATTTAAAAAATCACTGCAAATTGTAATTACGCAACAAACAATTAAAGAAAACATCGTCTATGTCTATAAAGAAAACATCGTCTATGTCTATGGATACACGCATATATTTACATACAATTAGGGCAGATTACGCAAAATTTGATAAAGAACAGTCGAGAAAAGTGAAATTAAACCTGGTCAAAAGGGCCGGTTGGTCAACTCAGAGTTCCGAAACGATCGGACTGCAAAAAGTTTCCGGTGGCCGTACGATTGCAACGACGATAAAGCAATTGTGTGAAGAATCGTATTTAGGCTTGCCAATGAAGGAGACGGGGTAAAGTTGAATGGAAATTTGACTCCTTTTCAGCTGATTGCCCAAATTACCCCGATGTCTGTCTTTTATTTACGAGGTTATTGTTATTTTAGTGGCATGTATGTTTGGCTGTTGTGGAGGGGTATTATTGTAAGTTGGTTGAGATCGTGGCGTGTTGCGATGATATGTATTTTGTTTAGGTGTCGTTGAATCGTGGTTGGGACTCCTGAGACTTGAGAGTACCGATGGGAATGACAAAATCAGTTGTCTGCATAAGCGCGTGGATTTCGCGTGATGAGTCAGCGATTGTTTGGACAGGGAACAAACTACACATTCCCTTCGGTTTGGATCCGGAGTGGGACTTCTTTGGACGCAGTTTGGCAATTTTATTAGTGAGACGCGTTTTGGAATTTTAGAATGGTCAACTTTTTTTAAGAAAAAAGTATATTATATATGATCTAAAATGTAAAGAAACTAACCCCAAGGTTCGCTCTAAGTGGAAGCGATTAAAGGAGTAATTACCTAAAAAATATCAAGTCATTAAGTCAAATATCGTGATGTAACTTTTCTTGAAACTATTTTTTCTACAAATGAACCTTGTACAAAATAGTCATAAAATAAAATTATGATTTATGATTCAATTATGCAATCAAATGTTATAGTCAGTGAAATCAGTCTGAATTACCAAAACATGCAGAGAACCTCATAATCTCTTTCTTTTATCATGATTCACTCATGCAAATGAATGTTGCAGTTAGCGAGATCAATCCGAATTACCAAAACATACAAAGGACCTCATAATCTCTTTCTTTTATTATCAATCAAATTATGTTATCAATAATATATTACTCCCTTGGTTTCAACCTAAAGATAAAAGAGTGGTTTTGATGATAATAAAGTCTCGATGAGTAAGTAGTAATAGTTTGAATTAAGATTTCATATAAATCAAGGTACACTATACCAAGAAAATCGAAGCAAAATGATTGGTGACCCAGTTCGATTTACTTAAAAAAAATCATGTAAAGAACCAACCAACTAATCTCTTCGTTTTATTATCAATAAATTGATGTTAACAATAGTACACATGTAATATACGTGTCATAAGGTTTCAACCCAAGGACAAAAGAATAATTTTGATGATAATAAAGTCTCAATGAGCAAATATTAATAGTTTGAATTGAGATTTAATATAAATTAAGATACATTGTGAGAAAAATAAAAATGGAAGTTATTCAGCCACATCAAGACTTAAAAAATAAATAAAATAAATCACTCAAAGCTCGAGACCTTCGTAGTGAATAAATAAATTTCAAGCTCAAGGCAAATGTATAGAGATAAATATTACGAAGGGGAATTGAAGTCAATAGAATCAATGGGGTGTGCGAGTGATTAGGTATAAATGAAAATTTATTTATTTTTTGATTGATCATTATTACTGTATTTTTAAGACTAGTGACCTTAAACTTTAATATCTTAACAGAAGTTTCTTGAGAAAATGAGGTAAGTTATAGATTATGCTAAAATGGTTAATCAAACTATCTAGAACTAATGCGATCATGTAAAAACTAAGAAAATGTTAACAAGGAAACAATAACTTAACAAGGAAACTAAGAAATAATTTATAAAGTTAACCATTTAATCAAAACTATGTTTTATGCATGTACAATTGAATGCTAACCGCATTAACTTCGTATATTTTAAGATTGAATTTTAAAAGTAGAGACCTTTTAAAAAAGTTTGTCATATATTCTATTCACCCCTCAGTGTATATACGGGCAATATAATATATACGTACATATTTTTCTATTTTAGTAATTAGTACTATAAAATTTTATTGAGTATATAATTATTAAATGGTTAACTTTATAAATAAATTACCTAATACTCACCCTTTACAAAAAAATCTACGGTAATATGTATGCGAATTCATGCATACACAATGTACTTGATCACCATGTGACATACACAATGTACTTGATCACCACTCACATGGTGAGAGACAAATGCAACAATATAAATAACCTAAGAAGATGTAATACCTAAGAAAAAGAAATATTATTTTTAACTATTTTATAAAAAAAATTATTTTCAGACAATACATTTTTTTGAAAATATCCTATCAATTATCAAATATATTTTTATTAATATTTTTATGTTTTTTATTTTTGAAAATGATCATCATGTTATTGTAAATTTAAAAAATGGTGTATATTGAGTTTTTATTTATTTTAATAACTTTATTTCCAATTTCGAGAATCAACTAACGATTGTAAATAAATTTAATTTACTTATAGCTTACAATAACCTTATCCTTCCGAAAATAAAAAAATTAAAACAAGCATAGCCACAACGTGCACCCTCATGGACCAAAAAACCAACCCCGCCGCTAAGGGCTCAGGCACCGGCCACCAATCCCAACTAAGGCGGGAAATCGCATTTCACATATAGCTGGCGGGAAATTCTCATTTCCGCTCCAACTCTCGACAACCCCAAATGTCCGTAACACGTAAGCACTTTCCCATTAAACGGGTATAAATACTTTCGCATATATATATATATATATATATAGTATCGAGAGGGGTAGCTCTTAAGTCGGTTTCTCTCTACAATTCACATTCGCCCCCCTGCGAAACCCTTGACCTTCGAATCAATGGCGAGGCCGTCGAAATCGAAGGATTCGTCAGACGAACCTCTATCGAGCGGCTCAAATTCGTCGGACGAAGAGCAAATTAATGATCAGATCATCGAGGAGGAAGACGAGGAAGAGCTCGAGGCCGTAGCGAGGCCGGTGGATTCGGATTCAGATGCTGACGATAAATCCCCGTCCAGCAACGATGCTGCCGGTGATGACCAGGAGGAAGAAGAAAACGAGGAGGTAATTTGAAGTTTACATATTATAGGTTTTGTTGCCGTTTTTCGATTTCTTTCGTTAGATCTGAGTCATTTGGTTCGTGCCTGGGTGTGTTTGCTAGGGATTTCCCGGAATTTGTCGTGTTAGGGTTTGGTACTGTGGTGTTTTGTTGTTACAGTCAGTTTATGTGTGTATCGACGTGTTCTGGTTTTTAAAGTTTAAGGTGTTGCGGTTATATAGTATAGAATGAGTGCTTTTATTAGGGTTTTTTTTTTATAATTTTTTTCTTCTCGAGTTGTCAATGGTATAATATTCCAGTTTAAAATTCTGTTACTTTCAGTGAATTTGTTTTGCTTATGTACGCATTAATGTTTTTCCGATGGTGAAACACATTTTTTTCTAGCTGATTTGTGACCATTCGTTTGAATGTTGAGAAAACGAAAAGGAAAGAAATAAAGTGAAATTTCATATCCTACCTATTTTTTTGAAACGAAAGACTCGAAGTCGAAATTAGACCTTATTGTTGTTTCAGCGTTTGTTAGCCTAAACTTTTAGCTTCCTCAATGCCTAAGTACCCCCAAGTTTTAAAAGGTTTTGTATTCTTTGCTTTCCATACATTTTCTAAACAACGCTCTAGTTAAAACTTAAAAGGTGAAATGCACCCTTAGCTTGCTAAGGTCTACATTGCTTGAAAAGCAAAGTACACTAACCCAAATGAAGCAATATGTTAACTTATAAAAATACCTGAAAAAAATATATTAGAAAAAAATTATTTATTATAAGTTAAACATTATTTATGTAATGTTTATCGTGTAATATTAAAAGGTTTAATCTAAAGAATGACACATAACCTATTTAAATGTTAAAGCAATAAGACCATTTTAAGTTTTTTTGTTGCTTTTTGCTTCTTTTATATTGTGCAAATATTGTTTGGACAATCCTGAAACTACTCAAGATACTAAAGGACATTTAAGTAAAATAAGTTTCAGTTGGTAAGGCTCTTTGTCTCAACAACTTTTACCTTAGTTGAGGCTTGCACCAACCTTGTCTTACCTATGTGGGTGCCTTCTCGCCTTTGAGAACACTGCCAATTATCCAAAAGGGGCATTAATCTTTATGATTTTCTGAGTCTTTTTGAGTGGAAAAATCAAGGTGTTCATTTTTTGCACTCTTGTAAGAGGTCTTAAAGAAATAATGCATTGTTTGTGATGCTTAATTATTTTATTTTGAAGTTATATGTATGATTGAACCAGCTTCTCAAGAGTTGGCTGTATTAGTTTTGTATTGATTATTATGGATAAAAAAAAGTTCCACAGTGATTATTATTTTCAAATAATCCTGTTAATGTGTATAATTGAGTAGCTTCTTAACAGTTCTCGCTGTAAATGTATAACATTTTGTTGGTTAATTTAAATTGTGTTTGTATTTCACTGGCAGGATGAGAATGTTGTGGGTAAAAGAGAAATTAGCAAGCGAGAAAAAGCTAGACTAAAAGATATGCAAAAGTTGAAGAAACAAAAGATTCAAGAAATATTGGATGCCCAAAATGCTGCCATTGACGCTGATATGGTGTGTGTTACATGGAAAGGCTTATATTTCTCTAGACGTATTTAGATATTATTTTTATTGAATGTGATTCCTCAGGCAGTATTTATTTTGATGGCAGAACAACAAGGGAAAGGGGCGCTTGAAGTATCTCTTGCAGCAAACAGAGATATTTGCTCATTTCGCCAAGGGTGAGCATTCTTCATCTCTGAAGAAGTCAAAGGGAAGGTACAAATTTGCTCCTTTGAATTAGTTCTTAGGTTTGGACAAATTATTTGAAACAAAAATTTCCTCTTCATTTAATTTCATACTTTCCATATTTTAACATTTTATTTGGATTGTTGGGGGGCTTATGTGACCCCTTCTCATGACCTGTGTTGCTTGGATGGATGCCATTGCTGATTGCAACATGTGTAGGTTCTTTCAGCTTTTAAGATTGCCTGCTCATAATTTTGAGCCTTGGTTATTCTAGGATGTGCAAATTTTCAAATGAATTTTGAGACTAAAGTTAGTATAATGATCTAGAAGCCCTCACTGTAGGGCTTAAAAATTTGGTCTCTTTGTTGAAGTTTCAAAGTGACAAGTTTGTAATTTAAAATTTTGAAATAAGAAGTTTGGAGTTGATAAGGTTTGACTTCCCTTGTTGGTGGCATGCGACAGTAACATCAGAATGCCCTTCTTTTCAATTGTTTTGTAGGGAGTAATGAAATCAATGGTTGTAGATATTTGTGTAGTAGCCACATCTTGTTGATGGGTCTAGAGCAGAAATTTCCATGTGGGGTTTATTTATCCTTTTTTCGACTCGTTTTGATTGTATCTTGTCTTGCTCTACCTCTCTTTGGACAGGTCTTGGCTGCAACAGTAATAGGGTTTGACTAACTTTTCACTTGATTGCATATCTTCTTCTTCTTCAGCATTGAAATTTTGAGAATATCATACTCATCTGGTTGAGTTGCATTTAATTCAGCAGTTAGTCCTGGCTTGTCCTTGAAACAAAATCCAATTATGACGCTTCATTAGAGATAAAACAAATGTTTTTGTGACTGAACTACAAAAATAAGTTGGTATAAGTTTAAGGTTGTGGCTCTAAAACAAAGTTGAGAATATTGAGGACCAACATAAGGAAAATGTCTGCATTCTAAGTATGATAGTTTGAAGAGACCGGTGAACATAATTTTTTTGAATAATTGATTTTTTCTGCTCGATGTTGTTGTAAGTTTATTTTATTAATAACAAGAGATGGAAGTTTATTTTATTAATAACAAGAGATGGACTAATGGCTGGTTTTTCATAACTCTTGGCTTTATTTATTTTATTGCCCCGACACCCCCCCCCCCCCCCCCCCAAAAAAAAAAAAGTGGAAAATACGCACACACAAAAAGAAAAAAGCAACCAAGTTTATGATGGTTTTTCTTACTATTTTACAATTTAGGGGTCGCCATGCCTCAAAGTTAACTGAAGAAGAAGAAGATGAAGAATGCCTCAAGGAGGAAGAAGATGGTCTTTCCGGGACAGGGAACACGCGGCTAGTGGCACAACCTTCTTGTAAAATCTCTCTTCCTCCCAATCTCTATCTTTGTGTGAGTGTTCATGCTTGGACGTGATTGCTGGGAATTCCATGCAGATAAATGAATTTTAAACTTTTGTTTTGGAAATCTTGTGCATTAATGTTTCTCATATGCAGTGAATTTTGAATGACATTGCTACTTTCTTAGAATTTTGTTTTAAATTGTGGTTGTATGTTGTATTGTTCCTGAGTGTATTGGCTGGAATTGGTGTAGACACGAGATCGTATTAATTTAAGGTTTAAAACTTACTTTTTTTTTTTAAGGAACACATTCAAAAATGGTTTTTTTTTTTTTTTTCTTTTCTTATAAAGAAACCCTTTTCTACAATGTCTTGCTTTACTTAGAATTTGGACGAGGACCATTTCAGAGTTGTGTAAATGGACATGGTTTAATTCAACTGTTAGGCTTTGTGTGGCGTTCTTAAGGTCTGGGTCTTATAGACACGGGCCCAATTGTGGGTTCACCCAATTTTAACTGTCAATATGTTTCGAAGCCAAAGTTGGGCTCTGCTGGGTTTAAGCCTTCTTATGACCATAGCAAAACCTCACACATGCAGATAATTGGACTCGGGAATGCTGTCTATTGTGTTTTATCAGTGGTTGATCTACCAGATTGCTTAGTGTCTGTTATAGCTGGCCCACCATATACCAGCCCAACCATATAGGTCCAATTTGGACCTGAAGCCCACGCTGTAGCCTGGCTGACCGATCTTCTTTTTTGTTTCCTTGTTCTCTCATTGTTTTGGACAAATTAATAATCTCAGGAGATCCAAATCTTATTAATCAATAGAACTTCAAGTTATTAAGTTCATTACTCTTTTCACAAATAAATATGCATTATTATTAATTTATGTATTATTTTTATAATATCTTTTTTTTTTATATGCATAAGTATTTTGTATTCTAAGAATTTATATTATAATTATTTTTTTTTATAAAATTATTAATTATTAAGTAATAGAATTGTTAATTATTTGCTATGGAACAAAGTTAGTTCTTCAAAAAAATTATTAATTAATAGACATTTGTAAGTTATTGAATATTAATTATTAGTTTTAGTTCTATTAATCATTCTTCTTTTATGTTTCCTTGTTCTCTCTCCTTTTTTTTTTTTTTTTTTTTGATTCCTAGTTGATTAGTGAGATATTCTTAGATTTTTCTGGGTGAACAGCTGGTCTATTTATGCTGAGATGTAGTTCAAGTTCATAGTGTTGATTTTCATTTTATGATTATTCTTTTCTGCAGGTATTCAGGGAAAGATGAGGGATTACCAACTTGCTGGACTAAACTGGTTAATTCGGCTGTATGAGAATGGTATAAATGGAATCCTCGCAGATGAAATGGTATGCGTGGGAATTGTTGTCTTTAGAATTGACCTGACCTTTGTTCCATTCAGTTGCATTAGTTGTGTTCCAAACATTAAGAATCTTTTTTTATCCCGTTGTTGCATAAAATTATTGGTGGTGTGGTTGTTACTATATTAGTCACGATTCATCATAGAGCAGATTTGTTTTGAACAATCAATATATATGGTGTTATCATTGTGTAGGGCCTTGGCAAAACATTGCAAACCATCTCCTTGATGGGTTATTTGAATGAATTTCGAGGAATAACTGGTCCTCATATGGTTGTTGCTCCAAAATCTACGCTTGGCAACTGGATGAATGAAATTCGACGTTTTTGTCCAGTTCTGCGTGCTGTGAAATTTCTTGGAAATCCCGACGAAAGGGTAAGTTGTTCAGGCTCTGTTTGCAAGTACACCATCTTGTAGTTGTCAGTTTTTTGAATGCTTTCTTACCAAAAAGGATTACTGGATGCTAATAGTTTGTCAATATCTATCTTTGCAGAAGTATATTCGTGAGGAGCTACTGGCTGCTGGGAAGTTTGATGTATGTGTAACTAGTTTTGAAATGGCCATTAAAGAGAAAACTGCCTTGCGCCGATTTAGCTGGCGCTATATTATAATTGATGAAGCTCATCGAATCAAGAATGAGAATTCACTTCTTTCAAAAACAATGAGGCTTTACAATACTAATTATCGTCTTCTTATCACTGGTACACCTCTTCAGGTATCTGTTACATATGACATTCTTCCTTACCATGGATACTTGCCTGGTTTCTTTTTACATTCCAAATATGAGGTTAACTTGTTGGAAACTGTTGGCCTTTGAATGTTTCATCTGTACATTGGTTTGAAAATTGGAAGTGGGCAAAGTCTGGTCCTTTATTATAGTTAGTAAACTCGATTGGGATAAATTGTAATTAGGTAGATGCTGGTTAGTGGGTTTTATGGCCGTGTACAATTCAGGTATTCTGAAACTTCACAGTCAAGAAAACTTGTTTGTCGAACAGCTTATATTGGAAAGTACAAAGGAATTTATCACTGCTGTGATTAAAATGTTGCAGTTTTCATCTGCTGATGAATAAATTTTGTCATTATCACAAAACATCTTCTTGGAGGGGCACCATTGTTTGGTGCAATGGTAGAAGATTGGGCTGTCAAACAAGACAATGGGTCCTAATCTTTAGAGTTGGCCATTTTGTGCAAGCAATACCAAAGGTTAGTTCGGTACTAGTCTATCCACCTAGAACCTCATCAAGATGGGACTAGCCCTTGGTAATGGATCATTTTCTTCTTTGGTATGTATTTGTTATGGGTGTAATGGTTGGGGAAGTTTTGGTTGCTTCACGTGTGCCATGATACACTATTCTCACTCTTAGTTTTTGTTTGACATGTGTGTGTTACCTAGAGGGTCATTAGTTTGTATAATTCGATTTCTTATTGTTTTTGATCTCGAATTGAAGTTTTATGTTACTTTGAATAATAGGTTATGGTAAGGGGGTTGCATGAGAACTGTGAGGAAGGTGTGGAAGCTAGCTCTGCTATGTCTTTTTTGGTGTCTATGGAGGGAAAGAAACAGAAGAATGTTTGAAGGGGAGCCCCTTATAGATTTAAAGATTTTTTTTTAAGTGTTATACTTTTGGGTCCAAGAGTAGTTTCATTTTTGTGTAGATTCTTTTGTAAAGTTTTGGGAAGGTTTAAGTCTTAAAGTTTTTTGAGTCCCTTTTTGTATATGGGTTCACCTCCCTCAGGCTTTTGTCTATATAATATAGTTTACTTGTAAAAAAGTATTTAATATACATGGTATCTATTTATTGTGCAGAACAATCTTCATGAACTCTGGTCTCTTCTGAACTTTCTACTGCCAGAGATATTTAGCTCGGCTGAAACTTTTGATGAATGGTTTCAAATTTCTGGGGAAAATGACCAGCAAGAAGTTGTTCAACAACTTCACAAGGTAAGCTGACAAACTCTTAATCTTTTGGGCACCAATCTGTTATCCCAAAAGTTCTCCCAAAGGATGTGGCAGCATTATGTTGGCTGCCCATCACTTGCATAATTTGATGTGCAACCATTGCGATGCTGTCACATATCATTTGTGACATTGTTTGGGAAGTACAAAATTTCCGATTTATAACCCATTTGATAAAATTGTTTTTATTTGTTATTTCTGCTTCTTTAAGGTCCTCCGACCGTTCCTCCTCCGAAGATTGAAGTCCGATGTTGAGAAAGGTTTGCCACCAAAGAAGGAAACAATACTCAAAGTTGGTATGTCTCAAATGCAGAAGCAGTACTACAGGGCTTTACTGCAGAAAGATCTTGAGGTTGTAAATGCTGGTGGAGAGCGCAAGCGTCTTCTGAATATAGCAATGCAGCTGCGTAAATGTTGTAACCACCCAGTATCTTTTCCAAGGTGCTGAACCTGGTCCTCCTTATACCACAGGAGATCATCTTATTACAAATGCTGGTAAGCTCTGCCTTCTGTAAGGATGTCAATTAACCGGTGTTTGTCAGTGATTATTAAAGAATATTATTATTATTATTTTAAAATTGATTCATTATTATGCAGGTAAAATGGTACTTCTGGATAAGTTACTACCGAAGCTAAAAGAGCGTGATTCGAGGGTTTTAATATTTTCACAGGTATTTTTTTTAAAGATGATTTTGTGTTGCTTTCGGATCATGATCTTGTCATATGTGCCTGTTCAGCATCCTGTATCCTATATATTATAATTATCATTCCATTACATGCTATCTTGGTGGATCTGTTTTTACTGTTCTAATTTTGTGTATGGATACATTCTTTGTTATAAAATTCAGATGACAAGGCTGCTGGACATTTTGGAAGACTATTTAATGTTTCGTGGATATCTTTATTGTCGGATTGATGGTAATACTGGTGGAGAAGATCGTGATGCTTCCATTGATGCCTTCAATAAGCCAGGAAGTGAGAAATTTGTCTTCCTACTATCAACTAGAGCTGGAGGCCTTGGT
The DNA here is from genome assembly GCA_008638375.1 of Nyssa sinensis. Taxonomy (NCBI): domain Eukaryota; kingdom Viridiplantae; phylum Streptophyta; class Magnoliopsida; order Cornales; family Nyssaceae; genus Nyssa; species Nyssa sinensis. Next base: position 2,692,235 of record CM018031.1, on the reverse strand, counting down.
ATCAATCTTGCCACTGCAGATGTTGTTATTCTTTATGATAGTGACTGGTGAGAATTTTCATTGTTTTCATTGGTGATGCTAGGTTTTGTAATATAGTCTTTGAATCTGGTGGATCTCATCCTTGTGACACTGCAGGAATCCACAAGTTGATTTGCAGGCACAGGACCGTGCCCATAGGATTGGACAAAAGAAAGAAGTTCAAGTGTTCCGTTTCTGTACCGAGGTTCAGCTTGTTCATATGTACTGTGCATTAGAAGCCAAGTTATTCAGAATTGTATTGTTATTAATATATTGTTTCCTTCTAATTGACCATGAACAGTATACTATTGAGGAAAAAGTTATTGAGAGGGCTTACAAAAAGCTTGCACTTGACGCTTTGGTGATCCAACAAGGTCGATTAGCAGAGCAAAAAAGTAAGTGGTTTGTGTACAAATTTATTTTAAATATTTTTGTCCCTCAAGAAGTTCCATTATTATCATGAGATAAATATTTGAAATTTGTGCAATTGAAATATTATAAAACCTTTTTTATGTTGCTTTTTTCAGCTGTTAATAAAGATGAACTACTGCAAATGGTGAGGTTTGGTGCTGAAATGGTTTTTAGTTCCAAGGATAGCACAATTACGGATGAGGATATTGATAGGATCATTGCTAAAGGAGAAGAGGCAACAGCTGAGCTTGATGCAAAGATGAAGAAATTTACAGAAGATGCCATCAAATTTAAAATGGATGATAGTATGTGGTTTTACACATTACAACTAAGACGTCTTTTTTATTAATTTTATTTTGTTATTTTAATTATTTGCTTTTTGCCTATTTGCTAGGGCTAAATCTAATTTCTCTGGCTTTGTGCAGCTGCTGATTTGTATGATTTTGATGATGAAAAGGATGAGAACAAGTTAGATTTCAAGAAAATTGTCAGTGACAATTGGATTGAACCACCTAAAAGAGAGAGGAAGCGCAAGTAATGTTCAATTTTTTTTATTCACCCTTGTTTTGTCTTTTATATGTATTTTATTCTTAGAATATGATCTTTCTTGTCCTCTTTATTAGTTACTCGGAATCTGAATATTTCAAGCAAACAATGCGGCAAAGTGGTCCGGCAAGACCAAAAGAGCCTCGAATTCCTCGCATGCCACAGTTGTAAGAATCTCCTGAGTTTGGTTTCTTAATGGACTGGAGTTTAGGTTCTGAGCTTCTCTAACATCTCTTGCCTTTTGTTTTCAGGCATGACTTCCAGTTTTTTAATACACAGAGGCTAAGTGAACTGTATGAAAAAGAAGTACGCTATCTCATGGTGGGTAATATGCTGGCTGAATTTCCATCCGTCATTTTACGCTTAGATTCTCATGTTGTAATAGTTTAAAGTTATGCAATTTTATGTGCTTTTATCTTAATTTGCTTGTTTTATCATTCATAATTTACAGCAAACACATCAACGGAATCAATTAAAAGACACAATAGAGGTGGATGAACCTGAAGGTATGTTGTTTTTTTTTTTTGGGGTGCATTTTCCAACTTTCTTCACCGAACCTTGCCCTAACTGTGTTTACCATCTAGAGTTGGGAGACCCTTTGACTGCTGAAGAGCAGGAAGAAAAGGAGAGATTATTAGAAGAGGTAAGTAGATAATCTGTTGTACAATAGGTGTTCATTACGGTTCCCTTCATCAATATTTGACTCTTTGAAATGTAGGGATTTTCAACTTGGAGTAGAAGAGATTTTAATACCTTCATCAGGGCTTGTGAAAAGTATGGTCGAAATGATGTAAGAAGTATTGCTTCTGAAATGGAAGGGAAAATGGAGGAGGAAGTTGAAAGATATGCAAAAGTTTTTAAAGAAAGATACAAAGAGTTAAATGGTAAGTTGAAGTTAATCCTGTGCACTGGACTTTTTAGGTGGTTTTGTTAATTCCATCCTACCGTAACTTCTGGATGAATTTGAACGTTTAGTTGCAATACATAGAAATCAAATAATTTCGACCATCGACTTTAGTGCTTGGTATTTCTTATGTTGTCTTTAATCTTATGAATTGGATCTGTGGAAGTGGAAAGGTTGAACTTTATTTATTTGTTTATTTTTAATTTTGATCACACTATTATTAAACATAATATTGCATGTTTAGTGCCTTGTCAGTACCTTGTTAGTTTTAAACAGTACTTTAAAAAATTGGTTGCAGTATACTTGCTTAATTTTTGTGACCACCCATTTCTCTTTTTAATTTGCAACGGTGAATTCAAATTTGTTAAACTGTAAATATGGTGTTTCCAGATTATGATAGGATCATGAAGAACATTGAAAGAGGCGAGGCTAGAATTTCTCGGAAAGATGAGATCATGAAAGCAATTGGGAAGAAATTGGATCGCTACAAGAATCCATGGTTGGAACTGAAGATCCAGTATGGTCAGAACAAAGGGAAGTTGTACAATGAAGAATGTGATCGTTTCATGGTGAGATTTCTAACAACTGCCAAGTTTTGGAAGCAAATTCATTGGTTTATTTTATTTGGAGGTTGGATATCTTATATTGGTTGCCCATCCTACTCAATTCAGATATGCATGGTTCACAAGCTTGGGTATGGGAATTGGGATGAGTTGAAGGCAGCTTTTCGTACATCAGCCCTTGTTCCGTTTTGATTGGTTTGTGAAGTCTCGTACTACTCAAGAACTTGCAAGGAGATGTGATACCCTCATTCGATTGGTGGAGAGGGAAAACCAAGAATTTGATGAAAGGGAGAGGCAGGCCCGCAAAGAGAAGAAGCTCGCCAAGGTTGAATCATCTGTCCCCTTTCTCTCCCCACCCCTTTTCAGTAATCATTCTTATGACTGAGCTCTGGATTTACATCGTTTTCTTAATTTATATATATTTAAGCAAATATGCATCCTTCCCAAACCATTAAACCTTATGAATTTGTCCCTCTTTTTTCCAGAACATGACACCATCAAAACGTGCCTTGGCAAGGCAGGCAGCTGAAAGCCCTCCAACTATAAAGAAGCGGAAGCAATTATTGATGGATGACTATGTTAGCTCGGTATAGTATTTAATTTTTATTACTTGTTACATGATATACGAGTGGGCTTTTATTTACCAAGGACTGAAACTGAATGTGGTTTTTTATTTTTTGCAGGGTAAGAGGAGGAAATGATGTAGGAGCACAATGCTATCTTGTTCTTGTTTAGGGTGTCTGGTATTTTGTTCAACCAGAAGTGTTGTTTGATTTAATATCAGGGTTTGAACCTTTGCCTTCATTTTTGGGATTTATATTTGGGCCAAAACAGAAGCCATATTATCCCACTGGCAGGAAACGGCAATACATTTAGATAAGGTAGTTTTGGAAGTTGTATAAATTACTAGTAATATATAGGCGATTATTATTTGAATGGATGTTGGCAAGGGCCATTAATGAAATGTTGGGCTGGCGGCTTTAGGTTGAGGAAAATGTTTTTAATATGCCACAGTACTTGGCATTGAATCTTCTGGGAAACTGTTTTACTTTTTGTGATTTTTGAGTCAATTGTGGAGCCAGTGTAAATGATCTTTATTGCAAGCACCACTGATTTATTCACATTTGCGTCGAGAACTTCTTACAAATGTGACTGGTTTCTTCACTTCACTTTACTGTCTTGATTTTGATTTCCACATGCTGCTACTTATCCCACCCAGCAGTCTTTTTAAAAAAACCTATTATTGTCCAACGTAAGAGTAACTCCGAGGCATGTGTTGCACATTGTAAAATTTAGCACGATTTGTTCCAGTCTAATGCTATTCATTGTGACAATATTGTAAAATTTAGCACGATTTGTTCCAGTCTAATGCTATTCATTGTGACAATATTGTAAAATTTAGCACGATTTGTTCCAGTCTAATGCTATTCATTGTGTCAAATATTGTCGGTGATGCAATTTTTGTGTACTGCTGTGTATTTTGTAAAATAGAAAGGCAATTTTTTATTTGTGAAATACGTTATTGGAGAAGATGTTAAAAAGTAGTAATTTGATGCGGCAGCAACTAACTTTGATTGGGAGAAAATGATATTTTGTATTGACAATGCTTGTAGTGACTGTTTGTTTGATGATGAGAATGTATTTGTTGTTCCGTTATAGGATAGGAAATGATAAAAACAAGTGACTACAGAATAGGAAGGGATAAAAATGATTTTAAAAATAGATAGAAAGGGAAAAGAATGAAGAATAATTGGGTAATATTGTATTTTTCACTCAATCAAATAAGCATGAAGCGCAGTTTAGCCAAGTAAGCATGCAATTTATTGAAATATGGTAGTTTCAATTTAAAAGTGTGTATTCTTTCAAAAAAAAAAAAAAATTTTAAAAGTGTATTCACACAAGTTAAATTTAACTTATTGCAGCTGATCAGTGTTTTCAAGTGTAATCTCTTTTTCAAACACAGTAAGTTGACTTGTTTAAGTTGAGACTGACGGACTCGTTTATTTTCCTTCTTTAACAAATTTGTCATTATGAAATACCAATTAATTCGGTACAAGGCAATGATTATGTTGCAGATGGCTTTTCATAGCTAAGGTTTGTGTGTGTGTGTGTGTGTGTGTGTGAGAGAGAGAGAGAGAGAGAGAGAGAGAGAGAGAGAGAGAGAGAGAGAGAGAGAGAGAGAGACGCCATCTTGTGGACAACAATATGGTGATCAAACTTCTTTGTATAAGCCAAAAACACAACCAACTCAGGAGATCCATACACATTATGACTGTATATGAAAGAACAAGAGGTAACAATGGAACAATGAGCCCCCAAACCAAACCCACCAAGTTTCCTAAACAGACAATACATGGGGCAAAAAGTATACATCTTCCCACCTTCTCCTGTATCATGAACTTTTCAAAGCCCTAATTACATACATTAACAGGTTGCATACAACATCTTCCAGTGGGGTTACCCTCTAAATCCCCAAAGTTACAACACTAACCCCATCTGCTTCCTCCTTTAACCGTGTCTCCTTCCACTACCATATAATTGAAGCATTCAGTTTCATACTGAACTACAAGAATGATATAGGACAACCAACAGCAGTCAAAGTTGGATACAAGAACCATTATTCATTCCCTCGGCAAATATGGAAACCATGACAGTACCGGATGACATCTCTCCACTTTCTTCATGACGACCCTCAGAACCATACAACTGTTCCCTAGAAGAAGATCAAAACTACATGCCTCAGGGCATGTCGGCAAACTCAGCACAATTACTCGTTTGTACCATCAAAGCTACCCATTGCATTTGCCCTTTTTTTCTCTCTCCAATTCTCTCCCCACACTTTTGCCTCTGCAACTGCACGTTCTCTATCCAGATCTCGATTCCTTTCTCTTGCTCTTCCTGTGCTTAAAGGGCTGTCTCTCTGAGATTCTTGACTGCTCTAAATCATCTACACCCCATTTCCTCCCGGACCCACCACTGGATTCACTCCTTCCTAACTCTGCACCCGCGCTCAATTCCCTTGCAGAGTCTCTTTTTCGGAAATCAGGAGAGTTTCTATGGGTGGAGGGTGAACCATGGCGTCCACCTGGACTATCCAGGCCATCCACCATGTTCCTTCTATCATCCTTGTTCCTAGGGGTAGAAGGACCAACACGGTTACTTTGTGTGGTGGCTGCATTTGGATCATAAGTTTGGGAGGCTAAATATGTTAGAGCAGTCACAACATCCCCTATCAGAGGCCTTGTAGCAGCTTGTTCTTGCAAACACATGGCTGCAACGGCAAGTGCCTGGTAAAGTCCTCGCATTGGATAACGACCCTGTAACAGTGGATCAGCCATTTTGGGAAATTTCCTGCGATCTTTGAAAAGTGGCCTTGCCTACAAATCCATGCCCGACAAAGTCAAAAGAAAAGAAATACAATCTTGTCTTAGGTCAATTCAGTGACACATTATAAAATCAATCACCATGCCATCATGCATTAATTTTGTGCAAATTGTTATGGAAAACTTCTAGAATATCTATACAATAGAAATATGAAGTGAGCTGCTTACCCATGCAACGAGATTATGCTCTCCCGGGGCCCGGGTGTTGTCAATAGCTTTGCGTCCTGTAATAAGTTCAAGAAAGACGACCCCAAAACTATAGACATCAGACTTCAGAGTGAGTTGACCAGTCATAGCATATTCCGGAGCACAATAACCATATGTCCCCATCACCCGTGTGGAGACATGAGTCTTGTCACCAACAGGACCCAGTTTTGCAAGACCAAAATCTGACAACTTAGGGTGGTAGCCCTCATCAAGAAGGATGTTCGATGATTTTAAGTCTCTGTATATGACAGGAGGGTTAGCCTTGTCATGCAAATATTCCAATCCCTTTGCTGCACCTGCTGCAATCTTCATCCTCGTATTCCAGTCCAGGGGCTCTTTGTCTGGTGGAAGATCTGAAAAGTTTTGAATAAAGTAATCAGGTAGGATCACCGAAAGTATTTAAAGAAAAAATTGAGAAATTTAAAGGGGAAAAAAATGAAAATTTTTTTGATAAGTAAATGTAAGATGTATATTAAAAAAGTGTCCAAGAAGGACAATTAGGGCAAAGCCCCCATAAGCTTTATAGAGGTCTTAACGACCCCAAAAAAACAACAAAGGAAGAAGCAGTAACAGGGAAAGCCTCTTTGGCTCAAAAAAATAAAAAGCGCAAAAACACGTCTTTGAAGAAAGGAGCAGAGAGTTCCTCATCTTCAAAAACACAGTTGTTTCTTTCCCTCCAAAGACACCACAACAAACAAATAGGGGCAAGCCTCCAAATTCTCTTGATCTCTGCTGAAGGGTTGTGCCTTGCCCAAGCCAAAAGAAGATCCCTTACTGAGCCAGACATAACCCAGGAGACGCCAAATAGGGCTAAGACAATGTTCCGACAGCTTCAAGAAAAAGGGCAGTGAATGAGAAGATGATCCACCGTCTCCTCTTCCTTTTGACAGAGATAACACCTACTAGCCAAGAGGAAACCTCGCTTCTTCAAGTTCTCAGCTATTAAGATGGCCTTCCAAGAGGATTCCCAAGCGAAGAAAGAGGCCTTAGGGGGGGCTTTAGAGTGCCAAATGAGTTTCCAAGGGAAAAGTGTGCTGTCCGAGGCGACCAAACTCATGTAAAAGGAGTTGACTGAAAAAGAAAGTTTGTTTGGCAGCCACACCCTCTTATCCTCCCTCCCTTCCATAGCTTGGTAATGGCATATGTGTCTAAAGAAGAAACCCACCTCTTCTAACTCCCAATTGAAGAAGTTTCTCCTAAAACAAAGAGTCCAGACAAGTTTGTTCCCAACTCTTTCCAAGTTCTCACTGACCCAAGCCTCCTTGTTGCTAACCAGACTGTATAAAGAAGGAAATTTCATCCTAAGCGGCATGTCCCCGGTCCATATGTCATCCCAAAATTTAACACGACCACCATTCCCGATAACAAAAGAACACTGTTCATTGAAGCCTCTCCACCCCTTTCTGATGGAACCCCACAAACCGCAGCCATGAGGCCCTTCCACACTACCCGAGCACCAACCTCCATTAACAAGCCCGTACTTAGCAACGATGATCTCTCTCTACAGCTCTCCATTGCTCTCTCCGAACCTCCATAACCATTTTCTAAGAGAGCTGTGTTGAAAAGACCCAAGTCTTTCACCCCTAGACCTCCAAGAGACACCGGCTTTTTGATTTTGTCCCAAGCCACTAAATGAAACTTCCAACTCTCCCCTTCTTGTCCCCATAAGAAGTCCCTTTGAATCTTCTCTAGCTTTCGGCTGACTGACTTCGGCATGGTGAAAAGAGACATGAAATGGGTGGGGAGGTTAGCTAAAGTGCTTTTAATAAGGGTAAGCCTGCCTCCCTTGGAGAGGAACTGACCCTTCCAACCAGATAGCTTGCTAAAGAACCTTTCAACCACGGGATCCCAAACCCCAATAGAACGCGTAGGAGCACCCAAAGGTAGACCCAGATAAACCAAGGGAAAGCATCCCACTCTGCAGCCTAACGTGCTGGCTAACATGTCCATCTCTTGAATCGGACCGACCGGAGTAACACTGCTTTCGAAGAGGTTGATCCGCAACCCTGAAACAGCTTCAAAGCACCCAAGAATGCATCGCACAAAACGAAGCTGGCGCACTGTAGGGTCACAGAAGATAATGGTGTCGTCTGCAAAAAGAAGGTGGGAAATGGTGACCTCCCTTCCCCTTCTGTCCCCAACCTGAAAGCCTTTGATAAGGCCAACTTCCTCGGCATGGAACAAAAAACGGCTCAATGCCTCCATAGCGATCACAAAGAGAAAAGGAGATAATGGGTCCCCCTGTCTCAAGCCTCTAGAAGAACGAAAGAAACCTGCTGGGGAGCCGTTGACAAGGACCGAAAAGGAGACTGTAGATATACACGACTAAATCCACTTCCTCCACTTGCACCCGAAACCCATCTTGGTCAGCATACCCATCAAAAAATTCCAACTAACATGATCGAATGCTTTCTCAATGTCCAACTTGCAAACAAGCTCTTTCCTTTTCTGTTTTCTCCTAGAGTCAATACATTCATTGGCAATGAGAGCCGCATCCAGGATTTGCCTACCCTTCACAAAGGTACTTTGACTGGAAGAGATGATGGAACCCATAACCTTCTTCAACCTTAAGGAAAGAACCTTTGCTATAAGTTTGTAAATGTTGCTTACAAGACTTATGGGGCGGAAGTCCTTGATGCAGTTGGCACCATCCTTTTTAGGGATGAGGGCAATGAAAGAGGCATTGAGGCTTCGCTCAAAGCCCCCCTGCCTATGGAAAGCCCCAAAGACAGCCATAATATCCGCTTTCAAGACGTCCCAACATCTTTGAAAAAAAGCCATAGTGAAACCGTCTGGCCTTGGGGCTTTATCCCCATTGCAAGCGTCTAAGGCTTCCACCACCTCCTTTTCTGAGAAAGGGGTCTCCAAATGAGAGCTTTCATCACCATTCAACTTACTCAAACAAATATCATCCACACCCGGTCTCCAGCAATGCGGCTCAGTGTAAAGGTTGGAAAAGAAATCAACAATTCCCCTTCTAATGGACTCCTCTTCAGTGAGAGGATGATCATCAATGACAATAGAGGATATCTTACTCTTCCTATAATGAGAAGTAACCGTTCTGTGGAAGAATTTTGTGTTGCGATCACCCTCTCTAAGCCAAAAGGCCCTAGATTTTTGCCTCCAGGAGATTTCCTCCATCTTGAGTATTTGTCCGATCTGGCCTTTTAATCCTTCTCTTTCACTTCTTTGATCAATAGAGAGAGAGCCCATCTGATCCTCTCTGTCCAGCTCCATTAAGTTGTTCAACAAAGTCTGCTTTTTGACTTGGATAGAACCAAAGACCTCACGGTTCCACCTTTTCAGATCTTCTTTTAAGCAGCTTCAGCTTTCTAGCAACACAATAACTTGGGGAACCGGACACTTCGTAAGAAGCCCACCAATTGCTCACCATGTCCACAAAGCCTACTGATTCCAACCACATATTTTCAAAACGAAAGGGCTTTTTCCTAGACTAAAACCCCCACAGTATAGCATAATGGGATGGTGGTCGGAACAAGGCCTTGGAAGGCACTTTTGGGAAATGCCAGGGATGACGTCCTCCCAATTGTTTGAAACCAGAAACCTGTCCAAACAAGACATAGCCGTTTGAGAACCTCCTCTGGACCAAGTAAACCTTCCTCCCTCCAGAGGTAAATCCACCAGACTTTGAGAATTGATGAAATCGTTGAAACCTCTCATTGTAGAAGTCAGCCATCCTCCCCCTAGTCTCTCTTCTAGGTACCGCACTGCGTTGAAATCCCCCCCAAGACACCAAGGAACCTGCCAAGAGGATAGCATGGCTTGCAGCTCATTCCAGAAAACACCCCTGTCACAGGCCTGTAGAGACCGCAGAAACCCCACTCGAAGGAGTTGGAGATCAGACAAAACTTACAGACAATGGAAAAATCACCCACTCTATGCTCAGTGATATTGACCAGGCGGGAATCCCAAGATACCTCCAGCCGTGCCACGGGCATTCAATGCAACCCACTTAATCCATCTAGTGCCCCATATGGAGCGGACCACACTCCTTGAGATGCTTTCCAACTTGGATTCCTGCAGACATATAACTGTACGCTTCCATTCCTGAATTAATCCTTTGATAACTGAGCGTTTATCTGAATCGTTCAATCCCCTCACATTCCATGATAAAATTTTTAATTGCATAAAACCAACAATTAGACCATCTCCTTGACTTCCCTAACAGCCACCATCTCTTTGTTGCCCCCATAATTGACTGTGCAGGACAGCTCTTTCAATACCCTTCTCAGACGTTTTTCTGATCTGTCTGCCTTGTTTTTCTCAGAGGCATGACTGCAACCTGGTCTTGGCATAGAGTTACTCGTGATGATTTCTCTAAATAAGTCCAACAGTCGTTCCTCAAAACCTGCACATGTGACTCCCAAAAGTTTACTCACTTTTCCCATTTTCCGGAGCACCCAGCTGTTTGATTGAGTTTGTTGCAGTCGTAAAAGGTCTGCCTTGTGCGCCTCTTGAAGTTGAAGTGTATCATTGGAAAAATCAGCTGGCAAAACAACTGCTAGCAGGTTGTAATCCTTTGGATTCTCCGAAAAAACCTTACTTCGCAACACCACTTCACCTCTATGATCAACTGTCAGAGACTGCATGTCTTGAATTGAAGTCGATTCTTCTTCAGCCAAAAAGGAACAATCTGCTACCAAATTGTGTTGAAACGGGTCCGGGCAGTAGCTGTTTTCCAGATATTGGAGGAATTCACACTCATCTGCCATGCTACTGTGATCGGAGTCAAGCCAGTCTGAACTGCTCTCCACCTGCACTAACTGCTTCCCTGAGCTTCCGTGTCCCTGTGCTGTACCTGTATCCAACCTCCGGTGGACGTCGCTGTCGGCTTCCTTGATCATTAAAGCTCTCTGTCCCGTGGCTTCTTCTAACACTGAAGAGGTAGAGGAGGTCCCTGGAACAGCCTTGTTTCTTGGTTTCTGTTTGGAGGTTTGAGGTTGGGCCGTAGAAGCCACACCTTGCGCATAGTTGTGCCCCGATCTGGGCTTCATGTGGGCCGGCCCAGGCCCTCCTGTAGCACCTCTTTTCTTTTGAGCTAGCCTGATTCTTTCCTTGGGCAGCCCATTGAAAAACTGAGCTTGGGCCGAAGGAGACTCACTCAGCACTGAGAAGCGCCCCAAATTGGGCTCAAGCTGGGCTGGCCCATACCCTCCTATATCTCCTCCATTCCTTTGGGCCAACATGTTATGTTTCTTGGACAGCCCATTAAAATTTACCCTTTGATTATTAGTTGGGCCCAGTCCGTTGCTGAGGTCCTTTTGCTTATAGAACTGGCCCAAACCTTGCAGCCCAACATGGGTAGCATTTGAATGGCCCTCAACGCCCTGTCTCCTAAAGGGCTCTGGAATGTTCCTGCAATTAGAAAACCTCCTACGATACGTCCTCCTTTCATCCGCAAATTTTTGGAGTTTCAAGACCTCTGAAGAAGCGACAGAGAGATGGCGTCCAAGGTTGGTTTTGTCAGGGTGCCGCAGTCCCTCGACAGTGAGTCGAAGCCCCCATTCAGAGTGTCGTAGCTCCATATCAGAGTGTCGTACCCTCCTGTCAGGCGGTCTTAATCCGTTGTCAGGATTGCGTCGGGCGATCCGACGCGCCCTTGGCGCGTGTTCTCCCGGGTTGACCATCACCTCACCGTCGTTGATCGCTGCATCTTCCAGCCAACTTGGAGCCATCTCCACGCACTTAGGCTCAACTTCCGACCAGATTGGGATGGTGAAGAACCAACTCCCGCATTTGATGCTGAAGGAAGCGGGGATATCTTCTGGTCGGCTACGCACAAGAATCCTTGCCCACCTCAGATGCCGTCGATCAGCCGTATCCCTGTCCATCGTCACATACTCGCCGCATCGATTTCCCATCTCACGAAACACTTCCGTGCTCCACAGAAATGCCGTAAGCCCCATCAGACGAAGCCATATACAGCCTTGCTCGTTCGGCCCCAAGCTACATCCCGTCGGTGACCATGGTTGAAGCGTCACCGAGAGCCCTTCGAAGGACCAATGATTGTTCCGGAGGATCCTGTTTGCCTCTTTTTCCGACGGCAGTTCGAAAAGAAACCACACGACGTGCATGTCGAGGGTCTGCAGACCTGCTTGAATCCCCCAACTCCGTAGGGCCCAACTATGGATCTTGTGTTTGTCCGGGACAGGGGTGTCCAATTTACCAAACCTGCTGATCAAGCATCGACGGAGGTAGGTCAGTCGACTTCTGCATGACTCCAGCTGAATCTCGAAATTTTCGTGGGCGTGAACTGGGCGGGATTCCACCCTAACTGGGTCCGCAAGCCAATCGTCGATTTTGCAGACATTCAGGTAAGACCCTTTACTTTTGTTGGTAGAATTTGATTTTGATAATCCTAATTTTCTGAAAGCTTGCGCATAAATCGACCAACCCCCTTGTGTTTGAACCTCCGGCAAAAAACAGAGTGGATTCCTCTCTGCGAACGGCCTTCTACCCTCGTGAAATTTCCTTTCCGATTTGATCCTTTTCGCAAAAAGAGACTCCTGTTGCGTCCGTGCACTCCGATCAGGAACACAATCCATTTTCGTCCTCCTGAGAAGGCCTCCAGAGTGTTGCAAAGCCATTCCAACTCCCACCTGAGAACCCATAATCTTCATACCACACCTGTACCTCGTTCAATGAGTTGAAAAACTTCTCCCGGCTCATCCACTTCATGAACGACATCAAACGATTTTTCCCCAATTTGTGCAAACATTTCAGCTTAAATCACATTCATCCCCATACATTAGGCCATACATGTTCCCATATTGCATCTCTATAAGAAATTTCTCAAATCTTTTCAAAGTTAGACTTGTGCACAGAAATCAGAGTATGATGCATAACAGTATGGCAGTCCCAAGTCTCCAGGTATAATGTCAATCATGTAATAGATATGGTTCGATTTTCATAGCAGTTGGAAGTTTGTTAGAAAAACAAGTTCATTCAGATCCTATTACTATCCCTGTACAGATTTCAACTTTACAGATGAATGCCAGAGCAGCTCGGAAACCATTTGTGTTCAACTGTTAACTGTTCCATTTGTGCAGTCACCAAAACACAAATTTTAATATTCACATCATCAACACCAAGTATCTCTGTAATCCAGTTATTGATCTCTCCATTCAACAACGCCTTTGTAGGTTGGCTATGTGAATCCGGCTTTCAACTATATTTATGACCACACATTTAATTAAATCATAAGCCAGCAGCCAGCAGCCAGCAGCCATCAGCCACCATTCTCTCTCCTCATCACCTCAACCAAAGTCCTTGGTCGTTCGCTATTGATCAGGTCACTCCCTATCAGTGCAGTTGCAGTCTTCATTAGACGTGGCCAAGCCATCTTTACTGGATAATTTTAATATCCTCTGATCTATGATGCTTTGATAGTCATCTAAGGAGTTTTCTTGGTGGAGTTGACTAAACCTTTATAGCCAAATCGAGTAAAAATGAACAAATTTACATAGTTGCTTGGACTTACTTTTGTCCCCGTGGTTTACTATTGTTACTGTAGTGGATGATCCAAATCTGGGAAACTCAACACCTTCATAAATGCTAATAATAACTCCAAAAACCAAAACTTATCCATTTTTTCCCCAAGGGAGACGATGAATCAAACTACAATACTACTTTGACCCAGAAGAACAAAGTTGACAATCGGACGTGTGTTTCTATTTTTATAGTACAAGTCCCAAATTTCAATGGAACATATTGTTACGAGAGTTCATATGCTATGCCACCTTAATGAACATGACTAACATAAAGTTTTGTAGCTAATTTTTTGCAGCTATATCTCTTATGTTGTAAAGGAGGTCAATTAAGAGAGATTAGCTCAAATAAGATTTAGAGAACATTCTATATGATGGAAGAAAAGCAAATATGCTAACAAATGATCAAAGCTTTTTATAGACCAAAATAAGCATACATGTCATACTGATAAAACTACTTCTAAGATGACAGAATGAATGCCTGGTATTAGCTGCCAAATTCAATTGAATGTTACAAAAGAAAGTAACAAATTAAATTAGGAAAAAAAGAATTTTCACACCAACCATATGATGAATCCATTGCCTCACAAGTCACAGCAATTTATTCTAACGGAAGTGTGTGTGATCCAGAAGCAAAGGCACTGTCTTACTTAGCTGGTAATCAGTCGATCTCGATCACTTTGACATAAAACACCACATAAAGAAACTTTCAAACTGACGAGCATTAATTAATATAATAAAAAAAATCTTTCACCCAAAATTATTATCAATAACTTTGGATCACTTCTACTGGACGACATTGACAACAGTCACTGAGGTGAAGCTTTGAACAAATCATTTGCGCACCAGTGCTCATGATCACTTTGATATTGGTTACAACCATGTCCCCCCCCCCAAAAAAAAAAAAGAAAGAAAGAAAAGAAAAGAAAAGAGGAGCGATATTTATCAATTGATGTTATCAATAAATATCTAGCATGCTTCAAACCTGGCATAAATCTTGCACATGAAACATCATTATCAAGAATTTCTTGCACCACTAATTCCTCTTTAATATCAGGCCACGACAGAACTCTTGGAAAACTTAAAAATAAATGCACTTTGGGTCAGGTTGAATAAGTTAATATCTACAACCGCCCTGGAAGGGACAGCAAAATGGCCGCCTGCCCCTAATGGTACGAGATTGGCGAGAAAACAATTAAACAAATGGGGTGGGGTGGGAACGGGGATAAAATTAAAACCTGATACACGTTTGGGGCAGGGATGGGTGGTTTGGGTACTCCAACCCACCCCGATTATATATTTAAATTACATAAATTCTTCCAATATTGTTATATTCTCTTTAAATGCCCCCACATATATAGATCTAGATATGTGGATATATGAAGTCCTCCCAAAATCCCGCTATAGGATAAAGAGAGAGAATCTATTCTGTTTTCTATAGAGAATAGCGGCGGAGCGCCGTGATAGATAGGGGCATGACTTGCTTGCTTGGCTCTTTTTTTTTCCTAACCGCTTGCTTTATTTGAAGTGCGTGGAAGGATCATTAACCAGTTGGGAAAGCAACAATGTGTTCACATATTATGTATATATAGATTTGTATTTGTAACAATATTAGTTCATTATTTTTAATTTTAATTTTTCAAAAATAAATTGTTATAATGGTGGGGCGGGGATAGGAGAGAGCCCCCCCCCCCCCCCCCCCCCCCCCGGGGGAACCCTACTCCCAAGTGGGAGCAATGGATTTGGACAAAGGGCAGAGGGGTAAAAATAAATCCTAATTGGTGTTGCATGAGAAAAAACACAAAGGAACAACAAATCATCTTCTTATCCGTAGTGAGGTCATATTTGCACCCAAAATTATACCAAAAAAATGACCACGAACTTTTTGGCTAATTAGAATAATGGATTTTGCCGTGCATGTGTTGAAATAGATCCTTGTACAAGTCAAGACTAGTGACAATCCATTCAAGGCCAAGGTTGATGCAAAGGATGTGTGACAAAGTAAAGAGGTGGTTATTTGGGTAGTTTTGGGAGGTTATTCGAGTGATGCTTGGAACCATCAAGAGAAATAGGAAGGACTTGTACAAAGGAGCATAAAACTAAACAATCCTGACAACAAAGGAGCCACTTTCCAAATACCTCTCACTCGGTTCACCACTTTACTCCCACTCCAAATGGAAAGCAGTTCTACTGAGGATCTAGGCATTACCCAATACACTCCAAAAACACTTGGCAGAAGAGCTCACATATTCCTGGCTTGGCTACCAAGCAATGCAACAATAAATGGTCAACTGACTCTCCCTTCCTTCTGTACAGTCACAATCACTAAGAAGGACAGACACGGATACAACATTTCTCAAAAAAAGTAAAACACGGATACGTTAGAGACGCATTATATATATATGACCATATAATAAAAAAATTAAATTATTTCAATTAAAATTGATATAAAAATACATAAATCACAAAAAATATTATTAAAATAGCAAAGTTATTAAGTAAATATTTAAGAACATTTTCATTTAATCATTAATATCCATGATTCCAGTTCCACTTGAGGTAGCCAGAGAACACACACACACACAACATATAACCAAAAGAACATATATTTACTAACTACTACATAGAACACACACACAATATAACCAAAAGAAATTGAGGAGAAGAGGTGAAAAGGAGGGAAAAAAATTTATAGAAAAAAAAAAAAAAAAACATGTCCAAAATGTGTACTAACATATACTAACGTGTCCGGCAAGTGTCAAAAATTTAAAAAATAAAAAAATAAAATTGGACACTTTTTTTTTGCCTGTCCAATACTTGTCCTGAAAGTGTCCGAAAGTCTCGGTGTCCAATATGGACATGTGAGCCAAAACAGAATGTCTGTATTTCGTTGTATATAGACAACACCAATTGACTATAATAAAATAAGATTATCATACTCAATTATCTTCCCAAGCAAAGCCATCCACCCGAAAAAGACAATTTTGGCTAGGAAGATCCTTCCTCCAAATTGATATATCATAGAAAATTTTCATTAACATCACCATCACTTCACCTGGAGTCTCACGACCATCAACCTTGTATCTAGCATTCACAAGAATGTAAGTGAAACTATCACTCCGCCTAGATTCTAATCTAATTCTACCTTGTATCTAGCATTTGCAAGCATAAAATTGCCACAGTTATTGATGAAAAATATTTCAACTTGTCTAATCACCATCCCAACCTTTAAAGAGAGAGAGCACCAGTCTTAGATCAGGTGGCAGATGCTAATTTTTGCATTTAACATTCACTTAAATTCCAAAGGGTTATCCAAGGCACCTAAAGCTATCCAATTTAAGGCCATTTGAGAACCTATGGTAGACATTTTGTTTTACAATCATTACCTAGTATGATCGTGCCACAACAACAATTGGTCTTACAGTGCAATATTATTCACCTTTCACCCCACTCCACCCTCCAAAACACCAGAGAGAAGGGGGGGTGGGGGGAGGGGGGGAGGAATCATTTGCAGTGACTAAGTGGGCCACATGTTCATTCCACCCAATCTAGTATTTATGTGTGTGTGTAGCCAAGCCTATGGGCTAGTGCTAAGACGACAAAGTGACTGCATGACAAAAAAGGAAGAGAATGAAAAGCCCAGAACAATCATCTGTGACTGACTCATTGTTCCCATAGATTGGTTGAATTATTGCAACTTGTGGACCTAGGGGTACTTTCCAGCAATTCTACTAGAAGTGTATAATTATAGCAAATTTACAAATTGTTTTAGTAAGACATTTAGCAGTATAACCTCAAAGTATATTTGGTGATTGACAATCTAGCTTAGTGGAAGCTAGAAATAAGCTTGAACGTACCATTTGATTCAACAAAAGTCAAACCATCACAGCATTCCATCCAGTCTGACATACCGAGCCACATTTTTTTTTTGTTAAGACTCATGCCACTTAGAGTGAGAAGAACTTTGAGGTTAAAGTCAAACCACTAAGAATACCAGCGAACTTCTCAAAATTTTGCTCCCTGAAGCAAAGATGTGGCACTAGAATGAGAAGAACTATATCATAATTGCTGACTCTGCCTCAACCAACCATGCAGCACTACATGGTGAAACACCATAGGAAGCACATGATAACTTGGAGTTCACTAGCCATTTCTTGTCCAAAAAGATATTCCTAACCGAGCTTCCAGATTGAACATCCCATGGAACAAAAGAAGACATTTGGTTCAAAACATCAATTTCTTAGTGAGGTAAGGGAATTCCATGAAAGCAGGATGCTCCAAAATTGGGGGGTCAAAATAAAAAATTGTGTGAATGAAAGAGGGTTCAATTTAAATCATCTTAATTTACATCGCTCAATGGTGATGGGACCATAGAGTGTGCTCATATAATTATTTGGGGTTCAGTAGGTTTTCCCAAAGTCTGTAAGGAAAACTCCTAAATGGTTGGTTTGGTGGGTGCCCAATTAAGAGTCTATCTTGCTTTTGAAATATAGCTCCTCTATACTTTTTTTAGTGTATTTGGAAGGAGATAAATAGAAGGTGGTTTGAGAATGAAGAATTGTTGAAAGTTAAGCACAAGCATTTGATACTGCATTCATTCTTCACATTGAGGGGGAGATAGACTAGTGTGAATGCGTCTCTTAAGTTTTTCAGTGAAATGAGTTGTATGGCATGTTTCTTAAGGGAAGATTATCAGATTCTTGAATCTTAGGACCCAACATGGTGCATAATGTAGCATCTTCAACATGGCACCTCACTTGTTTTGAAATGTATGTGAAGCAAAGAAGCAAATAAAGTATACAAAGGAGCTTTGTGAAGTATAAATTCTTTTTTCTCCTTTTTCTTTGGACACCACTTATAAGGTATGTACGGAGACATGTTTCAAAACTACTCTCTTTTTCTCATCATTGTTATAAGTATATTTCCACCTATATCTGTGTTGTGTTGTGTCCTCCGAAGTTATTTCAGACATTTTAAATATGCAACATAGCCCTACTGCTACCCCCCTCTTTTTGAAAAAGCAATATATATATAATACTGTATATGGGGTGGGAAAGTTTCTCCTTACGAGTTGTAGTAGCTCGCACTAAAAAGGTTAACCAATATTGTGGTCATGGAAATGAAGTTTAAGAATAAGCATGTAGTTAAGATATAAATGTCACACGTAATTAGACTTAACAACTCAAGCTCAGCGATATGTTAGTATTCCATGATTTCAAGAGTTTGCACTCATTTTCTCAGTAAAAAAAAAGCTCCACTAAATATCATTAAGGCAAAGATTCAATCACAGCCATCAACTACGTCAGTCTAACCATGTAATATTTGGTTTGCAAACC
Source organism: Nyssa sinensis (assembly GCA_008638375.1). Lineage (NCBI taxonomy): Eukaryota > Viridiplantae > Streptophyta > Magnoliopsida > Cornales > Nyssaceae > Nyssa > Nyssa sinensis. The sequence goes on along the minus strand of CM018031.1, from coordinate 2,673,359 downwards.
ATTCATAAGGCTTACTCAATTTCAGAGCTACACGACTGATTTATACAACTGAGAGAGTCATACATGCATAGGCAGAAGTATATATACATGTTGGCATATATTTAAAAAGAAATCAGGAACAAGGTTTTCACTGCTATATAGCATACTGAAGTCCTAAAAGGCTAATCACTAATTGAATAACCACATTAATCCATTTTATTACATAATTAATAATATTGCAAACCTAAGAATCTATTCAGTTTATATAAGCTCACAAATCATTGCAGAAAAAATAACATGCTAGCACATAACACACACTAAAAAGAAGCCCCCCTAAATATGATAACAAGTCTTCCTAAATACGCACTTCAAGTTTCATGTTAAATCAAGTAATAGCAAAAACTGAATTGCGTGCCGAAAGTTAAGTATCTATGTTATGGATTTAACAACTGTAGCATAAAAGGCATGCAATCTAACCGTGTAAATGATCCTCCAAAGATCCCAATGGCATAAACTCATAAACAAGGAGGCGCTGGTCTCCATCAGCACAATAACCTATCAAGTTGACGAGGTTTGGATGATGTAAGAGGCTAAGCATGAGAACCTCCACCAAAAATTCTCTGTTTCCTTGAAGGCCATTTCGGTCCAGCTGTTTTACAGCAACTACCTGCAATTATAATTATCTCACCCAACCAAAAGTCACTAAAGTGAAAACAAGGAGTCTTTAATATTCTTTGACAGTAAAATTTTGAAGTAGAAGGTCGGGAGGCAAAATATAAGAACATGTGATACTTCTTGGTGCTCATTCAAATCCAAATCATAACATATAGTAGAGATGGAACTGAACCAAAAAGCATCTTTCGGTGGGTATGACCTCCATATTAAACCAATCAAAACTTACCTGTCCTGTGCTTTCCAAGTGACCCTTGTAAACACGTCCAAACCCACCTTCACCTAGCAGACACTCTGGTTTAAAGTTCTTTGTGGCAGTAGCAAGCTCCCGAAATGTAAATGTCTGTGCAGCAATATGTGCCGTGGTTCCATCTTTTGGGACTGCTGGTTCTTTCTTAGGATCAGAACCACTCCGTGATTTTGATTTATCTATATAAAGAAGAGAGTCAGATAGAGTATAAGGGCCAAATAAAGAATAAGGGAACAAATATTTTTTTTTCATACACCAAGTAAAACATATAAATTGTGAATGAAAGAGTAAGCATTCATTACTCGAACACCAAAGTAAAATGTTTAAATTATAAAGTACAATTCAACATACAGTGGATTATACTTTTCAAACTCAAAATGCATAATGCACTATTCTTTTGGATTTCCCTTACATGAAGAGTCACCCAAGCTCCTTATGTTGAATGCAAAATTGGCAATTTGTGAAACAACATTTACCATTACTGGTGGCTCTACTTCAACTTCCAATTGACATTACCCTCCAATAAACCAAAATAAAATGTATATATTGTAATCTATAATTTTTTTGATAAGTAATTTTCGAACATTTAATTGTAAACTATAATTAAGCACACTATGAGGCATAGAGATTCAAATTCAAAAAGCATAATAAACTATTCATTCAGATTTCCCTTGCATGAAGAGCTATTCGAGCTTGATATGTTTTTTTTTTTTTGTGGGTGATGCGGGTGTCCAGGGCTTTTGCCAGACTAATCCCACAGGTACAGCGGTCCCCCCAATCCCAACCACACCAGGTAATTACTAAGCCACAAAGGACCCTGAGCTGGCCTTCCGAGGGGATACACACTCTGCGGATTTGAACTAGAGACCTACGCTTCATGAAGCGCTTATCTCAGCTTGTGCTTCCACTTGAGCAACCCTTTGGGGCTTAGCTTGATATGTTGAATGCACAATTGTCCAATTGTGAAACAGCATTCAGCATCGTTGGTCATTCAACATTAATTTCCAATTTTTATTTCATTTAATATTGTATTTCAGCTGATTAGTTGATGGACAAAGCATTACATTCAAATGACAGTTAGGAAATTGGAAGGCACTCATAAGAATCCAGTTTTCTGTGACATTCAGCAATCAGTCCATTAATAGAAAATGTTAACATTAAAAGGCAAATTATATGGGAATTCTAAAATTAAAAACAGATCCCCATAATACTTATTATCAACATCGAGAAAATCAAAGAGCAAAGGCTACAATCAAATCCAAAGTAGAAAAAATCATCAATGAGCTGTGAAAATAAATCTAGAAAACCCCAATTCACCGAACGCCCAAACCGAACAAACAACCAAAGATGAATCAGATCAAACTATGAGAAATTCTAACGAAAAGGTATAATCAATATACTAAAGAAAACCCCAAAGGACAAAAATCAACATACCCAAAGCATAACCACTGTTCAAAACAATAAAAAAAAAACACACACACACAAAACCACAAAAAAAAAAAAAAAAAAAAACTCATAGAATATGTACAAAAAAAGCTTCCTTCTTTTTTTCTTCTGAAAAGAAAAAAAAAATAAAATTGCTACCTGAACTGACTCTGTTCACACGGTGAGACTGAGCAGCTGAACCTTCCTTTACAGAGTCCTTCTTTGCCGCTTCTTTCACACTATTTCCTTCCTTGTTTGATGATCCAAAGCATTGAAAACACCCACCCATATCAAATCCAAACAAATCACAGAAAACCCAAAAGCCCAAACAATATATATAGCTCAACCTTTTAACAATAACTGCTCATCATCTCACAACCCAATCTCAAAGAAAATCCCATTCAATCACTCTCTCGCTCTCTCTAGAATTCTCACTAGAAAATTTCCAGCCATTGGCCACTTAACAGTGACCTCAATTAGCTCATGAACAAAGATCAATACCTTTCCTTTTCTGAGAAAGCAGATCACCAAATCGAAGAAACTGATGGCTGAAGAGAAGGTAAAGAAACAAAGCAAAAAATATACATATAAAAATAATATTTGCACATACACACACATATATATATACATACACGTTTATCTGTATGAAAATATACAGAGATTTGGGGGGTAAAAGTTAAAGAAGGATTAATCTTTTTGCTAATCGAGAGGTTAAGAGGTAATTAGATGGATCAGTCTACGTAATCTTCTTGGGATCTACGGAAATGCCACTGTACTTTTGGTATTCCTAATTTTTCTACCCTTAAAATAGTGGAAAATTACGGTCTTGGTAAGAATCATCATGACGGTCGGAGAGTGGGTCCCACTTGGAGATGTGCGATTCCACACTTGTGATGTCTTAACACACGTTGGTTTTTCTAAAACTGGTGAAGACATAAGAAAAATAAAATAAAATTGGAACAAAATGATTTTGTACGGTCAGATATTCCTTGTATTGGTGTAATATCATGATTTTGGACCGTTCGATGCGGACATGATGGGGCCTGTGTAAGTTGTGTCATGATGGTCCTTGATCCAACGTCTCATAGTGCCAGTACCATCTGAAGGCCGCTATAGCACCCGTGACAACTGTCGTAACATCCCGACTCTTGGTATATTTTATACAAATAATTTTGATAGAATGACAAAAAACCAAGTTTACGTTTATCGCAGTTTGAATTTTCTTTGTATTTATATACACTTGTTAAAATTTAAAGATTAAATTTTATTGTTATAATAAAATAAAATAAAATAATTATATATATATACTTACTTATTCATAATATCTCTTAATCAATTATTTAAAATAAATATATTTATCATACTTTAATATGATCTTAATATTATATTTAATACAAATAATTCGTGCAAAGAGTTAGATACAATAGTCACAATTATTTAACGTGAAATAATTGAATCCCATACAATATAAAAAGAATTTCAATCCGTACAATATTTTTATAAGGAAGTATTTTTTTCCCTCAAAATGTTTTTAAGTCTTTTGGATTAGGTTTAAAAGTAATAGAATTAGTTAATTGAACTAGCTGAATTAGGCATCGGCCATTAGATTAGCTCGTAAAAGATAGAACTGTCTTTGAAGACATCTTAAAAGTAGTGTTAAGGAGGTTTGATAATGTTCAATTCAATGAGATTATCCAACTAATCAGAAGTTACCGAAATACACGAAAGTTGAATTTTTCTCTTAAAAGATGACATATTATATACGTATCAACTTCTGATACATGACTAATGATCTGGAACCACTTAAAAATTTCTCCTCTTATTCAATATTAATCTAGATTTCTCTTATTATTTTGATTTCTTATTGTTCTTGTTTTCCCTTGTTTTCTAATGACCATAAAAAAATAATAAAAAAAAAAAGAATTTTACAGATTAAAAATAAATTGAAACTTAGCTCAATTTTGTTTTTTTATCTTTATCGATGATTGCTAATACAGTATGTTGTGCGCTAACAAATTTATCCATATTTGTGTTTTCAATTAAAGTGAAGTGAAGTAGACACTATTTGAGATAAAAATGTAAATTTCCCTTTAAAATAAAAAAATCATTCACGTGATTCACGATCTGTTAAAAGCTAAAACTCTGTGTGTGTGTGTCTCTCTCTTTATATATATATATATATATATATATATATATATATATATATATTAAAGACTATTTGCTTAGGGTTGACTGCTTTTGAGTGGAAATATAATTTAAAAAATATTTGGGAAAAGATGGATGTGGAAAATCCAAAGAGTGCAGCTACTTTTCACCAAATTTGAATCTGATACCAACTTTAATCTAGAAAAAGGCCTTCGTAGCAAGTTCATAATCTGTTTAATTAAGATAAATTTAAATTTATTAATCAAACACCCTCTTCGAATTTCTTTCCCGGTATGCTTTGCATTGTTGATATTGCTTCTCATTAGTTAATAGCATTTCCATCGTTGATATTGCTTCTCATTAGTTAATAGTATTTCCATCGTGTGTGTATATTGGTGTTGCACTTTCTGATTAGTGAGGACTCTATTTTTTTTGCCTGTTAAACACTTAAAGAAAGAGATTAGAGGGCCATCGGGTTGGCTCCGGTTGGTTTCAACGGTAGTCGCTTCGATGATAAAATTAATAAACTAAATTAAAATACTTGTAATTGAATGAGCATGAAATAAAAAATGCACCTTAGGACTTTATTTATAAGCTGTGAATTTTTCAATTTGATTAGGATATGGAGTCGTGAAAGTAAGGATTTAATCATCAGAAAGTGACAATTATCATGTTGAACACTGCGCATGAATGACAATTTCCTTATTGAATACTGTTTTCTTATCATCAGATCGGTAGGGTGCTTAAGACGGCGATAAGCTCGAAATCCTCTTGTGAGTGTTCATAGTGTCTTTCGAGCTCGATGTGAGTCTAAGAGTTACATGGGCTTCCGATCTATAAGCTGTAAAGGTCATATGCTTAATCCTACTATGGATAGATGAGTTTTGACTTAGACTGAGCTTTGATTATTCTGTAGACACACAGTATCACTTTATAGGTGAATTGTATAGCAAAATGTTAGGAGATAAGAGATTGACGGAATATAAATTATTATAACGGTCTTTAATTATTTAAACTACATATGCACATTTGTGTCTCTCTCTCTATATATTATTATAACGGTCTTTAATTATTTAAACTACGTATGCACATTTGTGTCTCTCTTTATATATTATTATAACGGTCTTTAATTATTTAAATTACGTATGCACATTTGTGTCTCTCTCTGTATGTATGTATACATATACATGTTGAGAGAGAGAGAGAGAGTGAGTGTTTGAGTTTTAAGTATGTTAACAAATGATTTATTTAGACAACGTACGTATATGTGCGTTTATAATTAAACATCTCCTTCCCTCTCTCTATACATATATACATTATATATATATATATATTATACTCTAATGTCCTATCTATGGTCTTGAGACAGTCGTAACTGAAAGTTGATAATTTAATGAAAATAATTAGACAAAAAAGAAGAATAAGAAGAAAGAATCGAGAATTATAATCCAATGACTGTACCCTTTTAACCCGCATGAGTTTCCCAATCAAGCGGTTGATTAATTTGAAAAAAAGACTGTACAGTATGGAGTAAATTTTGAATGTACACGATCGCTTTCAAATCAATTTCTTTTTTTTTTTTACCATCTGAACGTATATTGTATTGTACAATTATTATTTTTATATAAATTTACAATAATTTTTTTATTCCAAATTTTGAAGAAAAGTTAACAAATATTAGACTAAAAAGAGAAATAAATTACACAATTTCAAGAGTATTATTAAATAAGTTATTTCAATTGACAAAAGCATGCACCACATAAAATAATTTTAAAGGGTTAGTTAAATGACATTAGATTATTAGTTTAGGAGTTTACTGTTTCATATTCTTGAGTTCGATTTCTTTTGCTAGTAAATCTTGGAATCATCTCACCCTCACGCGCAAGCGTGTGAAATAATTGTAGGAGGAATTATAGCTAACAATTTTTAGAATCATTTTACCCTTACGTGCAAACGTGTAAAATGACAGTAAAATAAACCGTAAAAACTTAATTTGATATATACGACTCGAGATACTCAATATTATAAAAATAAATAAATAAATAAAAACACATGAAATTTGACCAACTTACGAAATAATTTATTTGTAAAGATGATGATGAAGATGAAAATGAAACTGACCTCTGCATTGGATGATCTAAGTCTAATTTTCATATATTGATATCATTTGATTGGTTGCAGTATCAAAGAAAATGTCACCAGGGGCAGGTGAAAAGGTAGAAACCAACAACCAGTGTATTGGGTTTGAATCTTTCCTTCTGTCTTGTTTGTCTTTGGCGGTCACCTATGTAGATAAAGATAATTTCTTGGAGAGAGAGAGAGGATAGTTTTATTCTAATCCTATAATTTTTTATTTTTCTTATTATATAAGCGATGTCAGAAGGTGAAAATTTGTAATCTTATTTGTGTACAACAATTCAAATCATAATTAAAGGTCTGATAAAGATAGATCACTTCATTTCAGTTATATCAACTTATTTTATTCTGATTTTATAATTAATAATAATTTGTTTTTCAATACAAAATTTGAAAAAATAAAAATTACAAATTAAAGATTTTATACATTACACTAATAGGAGCGTGTTTGGAAGTGAGAGACTTCTTCCTTAACTCTATCGTTCTTGAAAATCATTTAAAACTTGCAATAAAATGAGGTAGTCTCATGGGAATAATCATTTAATTATTTAAAAATGAATTATAATTAAGGCACTTCAAACATGATAATATATTATAAAAATAAAAAAACATGCACTTCAATTTCAGAATTAAAAATGATATTAGTTTCTTTTACAAATAAAAACTCTATCAAATTTGTCTAAGGTTCCACCGTGTTTGACATTAACTATATAACACAAAAACTTCTTTGTTATTTCATTTCATATTATTAGGGAATGATAGAATAGCGTACAATCCTAACGAGGTTTATAGAATTAACTATTTCTATCACAAAAATTACTCTAATACAAGTCATAAGACAAACAAGCCCGACATTCTTATAAGACGAGTGAGAATTTAACACATAACTTCTTGGTTGCGAGGAGTCATACATGGCGGGTTAGACACGGTTGATTTTTATATTTTTCTTTTGAAAATTTGAAATTAATTTAATAATTTTTTCATGTGGGAATAATTGATGGATTAGTTTAAGTAGGTCAAGTCATTCATTATTTTAGAGTCCGCCTCTAAATAGCATTAAGACTCTCATCACACTTTCTTCTTTAAGCAGTAGGATAATCATTGTAAGGAGAGAATAACATGATATCAAGATAAGAAATGATAATTCAATCCAAAAAGCAAAATCTTGTATAATATTATTTTCGAAATTGAAGAAAATAGAGGTGCCACGTAGGCTTCATGATGGAGAGAGAAAAATTAAATGTGAACATTATTTTTAGAAAAAAAAAATGATTTTAACAGTCAACTTGTCAATTTAACTTTCCCATTTGAACTGAATAGCACTGCTCTACTTTTATATTTATATATTAGATTAGATTATATTAAATGGACTTTGATTAATCTGTGAGAGAGAGAGAGAGAGACAGAGAGAATTGGGCTTGTAGCTTTGGACTTTTCAACTTAACAATGGTTGGCTCAAAGAAAGCCCAATGAACATTTAGGGTACTGGCCCAATGTTTGGGGCTGGGTTAGCTAGTTAAATATATTGGACCCAGCTTCAATTAATTTGGGCTCAGGCAGTGTGCTGATAATCGGCCCTGGTCTCTATTGGATTATTCCAGAAGCGTAAAAGTCAAATTTGGGCTTTTTAACGAAATAGATGAAGTGGGTTTTTGGGTTTGCAATTCCCAGATTACAAGCACAACCTGTCTGATGGGAGAAATTATTGAATAATCGTTTCAATGATTTTGATAATTAAATAATGAATTATGTGTATTTATAGTATCTTGTTGTTCATGTGACTATCTATTTAACTCTTGAGACCATAATTTTAAAAAACTATAGAAGTAATTGCTAGTCTAATTACCCGAAAAATATACATAAGTGTTGCCGAAAAAGATTAAAGAAGCTTTTGAAGTTATACGGTAAATAAAGTTAGAATAAATACTAACAGCGTTCTCTGAGAGTCTGAAGCCATTGGTGACCTCATTTAGCTAGCTAGGACGATAATTGCTGCTATGAGGCTTCAGTTCCTGATGGTGACCCATTCACAGCACTGGTTTACCCCATTGGTATGATATGATATGATGATAGATAAAATGTGAATATTCACAACATCTGTTGAGAGCCCGTTTGGCCTTGCGGATGGAGGAGAAAACCACGGGTCACACTCATCTTTATGACTCTATTGTAAATACTTTCCTCCAAATTCACGGGTCGTAATCACCAAAATGCCTCTCCCGTCCCACCAAACACTCTCTTAGATTGAGATATTCCAAAATGAGCATCCATCGAGATGGAAAAGAAGATGGAATTTATCCTACAACAAAATTCGACAATCTCTACTCATGTCCAAACACTAATTAAAAATGTATGGGTGGGGAGGAACACCAAAGAGATATGAAATCAATATTGACCATAAGTAGAAATGTAGAATACAAACAGGAGGCTGTACACAACCAAACACACAGTAATGTGAAGAATCAGTGCTAATGAAACTAGGGATAAATGCAAAGGAGGTCCACCACATTTCTTATTCTAACTTTGTGTACGTATTGCTTTGTCTTCTTTCATACGTTAGCCAGACATTGATAGGATCGAGTTGCTTTGCTTTAAATCTTTAATAACATTTGGTTTTTGCACACGAATATATAGTATACTCTTCCTGTAGCAACAAAAAAAAAAAATTGTAATAGGAGTCTTGCTTATACAGAATGTTAGGAAGACTAAACTAAAAATAGACCTAACTTTTGCCATGATTTTTGCATAAAGTGGTTGCACTCGCATAATCAAATTTATGTTTTTATACTTTCTAATTTTAATATTTAATCATTTTACCAATCAATGGCTCCAAAATACATAGGTTAATAATGTCATTTCTTAAAAATTAAAGTAGAAATAAGACTCATTGATGGGACATTCCTTGGAATAATTGAACTACAATGGGTTTAAGATCTTTTAGAAGATATGGCCTCCTACGAAGTCAATGGCAAAACATAAATTGGCGAACCGACTCAAATAGTTGGTTATGACTTATGACTTTGTTATGTTTTTTGTTTTTATAATCCAGAATGGAGTTTAACCATCGTAATTTTCGATTGTATAATCTGATTGTAAATCAGCACCTTCTTTTATGACTATTTTGTACAAACTTCGATCGTGAAAAAGGGTGATCCTAAGAGTACGGTACCTATAGAATACTGAAACAAAAACTTTGTTATGTTGAATCAAATACACAACTTGACATGCACTTGTTGCTTGTTTGTTGGGTCAAGTTGCTTCACTCAGTAAGGTCCATCAAAAAATATTATTAGCTCAGTTTCATTATTATTTTTGTATCATATATTCTTGTGATATATATCTCTATTGGTATAAAGAACACTTGTTAGCCTGTTCAAATATGCAAAACTCAACTCAAACTCAACTGGCTCATCTTAGTGGAGTTAAGTAGCTGAATGGATAGGCCAGATATGTAATAGTTTGGCAGGAGAAGAATACTAATTGTGGAGTGGTTGTAGTACCTTCCTATATTATGAGATAAGGTAGAATCAATTCCATCACATTTAGAAAAGGTGGAAATTTTCTTATCTACCTTTTTTTTTTTTTTTTCAATTTTTATTTTTGAGAGATGGAGACATATAAGAATTCAACCAAAAAGTTGAAGTGTCCCGTATATGTGTGTATATATATATATATACTCTTGGGCATCTCAGTTTGGTCGGATGATTAATAGGCAAGAAATTTATTGAGCTATTACATAGTATTTGATTGTTAACTGCCTAGGCCATCTTATACAGTTAAGCCTTCTGTGCTAGCTTTATGATATTCATGTTACTTGTTTGGAGATTATTATATATTATTATTATTATTATTATTATTTTTGTAATTCGGAAACTTATTTGAGAGACTCATGTAATTTGAAAATTATTTAAAAAACAGAGGTTGAATTTTGTGTTTAAGGTTGCTTTTTTATATTAAATTTTAAGATGTATCTTAGAACACAAAGGATGCAGGGATGAGGTCACCATAGGGTCAGAGGTTATACTTCTTAAATCGAATATATCCTTTTAATTTAGGGTCTTGCCCTTGGGATGCTTAATTTATTTTACTGTTTACATTTATTTTAATTTTAATTTGATCTCGTAATGAAATTTTTATCAATTTTTTTAAATATTTATATAGGCTAAAGTTTTTTAAGTTTCGTTTGTTTTAGTTATTTTTTTTTGGTCTAATTTGTAAGTTTTTTACATCATTAAATTTAATTACTTATTCAAAAGATTATTAATTAGTAAGTTACCTGTCCAAAAAAAAAAAACTCTCAAATTAGGGTGAAAAAAAACTTATACTCGGACACGTGACTTAACATAATTTACTACTTATGCAATGCACTTGTATTTGTTATTTTATTTTATTCTTAATTCTAGTTAAAATTAAATAACTACGTAATATTCGAATGAATCGCATACATATCAAATTAAAATCATGACACATTTAGGAGAAGATTCATTCGGCCTATTTTACCCTAAAATAGGAAAAAAGAAGAAAGGAAAGGAACACAAAGCCACCCTTCTCAATTGGGTCTCAGTTTTGGAGAAGCTTTTCCAGGCTCCCGTCACCATTTTTCTTCCTTCTTCTATCCAAGTTTTGGAGAAGCTTAACCCAAGTTCTTGAACATAAAATTTGGTCTGCATCCACTGACAGCGTTGCCACACTCATCACCTTAATTTCTCCATTTCAACCCCTCAACTTTTTGGTTTTTTATCAGAAAAAAAGAATATTATTGATGTAAAAAAATATACAAGACATACATGCAAAATACATCAAAAGAATAAAAAAAAAAACATCAGGGCTTCAAGCTCTGACCTGACCCAATTAGGATGTCACCAAACAAAGGACACAACGCTAAGCCAGCAATAATCCCCCCTCCCCCCCCGCCCCCCAAAAAAAAAAAGAAAAGAAAAGAAAAGAAAAAAAGGACAACCCAATAAAGGGGATGGACAAAATACAGCAAGCCAAAGAACATAATAAGCTTCCATAGCACCCAACATGATCCCCTTTGAGATTCAGTATTCTAAACCCACTAGACCATTCATCACATCTTAAGCAACATCTGATACGACCCACTGAGAGAAAGATGAAATGACCTCCAAGCTGAGTGACTAGGTTTCAGATTGATCATTGGACTTGCAAGTTGCAACATACCTAGACAAAACCGAAATCAAAAACTTTCGTCGCCATAACTATTAAGTGCACGGAGATTCAAAAGAACCCAGCAGAGCCAAAAAGTACTAATGATATATCATCCAATTCTGAACCAAAACACCCCGAACAAAAGCGCAAGCTATCCAAGAAGACCGAACGAAATCATAAAAGAAGCTTCAGGGACTTGAAACTGAACCACAAAAGCGAAAACACAAAGGCCAAATTTCGAAAACCTTAGAATAACAACCCCAACTTATTAGAATAATTCCTCTTGATATGCTAGAAGTGCTACTTTTAGGCTGCATTTTATCGAAATCATTCAATTGATATTACACCTTCTGTTTTGTTGGCCATATTAGAATTATGAGAATTGAGGAAGACCAGTCATGAAAACTGAAGTTGAAGCATAGGAGCTTAATGATCCTAGCTATCAAGTTTTTATAAGTCATGACTGTGACTGACATATAGTAGTGAACAATATGTAAGTAAACAAAATTCAGAGAGTGCCCAAAAAACTATCTTAATTACTTTACAGGATAGAGTCTTGTGTTTCATCATGCATCTAAGTAGTTGCAAATCCACTCTTCTGTAAATCGATCATTTCCACTATTTCTATACAAATGACTCAGAGAGCAAAGGAATTTGGAGAAAGAAAATGACAATGATATAACTGCGTAAAGAATGGCTTTTTTTATCAGCAAAATGGTTGGAGGGGCCAATGCACTAGAACATGTTCAATAGTATCCAGTTATTGTATATCTACTATAAAAAGTAGAAGATTCTGAAATGGTGGCTAGATTTTTCCAGGTTTTCACCATCCTATTCTTTGCATTCTCACTCAAGAAAGATTGTGATCAAGGGGATAAGCTTTCGGTGGAATGTGATACTTTGTGTTGGTCCGCCACTGCTCGTCCGACTTCTCTCAAAATCAATCCGGCCCAGTGGAGACTTGGCCTAGTTTGCCCATGTAAAAACTTATTTAGAAACATAAACTACATTCCAAAATCTTAATATTACAATTATAGAATTGGCAGAAAAAATATGAATTTGAAAGAAGGTAGAGAAAGAGAGATGTATATTACAACAAAATGACTTTTTACCAACAAAAAAATTATTGCTAAAATCAAGATTTCGTCACAAAAATAGTTTTACAATAAAAAAATTTCATTGCCAAATCGTTTCTGAAAGTGTGTTGATGAAGGGTTTGAGCAAAATTATGTATCATCATTAGAGATGAAAGCAGATTTTGTTGCTAAAATTGATACATGCAGCGACAAAATATGTGATGATCGACCCTTCACTAGCTACAAAAACACACTTTGGTTGGTAAAGTTTTTTTGTTTAGCAACGAATTTTCATTTTCGTTAGTAAATATTAATTATTAGTACTATTTTTTGTAGTATAGAGAGAGAGAGAGAGAGAGAGAGAGAGAGAGAGAGAGAGAGAGAGAGAGAGAGAGAGAGAGAGAGTACATCGGTGAAAAATGATTATATATGTATTAGAAGACTAAAGGAGCCTGATTAAGAAAATCTAAATGGTTGCGTCCTAATATAGAAATTGGCCAAATCAGATGAGATTGCAGATAGCTCAATGGATTGAGTTCAGATTTAAAGACTGTTTTAGATCCTCTTCTGTTTTGGGAAAGTGGTTAAAATATATATATATATACAAACACACAGATCTCACACACATATGACATAGGCACACAGACACACACTAGTGAGCGATGCACAGAGATGATACTGGAAAATGCAGCTGGGTGGTTGTTTGAATATTACCAAGGGTTTATAGAGACTTCTGTAATGTAAAGAGTGGCATGATTTATTGTCAAAGGGCCCTATTTTTGTGCCACATAATGAACATTAAGAATTAAGACAAGCAAGAAAAACATGGAATTAACAAGCTTTTGATCACAGCTGAAAAACTTAATTTAAAAGAACCATCTCCCACCTAGCTAAGAGAGGGAAATTATATATGATGCAAAGAATCCTTTTGTTAGCGACAAGGGTCACCCGTTCGAAAACCAAAAGGTAATGGAATGTGAGGATCAGCTTTGGCATATAATTATACATGTATTTAAATCCAAAGGAACATTCTGAGATACCAAATGTGGGATGATGCATTGAAATGTGGAAGGAACAGAGACATATTGTTATCTAAAATTCGGCAATTACCCTCCCCACATAAGTCCCCAATAGCATTAAAGAAGTTTGTATATATATGATGGAACAACACTAACAAGAATACAATTCAAAGTAATTCCAGTTTTTAGTTAAAGAATATATTCATTCCTTATAATGACAATATTAATTGCAATATATTCATTGAAATGGCATTGCGCAGTGATTTAGATGCTGGGGAATCTCCAAATATATTGTAAGCATGTAGGTGACATCTAGGTGAATCAAAATCTTCAGTGTCATTCACTGAATTAACAGTCAGCAATTTACATGGTATCAATGATCTCAAGTTCAAAACACTTCATATCGATTGGTAACTGTGTCAATTCCAAGATCGATGCATAGACTGTGTCTTTAAATCGATCAACTAGGAAATATATCCTCCATGTTCTTGAAATTTCCAGTCTTCAACCTATAGTACTAGTGTTTGTAAATTTTTAAATGTCATTATTGTTAAATTAACTAATCAACTCAACAATCAAAACTACAATCCTAAAAAGCAGGATTTAATATAGGACTTTGTTGCATCATCCATTATCCTCAGTCACAAAAAGCATTCATGCATCATTATATATATAATTTCAAATGCTGAAAGTTTTAATTTTCTTAATAGTCCCAGCAGCACTCTCCACAATTAAATATCAAGAAAGTACATAAAGGTTATATTCTCCCATTAAGAAAAGCACTTCTATATAGGTGGTTAACAGAACAAAACCAAAGGCCAAAAAGCCATTGTTACTCTATCTAGCTAGCTACACCATTATAGCTACTAACTATTTTTAATTATAACTATGAAAAACTCTATAGATCATTTGCGTACAATGTACTGATCATCAAAGCCGCAAATTAAAAGAAGAAGAGAAGAGGAGGAGGAGGGAAAATAAGGTACTGTTTGGTACAATTAGCTAGGTTGACCTTATTTAAAACATGCAATATGGTATTAGGGTGCAGTTGTCACTAAAGCCATAAAGCTCCAGCATCTTTGAGCATCCTCTTTAGAGAGCCATTTAGATGAAGAGTCATGACAGTGTTAGCAGAGCCCACGAATTTACCACCGATGAACACGGCCGGTACTGCAGGGTTGCACCCTAGCATCATCAAAGCCCACTCCATCTCCCTTCCTTTCGAGTCCTCGTCGAGCTCGTGAATCATAGGGCTCACCCCTTGCTCGTAGAACAGCCTCTTGATAGCATGGCTCATGCAGCATGAACTCTTGCTGAAAATCACCACAGCCTTCTGTGATGCCAATCTCGTAATGCGATCCATCCCAAACTAATATAAGGAAGAGTGGATTACAATGAAAACTATATAACTTCTGCTGGGAATGCAAAGAGAGAGCTGGGAAGTTTGCTAGTCGTAAACTTGCTTGTGATGGTATTGATGAGCTCTCATGACCTTATATATACATATATATAGAGAGAGAGAGAGAGAGGGGGGAAGTGAAGGTGGTGGATTGCATATTTGAATTGTTTAATGCAAATGAAAGAAAAAGAGATGAAAAGGTGAAGATTCCTTCAGATATTTGGATATAGATGCCTATAATATGTAACCCTTGATTTGATGGCGACTTGTGTGGCCTGCAACATATTATTAACCTAGTTGTGCCCAGAATCTACATGACTATATCTACAGATAATTCAAGTGCTGCCGAAAGCAGACTCATGTAAATTTTGAAAAAAAAAAGGGAAAAAATTAACATGGTACGGTACACTGGCTTTCATGGACAGAGAAAAACTTTATAAGGTGTGATTATGTGAGGGTGGATGGGGAATGTCAATGATATATACTGAGAGATGAGGAGGAGATATTGTGGATGCATGTATACGTTGTTGGAATATTTGCTTGACAGTTGACATATATGCATGGGTTTCACTATAAAAGTCAGCCAAATGTGGATGGTGATAATTAAATTGGTAAAAAGGAAAATATGACTTTTTTTTTGAAATTTTTTTGGTGCACTGGGAATTTGAAGGAAAAAAAAAAAATCTGGAACAACTGTGTTAAGTAAGTGAGAAAACAATGAAAAGCGAGGGAATGATAGAAGGTGAAACTATTGCGGAGGGTATTAGCAACCCACAAAAGTGTTGCTAATACTTCACATGAAGAGTTGGTAATATTATTAATCCAGATTTTCTTGGTAAAATAAATTTGAAGTCTTCATAGTTATGTTGCTGTCAAAATACACTATTTTTAGAAATATATATCTATAATTCAATTTGACTGCTGTTAAAGTCTTTACGGGATTAATAGTGCGACCAAGACTCAACTTGCGTAAAAATTACAAACTCGTCTAGGCTTTAGGAATGCATTTCTAATACAAATAGAGAGAAATTTTACATTAATTCAAATGGAACACTTTTCCTCGTATAGAGCTTTTGAAACTATAAGGCTAGTTTGCAGTTGCTGTTATTGTCTCCATCGCCGTATTTGGGATTTTTGGGATCTTTTAGTTTCGATCTGTAGCTGGTTTTGCTACGTACGGCTAGCTTTTGGTTTCTTTCTGGCCTTGTTGTAATGTGATGCTGCTTTTTTTTTTTTTTTGTTTGGTTCCTATTGTAGGGTGATGCTTAATTGTTTCATTTGTGCTTCATGCTGCATCCACTACAATGATGTTGCTGCTAATTTTTGCTGTTGAGGATTTAGGCAGTGCTATTGCTTTTTGGGCTTTGGAGTCTCTGTAGATTATGACTGATGGTGGAGACCTTGAGATGATGGGGCTGGATTGTAGTTGATCTGCATCTCTCTCTCTCCCTCTTAAAGTTGATGCAAGTGGCCTTTAAAAAATTATTCCCATACTTTTATTATTATACAATTTAATTCATAAATAATGTTTTAATCTAATTTTCAGTTGTTTGATTGAAATGTTTCTTAAAGACCCTTTTTTTATATGAATTTGTTACAATGATATGTGAATGTTTGCAGCAAGATATATATTGAAATTATTGTACCACTGATGCTGTTTTGTTATGCTATTTTTCTTTTTTCTTGCATGTGTTTCTAAGAGGTTAAAAATTAAACAACAGAGACAGTTATTTTATAAATAAAAAAGTAAAATGTGAGTATTGGGTTGGCTTGATCCCGACTCATATTTGATCTATTAAAATTAATTTAAATTTAAATTTAACTTATTTTTTTACTCACCCCAAACTCCTATTTTACGGGCCTAACAGCAATAAAGACTACTGCATATAACGATTGCTCTAGAGACCCGAATGAGCAACCACAAAACAAATGTGGCATGATTAATCCAATGGCCTAAAGAATGAAGTGCCAAGATTAAACCAAGGATGATAATTATTAAAATAAAATAAAAAATCTAATAATTATCTTACATAATTTTCTTAAGAAAATATATATAAAAAATAAAATAATTGACCAATAAGAATAAAGTCTACTTAAATAAAAATAAATCTCCGTATCTCTCTATCTCTATCCTTTTCTTGGTTTTTTTTTTATTGATATAAGTTATGTACTTCTTGTGCCCTATTTCCATCAATCATACTCTCTTTTTTTTTTGTTGATAAAAAAAGAATAAAAATAAATCAATATTATATGTTGATTATTATCCTAACTGTTATATAAATATACAATTATCCAACCTAATTATCTCAATAGAAAATAATAAAAAATTAAAATGATTGTGAACTAATCATATGCTTGTGTGCAAATATGAGACCAATCTGATCAATAAGAATAAAAATAACACTTAATCTATCTTAAAATGAAAAAAAAAGATAAATTATAATATAATTATCATCCAAGAGTACTAAATACTCTCGTATAGGTGAGAAATTACCCATGTAGTATGAGAAGATGTCCAAATTATTCACTGGATCCAAAATTATCAAAATATATATATCTTTACTGAAATAAAATAACATAAAAATTACAAAAATATCACTAAATAATTAAAATTAGAGGTGACAAATGTTATTCAAATCCGTTAGCCTGTCCTAACTCGCCCACTAATTAATAGATATAGATAACTTATTTAGTTAGCGGGTCATAAACGGGTTGAGTAATAAAGAACTCGTCAATTTAGTGGGTCAATACGGGTTGAATATGAGTATTTGTGGGTAGAAAATAGAAAATAACAAAATAGTATAAGAATATATATATATATCTTCATTTAGGAAAGAACAAAATAGTAAAACATATACAATATATAGTCATGACAATTAATGGGTACTTCATAAGTAATTTGGTAATTGTAAAACTCAAAATTCACTCTCTCTCACTCTAAAAATTGATAAACTCTTAACTATTTAAAAATATTAATGAGTGGTTTCATGTAATTATACATGACACATATATATAGTATATTATGCATATATATACAATACATATATTTATATCTAAATATATATGACATATATACAATATACTATATATATGTATGTATACAGTGCATATATATATATATATATAGTATAATATATATAACATATATAATGCATATATACATAATATTGTAATACAATGCATATATATATATACACACATACATACATACATATATGTATGTATGTATATGTATGTATGTATGTATATATATATATATATATATATATATATATATATAAAACACAGTATGTATACACACACACACACATATATATATAGTATATATACAGTACACATGGTATATTATATATATGTGTATGTATATATATATACAGTATAAAAATAAATCAAAATAAAAATAAATAAAAGAAGTGTAAAAAAACTCTGACAATTCAATTTCATTCATTGGGTCAGACTAAAGATATCTAATTTTTTAATCTAATTATTGAGATAAATAGTATTAGTTGAATTACTTAAAAAAAGTATCAATTAAGCTTAGTAATATAAAACAAACTCATAATTAAAAGTTTAATACAATTTTTAAATCTTGAACAAATATATTAATTCTCATATTCCATTGACATGCTTCATAACTTCATGTAGCCTAAAATATGTAACACATCATTATAAGAGAAAAATTAACAATAATGTAATAATCTTGATGCTCAATGTTTATATTATCATTTTTTTCAATTCAAGTTAAGCAACATTACGTTGGACCACCATTTCAATCCGGATTTTACAAGCTGATTTTCATTATAACATTTTTATATATTTGATAAATTTTAGAGTAACAGAATTTTCATGAAAATACTTATATATATATATATGTGTGTGTGTGTGTGTGTACGTGTTGGATTCGGATTGATTCGACTTTTGACCCAGTTTAATTATAAATTCAACCGTTTTAACTCGACCCGTTTTCAATCTGCCCGAATCCACCCATTTTGCTAGCCTAATTAAAATGACCTCATAAAAATTACTATACTATTTTCATTTGTTTCACCATTGATGTCTAGATTGTTGATGAGAATAATATTGAAGTTGAATTCTGAGTTTGTGACATGACTATACGGTTCCACTCTAGAAATGTCGGTACATAAACTATCCAAATCCAAGTCGCCAAAGATTGTATCAATGCCCATTGTCGATTAAGGATGATATATATTGATACTGATTTTATGTAAATTCCAACATGGGGAATCACACAAATTGCATCAATCCTACTAAGATTTTGGCCGAATAATTCTGATTGTATGTTAATGAACTTAAAACGTGATAAATAGTCTTTAACTAGATGGATTCTTTTTTGAATTACTATAAATAATGATTTTTTTCACCTTATTTTGTCATTTTAGATACAAATAAGTTAGTTTATTCGAGATGAAAAAATCTATCATTTTTTTGTATACACAACTTTGATTTGAAATAGTATAAATAAAATGAAAATAAAAAATAACTTTATAATAGTATAATTCACATGTACATATTATAGTGGGTTCTATTACCTTGTGTCTATAGTATCAACCATCAGCCTTAAAACCTTGTTTTAAGGAAGCCTTGTTGGAGCTTTCCTTTTGTGGTCCGGGACTCATTCACAATGATATGTGAGGTCAGATATGGAGTAATTATTAAAAGAAATACTTCATGTTATTATTTGATGTGGTATGATTGTATTTTACAAACTCTAAAACTGTCTTATTTTGGTGAGGATGGACAAAATTTTCGTCCGTAAATAAGTATAAACAATTAATATTAATCGATAATATTTTTGAATAATTGATTATATTTATTAATACAAAAGAACTTTCAAATTAGACAAGAGGTCCAATTTTAAAAAAAATACTTAAAATTTTTAAGGTTATACAAAAAATATTAAATTTTTTTTAATAAAATTCCTATTAAGAAGTCAAATTAAAATTAAGATAAATATAAAGTGTGAAAAATCATAATTTTAGGGAGGGAAAAAATTTAAATTAAATGGCTATATTTAATATTTTTTTTAAAAAAAAGTACAAAAAATTCAAATAAAAAAAAGTGAGGGGGCAATTGCTCCTCCTAGGCATGAGATAGCCTCGTCTCTGTACGGTATTAAATAATAACGTAAAGTGATTATCTCACTGAATAATTTCTCGACTGTAAAACTAATCCATGATACTGTGTATAATGAATTTTTTCACACTCAGATACAAAGTAATGATCCCATGTGCCTTTATGTATAACATCATCAGTTATTTTATCAATCTCAATAAGATTTTGTTAGTAGCAGTATATTAGTAAAACAAAAATTAAATTGGTGCAGACAAAATTTCAATTAATGTAACAGAAACTATTTTGAAAACTAGAACAATTCTGTTCCAAAGTTGAAGTACAGAAACAATTAAAACCGCAAAACAAAATTATATTTAATCAAAAACAACAGAACTTGGTGAGTAGTTGCAGAATACAGAATACAGAAAACATATTAAGTCTTGTGTTTGACACAATTTCCTTAAGACAATTTATTACCCTCGCAAGCGGTGCTTACGAAGTTCTAGGAAATATGTCTCCCAAGATAAAATAATCTATAACACAAAGGCAAGCACTTCCAATGTGTTCTGTCGAACTAGAACTATGCAGAACTCTCTCAAATGAAGATGCGAATGATATGTTATGAATGGAATGCAGAATGCTGTGCATTATGTCCTATTTATAGAGATGCTCATGCCTGTTTGGTACAGGCATGAAGCTTGGGTCGTGTCTGTCGCGTCCATAGAGAAGAAGCCCATTCAGTCAAGCAGCACTTCCCTGGACTCCCAACGGTAACTATACGCACGTAAAAAACGACAGGGTTTCGGAATCCCAACAGTAACTTAAACACATGTTCAAAACGATCCGCATTTCCGGTTTAAAAAATTTTAAATAAATTTTCTCTAAAAAAAATATATACACAGCAAGCCCAGGCCCAAGCCCCGAACCCGAACCCGAGCCCGGCTCGGGGGCTGCGGCTGCGGTGGCGCGCGCGTGTGTGGTGAACCAAGCATGTGCTAGGTCCTCTCTTTTCCATAAAACTGGGGTGCCCTTTGGGGCCCAAACCCTCCTCTAAAGTATGTGTATATATACTAATAAAAAACCTTGTACTCATCCTATGTGGGACACGAGCTTTTTGCACAAGCTTTCAAGCTTTTGTTACCATTTTCAAGTGGTGATGTTTGGAGGCAATTTCTCATTCACTCCTTAATGGTTTTAAGCAATCTAATATATAATCTTAATCTCCTCATGGAGGAGAGCACATTCCCATGTGGACTCACTAAAATTAATTTGTCGGGACCCACTTTAATTTTAGCTCAAAGATAGCTAATTATAATGCTCAAACCCATTTTTTTCCAACAATCCCCCACATGAATGAAATTAACTGAAAGTAATGCAAAAGACATGCAGACACTAAGAGAGAGTTCAGTTGAAAATTTCCTGCATAGAGGAAGGTAGCTTGTGGCCTTGAATCTTCCCTTATGAAATGCTATCGGGGTTACTGATTGATCAGTGAACATGATGTCTTGAACTCTTTAATCGTTTGTGTAAACCAAGACAACATCATTTCACACAGAATCTTCTCCTGACACAGTTGGTTCTCATGATTGTGTTCATTTTGGCCCTGAATAATTCCTAGGTTTCATGAGTGTTTCTAAAGAATTTAGCCTTTATCATTCTTATAAAACTGACCTAGTTCACATTCACATAGATGATTTCTTGTTAAGAGTATTCTGCTATAGCCTCACTTGTCTTCAATAAGATATAAAAATCATTAAAAGCTTAGCTTACCCTGTTCAACGCTGCAGGCATCACTCTTTTGATCATAGGAATGAGTAAGAGATTTGATCTCTACAAGTGATCTCAACGAGTCACACACAATTCGGTTATCCCTTTGAACTTAGATCTTGGGATCTCCAGTCAGCTAGGTTGGGTTGCCATTATGGCGACTCTTTAGTGTATAAGCTTTAAATCCCATTCCCCCCGATGATTTACTTACTTGCTCTCTGGTCAAACCTTTGGTTAATGGATCCGCAATGTTATCTTTTGACCTTATGTATTCAATGGTCATAATACCATTAGGAAGAAGTTGTTTCACGGTATTATATCTGCGACGAATATGTCGAGACTTACCATTATACATAAGACTCTGTGCCCTACCAATCGCTGATTGACTATCGCAATGAATACAGATAGCAGGCACAGGTTTTGGCCACATTGGAATATCTTCTAAGAAGTGACGAAGCCACTCAGTTTCTTCCCCAACTTTATCTAGTGCAATGAACTCAGATTCCATCGTGGAGCTAGCAATGCACGTTTGCTTAGAAGATTTCCAAGACACCGCTCCACCACCAAGTGTAAATAGATAGCCACTTGTGGACTTCGAGTCTTTGGTGTCGGATATCCAATTTGCGTCACAATATCGTTCAAGGATGGTTGGATATCTTGAGTAGTGCAATCCAAAGTTTTGAGTGTATTTCAAATACCTTAAAACTCTAATTATTGTCATCCAATGATCCAGGACCTGGATTACTTGTGTATCTACTCAATTTGCTGACAGCATAAGTTACGTCTGGACAGGTACAATTCATCACATACATTAGGCTGCCAATTATTTGTGCATATTCTAGTTGTGATATGTTTTTGCCATTATTCTTGGATAAATGTAGATTTACATCTACAGGTGTTTTCGCTGAACTGTTATCATCTTGTTTAATTTCTTGAGAATTTTCTCAATGTAATGTGATTGAGATAATATTAGTCTATCCGATGTTCTAGAGATCTTTATCCCAAGTATAACATCGGCAATACCTAAGTCCTTCGTGTCAAACTTATTGTTTAACATTTTCTTGGTAACTTTAATGAATTTATTATTATTACCCATAATGAGCATATCATCAACATAGAGACAAATAATGACAAAATCATGTTCTACTTTCGTCGTTAATAGCCTCTTTCCAATATGGAGCTTCAGGGCTCGACATTGCTTCTTTAAAGTTTCGAGGCTCATCTTCTAACAAATATGTTAGAAAATCTAGACCAAAAGATTTTGATGTTCTAGCTCTTTTGCTGCGTCTAGGTTCATCGTCATCTTGTTGGCCTTGACTACTGCTTATTGCAGTATCATGAGTTCTTTTAATTGAACTCGACTCCTCTGTTGATTTGTAAGAAAATACATTTTCAAAAAAATATGCATTCCTTGACTCAATAATAGTATGAACATGCATATCGGGAATTTATGATTTATGAATCAGAAAGCGATATGCACTAGCTATTATGAGTATACCCAATGAAAACACAATCTAACTAGTTTTTGGTCCTATTTTAACCTTTTTAGGTATAGGTACCGCCACTTTATCCAAACACCCCCACACTTTTAAGTATTTGTAAGAAGGTCTTCGATCTTTCCACAACTCGTAAGGGGATTTATTAATTTTCTTTTGAGATATTTGGTTGAGAATATAATTTGCAGAAAGAATTGCTTCTCCCCCACAATTCTGAGGTAAGTCTAGAACTTAATAATAATGCATTCATCATTTCTTTTAAAGTTCTGTTCTTACATTCAACAACCCCATTTTGTTGAGGTGATTAGGGTGCAAGTTGTTTGGTGTATGATACCATGTTGAGAATAGAATTCACCAAAAGGTGCTTCATATTCTCTACCTCTATCACTTCTTATCACCTTGATTTTTCTATCAAGTTAGTTAATTCTCAACCTCATTCTTGAAATGTTTAAACATTTCTAATGCCTCATCTTTACTTTTCAATAAGTAAACATAACAATATCTTGTGCAATCGTCAATGAATGTAAAAAAATATTTCTTACCACCTTTAGTTTGAATAAATTTCAAATCACAAATATCTAAATGTATTAGTTCTAGAGGTTCACTACTTCTTTCAATTGATTGAAAAGAAGTTCTTGTAAGTTTAGATTTTACACAAATCTCACATTTATGATTTGGATATATTTCAAATTTAGGCAAACATTCCATATTAATTAATCTACGCAATGTATCATAATTAACATGTCCTACTCTATCCATGCCACACATTCTAAGACTCAAGCATATAAGTAGAAGATATGTTCTTATTATTATTACTCTTAATCGGAGGTACAATAGTCATTACATTCATTTTAAAGAGTCCATTGCTCATATACCCCTTCCCCATATACATCTCATTTTTGATGAGGATAAACTTATTGAAGACAAACACCAATTTGAAACCCTTTTTACTCAAGTAATGATACAGATACTAGATTTTTTCAAATATCTAGCATATGCGGCACATCATTAAGAGTAATTTCCTTGCCCGATGTCATTTTCAATACCACTTTTCCTTGGCTTTTCAACCTTGGAAGAAGAAGAGTTGCCCATGAAGAGTTGTTCTCCATTATCTATGCTATGATATGATGAGAACATTTTCTTATCTGAGCAAACATGAAGAGTAGCCCCTGTGTCCACCCACCATTCCTTGGTATTGCTGTCAATGAAGTTCACCTTAGAGACTATGGCTGAGAGGTTCATGTTTGACATATCGTCTGAGAGGCCGTCCACTTCAGTCACATTGGCTTGAGGGCTGTTTCTTGTTTGGATTTCTTTGGTCCTTGTGGCTGCGACAATCCTTAGCACGGTGCCTTTGTTTGTTGCACACATAGTACTTGCCTTGGAACTTCTTATTTGCACCTTGCTTGGGACCATTGCCATTATGCTTCCACTTCTCGTTATTGTGAGAATTCTGCCTTTGTTCCACAACATTGGCCTTGGATTCCATGATGGCCTTGCCTGCATTCTTTTCAGATGCACGATTGTCTTCCTCTATTCTCAACCTCACTATCAAGTCTTCAAGTCTTATTTCCTTTCGCTTGTGCTTTAGGTAATTCTTGAATTCTTTTCATAGGGGTGGCAATTTTTCAATAATGGCAGCCACTTGGAAGGATTCACTAAGAGACATCTCTTCTGCATGTATGTCATGCAAAATCACTTATAGATCTTGAACTTGGCTGATCACAGTTTTGGAATCAAACATCTTGTAGTCTAGGAATTTTCCCACTACAAACTTTTTGAGCCCGGCATCTTCAATTTTGTATTTTTTATCCAAGGATTCTCACAATTCTCTTGCAATTTTGAGGGTGCAATACACATTATACAATGTGTTTTCCAAACCATTTAGGATGTAGTTCCGGCACAAGAAATTAGCATGCTTCCATGCTTCCACAGCGGCAACTACTTACCTATCAGTTTCATTTTCCTTCAATGCAAGAGCATCTTCTCGAAAGAAACATGCCAAATTCAAAGTGGTCAAGTAGAATAACATCTTTTGTTACCATCTCTTGAATTATGTCCCATTAAACTTTTTTGGCTTCTCTCCATGACTCACAGTTATTGGCGCCATAACAAGCGTTGGAGGAGGCACCACAGTAAGAGTAGGAAAATGAGTATTGTCAGTAGCCATTACTGTTAACATTTAAAATACTCAAATTCAGTCAGAAATTAATTCAGAACCAAATTCTGAATAAATAAAGGCAATTATGAAGGATTTGGTTGTAGCAAATATAAAATTGGTTTAAAGATTAAATTACTGCAACTAAACAGAAACCAAATCAATGTTTTAAAACTTGAGTTTTAAAGTTTTTCCAAACTAGATTACTTTAGTGAATATAGTAGCAAAACTTATAGTTATATAATTTCTGCATAAACCAGAATAGTATACTAGTTTTTGAATTTCAAGTTCTGTACATAATTTCTGTATAAACCAGAACAGTAAAGCAGAACTGAATTTTAAGTTTTGTAGTTTCTGAATTGTATAAACCAGAACAGGAAAACAGAATTGATATATAAAAACCAAATTTTAAGTTCTGTAAAATCACAAACTGTATAACTGATATATATATATATATATATATAAATTGTCTTAAGATTGTTAGTAGTAGTACATCAATAAAACAAAAATTAAATTGGTGTAGACAGAATTTCAATTAATGAAACAGAAACTATTTTATAAATAAAAACTATTTTGTAACAGTAAGTATTTTGAAAACTGGAATAATTAGTTGAAGTACAGAAACAATTAAAACTACAAAACAAAATTATATTTAATAAAAAACAACAGAACCTGGTGAGTAGTTGCAGAATAAAGAATATAGAAAATAGATTAAGTCTTGTGTTGGACACAATTTTCTTAAGACAATTTATTGCCCTCCAGTGGTGCTTACGAGTTCTAGGTAATATGTCTTCCAGGATAAAATGATCTACAACACAAAGGCAAGCACTTCCAATGTGTTCTGTTGCTTCATGCCTGTTTGGTACAGGCGTGAAGCTTCGGTCATGTCCGTTCATGGCAAACAGACATAGTCGCGTCCATGGAGAAGACGTCCATTTAGTTAAACAACGCTTCCAAAACTACAATGTTTTTAGACTCTCAACGGTAACCATACGCACGTCTATAACGACAACATTTCGGAATCTCAACAGTAACTTAAACACATGTTCAAAAAGACTGCGTTTCCGGTTTGAAAAATTTTAAATAAATTTTTTCTAAAAAAGATATATAGACAACAAGCCTAAGCCCAAGCCCAAGCTCGGCCCGGTTTGGAGGCTGCGGCGGTGTGTGCACGTGTGTGGTGAACCAAGCATGTGCTAGGTAACCATACGCACGTCTATAACGACAACATTTCGGAATCCCAACAGTAACTTAAACACATGTTCAAAACGACTGCGTTTCCGGTTTGAAAAATTTTAAATAAATTTTCTCTAAAAAAGATATATACAGAACAAGCCTAAGCCCAAGCCCAAGCCCGGCCCGATTTGGGGGTAGCAGCGGTGTGTGCACGTGTGTGGTGAACCAAGCATGTACTAGGTCCTCCCCCTTCCACAAAACTGAGGTGCCCCTGGGGCCGAAACCCTCCTCCAAGGTATATGTATATATACTAATAAAAAGTCTTGTACCCATCCTATGTGGGACACAAGCTTTTTGCACAAGCTTCAAGTTTTTGTTACTATTTTCAAGTGGTAATATTTGGAGGTAATTTTTCATTTACTCCTTAATGGTTTTAAGCAATCCAATATATAATCTTAATCTTCTAATGGAGGAGAGCGCATTCTCATGTGGACCCACTAAAATTAATTTGTAGGACTCACTTTAATTTTAACTCAAAAATAACTAATTATAATGCTCAAATTCATTTTTTATAACAGATTTTGGTAGAATATTTTGGTTGATAATTGAAATGAGCACGGCACGTTTAGGAGAATTTAATTCTATTTCTTTTGCTTTTAGATTTTGGATTTTTGGATGGAGATTGTAGGTGCCCTTTCTCTTTCATATCTAGAAAAGCAAGAACGTAATATATATAAATATATATGTTCCTCAGCTTTTCCATCTCTATCCCCTTTAAGAAGGAATAAGAGAGCAATTTGTACATTCCCTGTACCTCATCAACTCTAGCACTCATCTGCATATTGGGATGCCAGGAGCCGCCCTCGCATTCTGCTTTATCTTACGCGTAATTCACCTCATATCTCCCTCTCTCTCTCTCTCTCTCTGACACACACACAGTGACACAGACACACACGCGCATACTGAGCATCTCACACGTCTTCCTTATTCCCTTACTTTCTCATGCATGCATGCATGTTTTGGTATTTTGACATTCATCATTCAGAGGGAATTAAGTGCGTGCTTCATAAGCACTGTTTTCAGCTTCCAAGTTCACGCGACTCCATTTCTCCCTTAATTTTTTTATTTGATTTTTTTAAATATATTATTTTAATTTATATTGTTACCCCCTAAGTTTAGTTATTTTTACACTTAATTCATATTTTATTTCCATTTGACTCTTGAATAAAATTTTAATTGACTTTTGGAAAAAAATTTAGATACCCTAAAGTTTTTTAAAGTTCTTTTTCTTTTATTAGAACTCTTATCTAATTTGTAGTTTTTTTTTTTTATATCAATGAGTTTAGTTACTTATTTAAAAAAAATAAATCAATTATTACACTTGATCCTTTTATTATTAATATTTAATAAATTAATAGTATCTAAAAAGTAATGAATTTTTAAGGAAATGGTGAGTAATTAATATTCTATTACTTAATATTTAATAAAAATTTTAATTTTTTTATAATATTAATTATTAGAGAAATAAAAAAATTATATATGTACTTATATATATTATTTATGACATGTATTGATAATTATATTTATTAATTCAACATCCTTGAAGTAAAAAATATAGTAAGTGAAAAAAATTATGATTTTAGAAACACGACTTATTTATTTGAAAATAATAGTTGGAGTTTGTTTATGTCTTGAATTAGGTATTATATATACATTTTTATGAAAAATTAACTATAAGATTTTATTTTTGTACTAAAAATTATTTACACATAAGAAATACTTAATTATTGATTAATAAAAGTACAGAGGAAACTTAATAATTAATAAATCTTTAATCTCTTTTATCTATTAATTATAAAAAAATTGACTGTATTATGTTTTTATATTCTTTTTATTGTGAAATTTATGATTAAATATTTAGTAAAAAATTTATCCCAGTAAAATAAACTCTTGATCTCTTCACCTCTCTGAAAATTTTACATTTGCAAGTAACAGTAGCATTGCTTTATTTATAATTAATAAATAAATATAATAATGGTAGGTCGTAGGTACTTTATAATTAATGAATTTTTAAATTTGGATGTTTCTTAATTATAGAAGGTTGATTGTCTTAAATTTTTATTAAAATGGTTTATGATAATATTGTAGATTACTCGGATAATCGACTTATGTGTGTGTGTGTGTATATATATATATATACACACACACACACATTAACGATGTTTTGACAAGTAAGACAGCAAGGTTACGGTCAACTGAGCCTACAAACCGGCCCTTGAGATCCCATTAAGGCCAGCTATGGGCATTGGTTAATTTGACACGCATGTATACTTTTGGTTCATTGGCCTTTTGCACGTAATGTATATGAGACTAAAATTAAACTATACTATAAACTATAAAGTGTATGTGGATATATATATATATATATGTATGTATGTATGTATACTCTTTGTTAAGATTCGAATTGCTGACAAATAGCTAGAAAAAAGAAAATTAGCTTTTGAATTGATGAGACATGTCCAGAGATTTCATGTGATCTCATGTTTTCTAGAATTTTGTGAAGAGAAATACTCCTCTCAAAAAAAAAAATTGAAGGTAAAGTATCAAATGGTCGATGCAACTAAATCTTATTCATTACATATAAAATTATGAAAGAATATGTAGTTAATACAATTTTTTTATAATTTTTGAAATTATACTGATTTTTTTCATTAAAATTGCTGAAAGACGAATGTTAATGGAACGTATAAATTTACTATTTTACTCCTAAAGATAATTACACTGAATCTTTTTTTATCATATCTAATAATTATAAGGACTTTTTCTATAATGTTTAAAAAATTTTGACTGATTAATATAATATATAAGAGTTTTTAGTTAAAATCTTAACACAATCAATTACGAATTTTGTACAGAGAAAAAAATATTTTAAGAAACGAAACGAAAAGTTATTGTAATTTTGAAGAACACAATAAAAGTCGCTGTTATTGTTAAGTAATTCAGGAGATATAAGTGTCATTATCCTTATTATTATTATAGCATTAATATTCAAAATTATTTTAAAACCAACTATAAAATTCAAATAAATTATCAAGGGAAGAAGGAATCACCTGATTTATTATTTTAGTAATTGTCTCCCATGCTCTTTCACTTTCTTAATTACATACTACCTCAAATATGTCTTTATATGGACATATAATAATTAAATCCCTTCTATTCTAATTAGAAAAATTAAATAAATTCAACTAATTAATCATCAAAACACTCTTAAGTATTATTAGGACCACCACATACCACTATTAAGAAACTACAACATTACTAGATAAGAATTTTTTTTAAAATATAAAATAAATATATAGGCTTGACTTAATAGATCTACATCATCTCCCTTAAACCAAGCTCTCGAATACAATTATTTTCACAAAATCAACATAATTTGAAATGATAACATTTTCAGTGTCCACGTAATCTATTAATTTAGAAATATCAAGTTCTTCCATTTCAGTATGATTTGTTCAAAAATATCTGACATATCAATTAAATTAATAAGTCAAAATCTTCAATTGTATCACTTCCTTTATAGAAAATTTTTTTTCTCCCAAAAACAGAGCATGCATACTCGAAAAAACTTCAATTGTCTCACAAAGTTTTAAACTTTCCGCAAACTTATGAAATTTGGAGAGATTGTGAGACACTATAACGTGACATGATGTACGATCTTATTGAATAATTATTTTTAAAACAGAGTATACTCACTCTTTTTTTTTCTTCTGAAAATGCAATTTGAAACTCCTAAGCTCAAGCTTAACATCCCGTTTTCATAGGTGTTAGTAATCGTATTCCAAGTAGAAACAATCCCACACATAACTAAATCTATTTCCTCAATCACTAGAGCACCATCTTTCATCCTATTTTGCATCACTTTACGATTTTTTTTTAGGGCAATCATTCATGCCTCATCTTTTTGTTTATATTTGAGACCTATGTACCCACATGAAATAAAACTCATCACTATGAATTCCACTAACATATCATACCACTGTATAAGCATCATATGAATATTCATATATTATTTTTTCTTATAGTGAGAAAAAATACTATATTATAACCTTTTTTTCCCTCATAGCATATAAAACTCAAAAATTACGTAATATATAGAATATCTTCGTAGTTAAAAAATGCAATCAATATTAGTGTATATGCAAACAAAAATTGGTAGCAAAAGTGGAGAAGATAACGTTGGGACCTCATGGCATATGTCCCCCTTTCCATGTACGGCCACTAGGACCATTTTGCTTTGAATGTGGCTTATGTTTAAAGGGGAAAAGAAGGTTTAGCTTATTAACATTCAGAAAAGATTCTTTTGCAGGCCAGACAACTGGGCTAGAAGTTGTGTTTGGTGATCTTTCATCTTTGCTATATGGACCCTACTTTCATGTTATATCCATCCATTTTCTAGATATATATAGATTGGAAGATCAGTGGTTCACCAATCACGACCTAATTAGTTTATTAGTAAATGGTTGTTAATGGATGTTCTGGACATATATATACACCCACTCATACATATATAATATTGATTGATACTGAGCTTTATTCCCACAATCAATGTAGATCACCTTTTAAATGAAAGGTTGTAATCATTCCGATTTTTATTTTCTTAGCAACCAAACAGACAACATGAGTATTTCATGCTCTTGAATAGTTTTAGCATGTGTTATCACTATCATTGTCAAAATTTATCCAAATGTTCTCTTGTGGCTTTCCGTTTTCTTTCGTGAATTGGGTGCGAATCTTTTAGGGAAAAATAAAAAGATGGTCCCAATTGGATAAATCCAACTTCTTTCCCAACTCAGTAGATGCCTCCTAGACAGATACAGCAGAAACTTCCCTGATGGAAAGAAAATGAGATTACCAAATACCATCATCATTACATGGGTTTGAAAACGGGTTTGGTAAAACAAATCATCTTACTTGACCTGTTCAAGATCCATGTGTATGGATTAGAATGATAGTCGGTGGATAGACTCTGATTTACTGATTTGGTAAGGTTGTGATTGATGGACTCGATTCTAGAGTTATAGAATGAGTCGAGCTATTCAAGCTTCAACTCGTGAAATAACTTGATTAAAGACTCATTTGAAATTGATTCATAAAATTAATTAAGTTAAACTTGAACATAGTTAGAGTCTCGTAAATTTACTGAGCTTGACTCGAACTCGACTTATTAAGTCAAAAATAATTTAATATTAGTTACGCAAGTCCGACTCCTCGATTGGTTGGAATAAAGGCTCGTTCGAAATCGATCAGCTTCGAAATATTAACAAATTAAGTTTGAACATAATTTAAAATTCGTTTATTTTATCGAGTCGAACTTAAATAACTTATAATTTGACTCGACTTTGCTCTGTTCATTTACTAATCTTACTCGATTCCAAATTATAAAAAAAAAAAAAATGATTCATGAATTACACTAATCATCGTATGTCAAATAAGATAATATTTTATACTCCTTAAAAGTTAAGCAATTTTTTTTCAAATGGCATAATGTTGACTTGATCCATCACAAAGCAATCCTAACTTCACTTAAAAGAGTGTCAAGCCAACCCAACTAACCATCATGCAAAAGTATGCGGGGCAACGGGCCGGGTCACCGACACCACCCTAAGAATCGTTTCGTACTGAGAGTTATACAAGTATGATCGAAACCTGGCAAATGAAATCAGTGGGTGACATTGTCACAGCATGCAATATGCATGAATCCGTACCACTGACGCATAACTCGATTTCCGTATGCAGAGAATCGTTATCGTGCAAACTTTATTGTGTAGACAAATCGATCGCTATCAACCAATGATCAAAGGTGATTTTAGAACCATCAACCAAGGAAAAAAAATCCAATGGAACACATTCTCTTCTCCTTCAATTTTTTTTCTGAATATTTCTTTTCTTTTCCCTCTCACGAAGCATTGCAAAAATCCACCATCCTCACCTATATAAATGTCTCAATGGGGACTCAAGTTCCTCACAGCAAAACCCAAGTGATCACAATATTCATCACAGCTCACATTGCTCTCTAGCTACCACTTTTCATTCCCTATCAAACTTCCAATTCCTTTTTCTTCTTCTTCTTAATTGTTTGGCATTTCATACATAGCCCTCTAGCTTCCCACTAGTTTCACATTCCTTAGCAATGGACAGAGTAACACAAATGGTGTCTGAAAGGCCAGCAGTGATCTTCAGCAAGAGCACTTGCTGCATGTCCCACTCCATCAAGACACTCTTTAGTGATATGGGTGTTAACGCCGCTGTTCACGAGCTCGACGAATTACCTCGAGGATGGGAAATCGAGCAGGCTCTATCCAGGCTCGGCTGTAGCCCAACTGTGCCGGTGGTGTTCATTGGCGGTGAACTCATTGGTGGGGCTAATGAGGTCATGAGCCTTCATCTCCGGCGAGCTTTAATCCCAAAGCTTAAACAGGCGAAAGCTATATGGGTTTGATGCTATCTATATATATATATATAGCTTGCTTTTCTGGCTAATAAACGTGTTTTAGTTACTTATAGTGACAATAATCGCCGGCTTAGCTAGCATATAGAGCCCCACTAGTACGGTAGTTGTATTAACACTAAAAAATAATGGTTACTGGAGTCTTTACTCTTTAATTATTAGCTCTTTTGTAATGTAATCTCCTTTGAGTTTTGATAATAAAAGTTCAGGTTAATTAAAATAAGTTTTCTTCTTTCTTTCATGGATCATTGTCACAGAAAAATGACAGGGAACAAGATGGTTCTTTTAGGGTTTTAATTTTTTTTAATGTTTATAAAAAAAAAAATTGCCAAGTGATCATTCTCCTCCTGAAAACTCTACTTGTGATGTTATGAGGAATATTTGGCTGATTAATAATTGGATTCTGCACTCAAAATCTATATCAATATGGCAATGCTGAAACCATGTATTGGTTTTGAAATGTTATTGTCGAAAATATATCCATACAGAATCTGATCTTTTACTACACTGACATATGAAAGCGATTATCAGGCTTCATGCAAAAGCTAATAATGGGAGCAAAAAAATCCAAATCAAATATTAACGAATCTATCCAAAATAAAATATTTACCACCCAACAAATCAAATCAAATATTTTCAATTCTTCTTTTTTTATTTATTTATTTCTCCTTATTTCTCTTCTTCACCTCCAATATAATCAAGGAGAACTAATTAAGCCATTGCATGAATGTAACTCATGAAAAATGTAGTGAAGAATAGAATAAGAAACACGAACGATTCAGTGCTCTTTTCTGTGGACATAGATACTTTGATCATATTTTCTTTAAAAATATGTGCATCGAGTTCTTTCTGTTCTCTGTTGCACCACCACGAGCACTGATTCCAATTCCAATGCTCTTTTTCAACCGTTGTTATAGTCATTTTGAGTAGATCTCTATCAACGGAGAAGAGAAAAAATAGAAGAAAATCATTATTTTCTTGAAATATTATTCAAATCTTAATTTTCTTAATTTAATCTCTACGAGCTTGGTATTTTTTTTATGTGCTTTTCTTAAAAATTATATTTTCTTTTGAATCTTGATCTTGTACAAAAATGTTGATTTTTAAACTTCTTTTTTCTTAATCTTGATCTTCTTAGATATTCTTTCATATTTGGAGCTTTTTTCAGAAGACATGTGAAACATAAAATAGAAGTCTTGTTCATCAACTTGTATCATTGTTGATAAAAAGTGGGTAAATAATAAAGGTGAATTATGTGTTTCTGATTTTACAATATTTGTGAATACATAGGAAGCCTACGGCTCGAGTCCAAAATTCCTTCTCCCTCATATATCCTGTTAATGTCATCACGTATTTATCTGTCAATTATTTGTTTTGTCTTCATTTATTTCATCCTTTGGCTCTATATCACGTTTTGGATAAAAAAATATAACTTTGCTTTGAACATTGAAACCAATCCATTTGAATTTGGTGAAACAGGTCTCTTACATCTTCCCGTTTCTTACCTTAGTCCCAAGGCTTAGGATTATTTTCATGGTTGTAATCGTTAGATAAGATTTCTTCTACTTTTTCTTTTCATCAAGTTATAACCTAATATTTGGACCTAAATTGTATTTGGGACCAAAGCCATATTACTTGCAATTTCTTTCAATTCCTATTTATAACTTATATCAATCTTTACCGATTATTATTGATTTGCTCATTTAACTGCCATAAAATGAGCTAATGATTCCTTTTTAACCACGCCCGTTAAAAGCTATTTGTTAGGAAATTCTTAAATATTTTTTTGTGTTGAGCCAATTTTCACAAAATAATTTTTCTTGCATAGGATATTTCTCACTACTCTTTGATACTTATTTGGTTAAATTAATAAAAAGTAATATAATATCATTCAATTATTCTTTTTTTTTTTTTCTATTCATCTTGTCTACATTTAATTATTTATTTTCATACTTATTTTCATTAATACTCTTGTACCGCTTAATCGGACACTGAGCCCAAACCAAGCCTACATCTAGTCAAGGGTAATCGGTTTGAATCCATTCCAAAGACATCCATGATCATTTACCCAGGAATGGGCTTATGAGGCCCATCTCGTACTCCAGAAGAGTTGGGCTAGACTTAGCCCATATTATACAATACCATTCCATATTCCATTCTTACACGTGACGTAAAGAGGCAGAGATGCGGATCCCCCGGCCAATCACAATTCCCAAGACAAAATGTGGGCCCATTGCTCACTGATGCACGCAATGAATGCTGCTCAGCTCTGCGTCTCTCGAGTCACTCAAAACACATCACCAACGGTCATTTTTCCTCCCAAGCCAGAGGTGCGCTCTCACTCCTTGGCGCAATCTAGAATCACGACAACGTCAACCTGTCGCTCGTAAGTGACTGCGCAAGCCATGTGAACGACAAAAATCACCCAAAAACAAACGAAAACACATGCTATCCTACGCATCCTCTGTTACAGCTCCCTCAACACACTCCCCAGTAACTCAGTAACACTCGTCAATACACATATATGTATGCATATATATATATATATATAGTTGTCAATTGCAGAAAATCCAAACACTAATCGACTATACAGCTATTGTGTCGTTTTCAATCTGAACGGTGGGTGGTTACAGAGGGTTCATTAACGGTTAAAATGACTCGTAAACTCGTTATTGAATGTAATGTGCATTAAGAAACCCTAACTTATTGTCCGGTTTTCGTGAGAGGTACGAATGTTCGTCTTTTTTTTGAAACTTTATGAATTTCTTTCTTCAAATTTTGGTTGTTTATGGAATGTTCTAGGGCTTTTTTATGATTAAAATGTGGCTTCATTTGTTGGTTGTTGAGATTAAAGCTTGTAAACACTAGGGTTTTGTTATGAGCTTGTTGATATTTTGTGGCGTAGGAGCGGATACTGGAGAGGTTTTAGCTGCGGAAGCTTCGGTTGGAGAACATGTTTGGTTTTTCTCGTAGACGAATGAAGCTTGGAAGGTAAATCAATACACACACATATATTTACAGAGTCAGTGTTATATGTAATGGGATAATGTAGGATCATCTGTAAACGAATGTTGAAACTATGTTGGCTAATGCGGGTAATGTAGGATCATCTGTAAGCATTTTGGACAATTTTGTATCTCACAGGAGTTGAAGGGTTTGAAGGATTGCAGAATCTTTATAACCGCCAAGTTAGTTAGATTGTATAAGCCCCTATGCTGCAATAGTTCTCTGTTACCCTAATTGACAATAAGATTTTGTTCATAAATACCAATATTAATATTTATCCTAAAGCATTGATTGTATTTATATGGCTTGCGAGTCTCCTTGGAAATTTTATTGTTTGGATAATTTGAGCTTGATGTATTATATCAAAATTGGGGTTATAGTGATGAGGTCAGTGGATGAGGTTGTGGTGGTCAAGATGGGATGTTGAAATGTGGTGGTCATATATGTTGGAAGTGGCACTGGTGGATGTGGATGTAGATGTGGATGATGGTGGGTAGCAGTGATAATGATTGTGGTGATCGAGGTATTTGCAGTGGTATTCGTATATCTTACCCCTTCTTTCGGATTCCTGTTAGCAGGATTAGGAAGTAACATCTCTTGCTTTATGATTCATCCAACTTACTTCTATAATTAAAATTCTGTTCTTATATTTTGGGTGTAGTTCCAATTTCATTTCAATTTTGATATATTATATCAAAATTGGGATTCCAGTGATGAAGTCAGTGGAGGAGGTCTAGCTGGGATGTCAAATTACGATGTTGTTACAACTTGTTGAATGTGAATTGGGTTAATTGTTGTAGTCGGAAGGTGGTGGCAGTGGTGATTGTGACATAATGGTGGTGGCAGCTGGCAGGGGCACATGGATGTGGTGGTCATCTTGGGTGTGGAAGTGTCACCAGTGGATATGGATGCAGTAGTGATGATGGGTGGCCGTGGTGATGGTGGGTGACAGGGTTAATGGGTGTAGTAGTTGAGATATTGGCAGTGTTATTTGTATATCTTACTCCATTTGGATTCCTGAGGGTGGGCCTTGGAGCAGCGGTCTAGATGTCACGGGTTCGAGTTGCGGAAACAGCCTCTTCGCATGCAGGGTTAAGGATGTGTACATCTAACCTTTCCCAAATCCCGCAGTAGCGGGAGCCTCACGCACTGGGTTAGCCCTACTCCATTTGGATTCCTGGTTAGCTGAATTTGAAAATAATCTCTTGCCTTAAGATTTATCTATGTTCCCTCTATAACTATAATTCAGCTCTTGTATTTTGGATGTGGATCCAATTCCATTTCAAGAGCAGCATCGAGCATCCTGAATGCAACAGTTAAATTTGGGGGCCCCAAATCCAATTCTCAACCCAAAGCCACCACCAATTCCTTGAACCTAATGCTTAGACATTCTTATCAGAATTTATATGAAACTTAGGATTACCTATGAGTTGCATATGAAATATTTATGGAATTATATATAAGATTTTTATGGTAAGGACATTTGTGAGATTTAGTATGGAATAGATTGAACACAGCCTCAATTAGTTGCTGAAAAGTTGTTCGTTACTTGTATATAATTTTGTTTTCCCCCTGTTTTAGTTTCCTGTTTTCAGTATTGCTCATTGCTTTTAGTTTGTGCTTCAGTTAAGAACTTCCAACATTTGATGCAATCCTGGTCTTATAACAGATAATCTGCTTTCAAAACTATTTATTACATGCAGTTTTAATACTTCAGCTTTGAATAAGTTACATACTCCGAAAATTAGAAGGTGTTTTACAATGTCTTTTTTTCTAATATCATCACCTTCTTGCCTTAGATTGAAAGTGCAGCTTTCAGACTCTGCTCAGGGAACTAGAAGTCCTATAAGATGCCCTAAACGCACTAGCAATTCCAATGTAAAGATTTCAACTCATTTGCATACGTGGTGTTGCATCATTAAATGTGTGCATTAACTCTTTTAGTATTACAGGGTGAAGGAGTTGCACCTGCAATTAATAATTCTGATGATCTCAATTGCCAATATGCATCTGCTGCACCCGAGCTTAACAACTGCACTTCAGGGAACTCTGAGAATTGGATGGTGCTGTCAATTGCTGGGGACAAGCCTACACCTCGATTCAATGTAAAGTTTTCTTGATATTGAAGCTTTCTAAGCATGATGCATTATTGAAATTAATATGCACAAGCTTCTCATCCCAAAGTCGAAACTTTACTTTTTCTAGCATGCAGCAGCAGTAATTGGGAACAAGATGGTGGTGGTTGGTGGTGAATCTGGAAATGGATTGTTAGAAGATGTGCAGGTAGAATTACCTTTTTAATTGAATGTAGATTATAGGTGGTTCTTGTGGGAAATTAGTCATAAAAGTTTTTTTCTGCTTGAATATGCATTTAAGATTTCAGTAGTGGGAAATCACTTGTTTAGAAATGACAATCCTGACCGTGAACATGCTTTTATCGAATAGAACAGTATGGATTCATTTGTCAGATGCTGTATCCGGTTTAACTTTTCTTTCCATCTTTTTTTTTTTTTATATTCTCTTTTCAGATGCTTAACTTTGACAGATTTTCCTGGACTACAGCTTCATCAAAGCTTTACCTTTCACCAACCAGTTTGCCACTAAAAATCCCAGCATGCAAGGGTCATAGTCTGGTACGATTATGCATCCTAATATTTATGATCTTACATTATGTTCTTTGTGCATTGCTGGATTGCAGTATATGCATGTAATCCTATTATAATGCTCTGTAATGTGTCTGTTCACTTGTGTTCAATCAATAGGGGTAATTGATTTAAAACAAAAAACAAAAAACTTATGAATTCTAGTAATAATAACAAGTTGTTAGACCTAGGCAGTAGTGTTGATATGTATCTTGGATTTCACCCCCTTTAATTTATTAAAAAAAAACTTTGAATCTTATATATGATCAATTTGTAAAAACTAGATGCAAGCAGTGTGGTTAATTTAGTAAAAGGGCGTTATGGGAGTGACAACAAAAAATATTTAATCAAACCCTGAGCACTTATAATACATGGCTACATGCATTTCTCTAAAACCAAATGCATTTGATTTATAAGCTGCCACAGTTGATTGAACCTTCTAGAGTAGATGTTAAACATACCATAGAGAAGTAAAGAAAAGCCAGACTGAAAATTGCAAAGAGAGAGAAAAAAAAACATAATTTTAATATAGCTGCCTGTTCCAACCTAACAATCTAAGTTTAAAAGATTCAAACAGCAAAAGCAGATAATTTATCTAAATTCTTCAAGCTCTTGACCTTGAAATCAGTTGTTAGAATGAAAACATTTAAGGTACTATTTGGTAACTTCTTTTGTTAATAATACTTTTTTCTTTATTTAAACAAAAAGTGATGCACTAAAACTGACCCAAAATGCCATTTCCAAATAAACAGAAAGCTAGGTTACCAAAGTTGCTGACATGCATTTACCTCGGTTGATATTCAGATGCATTTTATGTTTTCTTCTGAGTCGAGTGTAGTGCATGATCATAAAATTCCCTTAAGTTGGTGGACCAATTAATGATAGGCTTCTACATATGGATGCAGGCTACCAAAATTTGAGAGTTATTCCCATGTTTGATGTTTGTTTTTTTGTGCTTACTAGGTTTCATTGGGGAAAAAGGTGCTCCTGATTGGAGGGAAAACGCTTCCTGGGAAAGACAAAGTTGCAGGTTGTGGTTCTGTTTGTTTGCAAGTGTTTTCAGTACTCCATTTTCTGTTATTACATGTTGTGAAATTTTTGCAAACTTTGGCTCTTGTAGTGTGGGCATTTGATACAGAAACAGAGTGCTGGTCGCTTATGGAGGCAAAGGGAGACATTCCGGTACTGTTCCTAAGATAAAATACAGAGAAATATGTATCAATATGGACATGGATATTTTAGTTTAGACTTTTGGTGGGGATTTTATCGT
Source organism: Nyssa sinensis (assembly GCA_008638375.1). Taxonomy (NCBI): domain Eukaryota; kingdom Viridiplantae; phylum Streptophyta; class Magnoliopsida; order Cornales; family Nyssaceae; genus Nyssa; species Nyssa sinensis. Next base: position 2,632,990 of record CM018031.1, on the reverse strand, counting down.
TACTTTGATGGGTTTAGATTTTCTAGGAGGATCTAATAGGCTAGGATCTGCACACAGTCAGTATCACATGCACAATACTGAACATAATCGTTTAAGATTTAATTTTTTCCCCAGTTTCTAGACAATGTTCTTTAAGCTAAAATTACAAAGGGAAATTGGATTTTTTTTTTTGTTTTTTTGGGTGGGTGGGGGGGAGCTAGAAACCGGATCCTAATTCAAGGCTATGAAGAATAATATGCTATTCGTTTGTTTTCTCTTTTCAAAATATTATTATCAGACAATTTTATTGTGATACTGGGCATATTAACTGCATGTATGATTTAATGGATCTTTATTAGATAGAAACACACCCTACTGAGCAAAAATAATATGTATTGCAGGTTGCTCGCAGTGGCCATACTGTAGTTAGGGCAAGCTCTGCTTTAATCCTTTTTGGAGGTGAAGATGCTAAAAGGAGGAAACTAAATGATCTACATATGTTTGATCTGAAGTCGTTGACTTGGCTCCCTCTTCATTGCACGTGAGTGGCTCTCAGGTTTCTGAAATCGCTATAAATAATTGTTACCTAGTTGGCAGACATTTCCCAGATCTTATTAATTTATCATATATCGTATCCCTATTCGGAAGCTATTAACTGGGTGTTCGTGTGTGTGTGTGTGGCAATGTGTTATCTTTTATGTGTGTGTACAGAGGACCAGGACCATCTCCAAGATCTAACCACGTGGCGGCTCTTTATGAAGATAAAATGCTTCTAATTTTTGGAGGAGCGTCAAAGTCTAGGACTTTGAATGACTTGTACTCACTTGACTTCGAGACGGTGTGTAGATCTCTCACTCAACTTCGTTAGCATATGCAAAATCACGTCTTCAGCTGCAACATTCTGATACATTAAAATGATTTTTTTCCTCAGATGATATGGTCAAGAATTAAGATTCGAGGTTTCCACCCATCACCAAGAGCTGGTTGTTGTGGTGTCCTGTGTGGAACTAAGTGGTATATTGCTGGGGGAGGTAGTAGAAAAAAACGTATGTCAGTACCTGAGAAAATATGCTCGAATTTTTGTCTTCTGTTTCTCTCATGTTGCAACTTTGAATGAGAAGTGCGTGTAGATAACATGATTTCTCATGCTGCAGCCGTGAAATTTCTGGACTTGTACTAACTCAATTCCACTTACTAATGATTGTTTTAAAGTAACAATTAGCTTATTCCTTCTCTTTTTTCCCAATCAATGTCTTGACTGTAACCATGTTTTATGGATGATTGGGGACTCCGAAACCATTTATTTGTGCATCAATGCATGGCTTTGAATTTCTCATCTTCATATGCTTAGTAGTTCTAGTCTTTAATAATTCGATGGTCAAGCATGATAGATCAGCAGAGCATTTTAATTTGGTATGGGTTTATTTTCTCAAAATATTTTATGAACTTTTTCATTTCCATGGTTTCCAAAGCTGTAGTTTAGCTCAAAGGCTTATATTAACTAATGTATGTTTTACTATAAAACTTATTTGATTCAATCTGAATTTTGGTCACAAGTCAATGTTTAAACTTGGTCCAATGTAATTTAATTATACATGTATACGTATGATATGGCTAGGAGGACCGTGTTCGTGGATTATGGAATTACATGAGCCTGTACTTTAATTTTCTGTGCTCTTATTGACTGACTCTTTATTTTTTATTATTTTTATTTATTTATTTTTGCAGGACATTCAGAAACTTTGATCTTTGATGTTTTAAAACTTGAGTGGTCTGTTGCTGTCAAGTCACCTCCATCTTCAATCACCTCCAACAAGGTGCATTTTTGTTGATTTTTCTGTTCATCAAAACATGATTATATTATCAGTATATACCGTGTCAATCTTTATTATTATTATTCAGTCTTGCTTTAAAAGATATATAAATCAGTGTGCATTTGTTTTTCCTTCTAGAAAGCAGCCTTCATTATCCTTCCTATGACTTTAATTGATGCTATATTGCTATCTACTAGGGGAATAATTTTTTTTACTAGTTATGCAGTAACTTCAGAAAGGACACCCAAGTTCTATAATTGATAGAACACTTTAACTTTTTCCTGCATTGGATTGCAGATATCTCTGTGAAAGATAAAGATGAACTCTCTGTGCCCGTATATCCATGCTAATTGCAAATTTCAACTTCTGAGCATTTCTGTTCTTTTTTCTTTAAAAAATAAAACCAATTTTTAAGTCATTTGATTTAATCCTCTTTTGATTAAGGATTAAGTAATGCTTATTTTCCTGCGGCAAGTGCTGCTTTAATTTGTATTGGCTGGAATTGGGGTGTGTTTTTATTTTTTAAGATGAGAACCAAAATTGGTATCAAGTTGTGCAGACCCTTGGGGATTTATCTATAACTGGGTGGGAAGTTTGGTGAAGCTCTGATTTGGTTATGAGGCGCCCTGCAAAATGCAAGTGTAATTTTCATGCAAAATACATGTAAGGGCGGACTGTCGATGAACACAGAAATTTTCTTATCTGCATGTAATGTGTTTGTTTTAGTTCTAAATGATCATCAAAATATCTTCTTCTTCATTGCTGTCCTTTGGAGTTTGGTTATTTCGGGCATATGAATTGATTGTCTTTATTGACTCATATATTAGTTAGTATGTGATTGTGCAAAGCTTGTACTTCATTGTCTCTTTTGTGTTGCATTATGTATGGAGTTACCAGTTCTACTTATTTGGGTGTAGCATTCCCATGATTAAACGTGAAACTTGTTTGGTCAACGAAAAATCTCTCTTTTATATGCTGTTGTGTTGTCAGCGATTTTCTTTGTGTAATTTGTTTCTTTCTGATTTGCTAAAGGAGCATTGTACACAGGGATTTAGCCTTGTGCTTGTGCAGCACAAGGAACGGGATTTCCTTGTTGCATTTGGGGGATCTAAAAAGGAGCCATCAAATCAGGTTAAAAATAAATTTTTGGTTTCCCTTCATACCTGATAACACATTATAATGAACTTCATTTTATGTTTTGTTACAGGTTGAAGTACTGATCTTGGAAAAAAATGAATTGTCTATGGGCCGGCGATCAACTCCAATTAAAGGTCTAGGACCTTTCCTCTCTGAAAACCGTTCGTCATCCACAGGTTCAGCTTCGCAACAAAGTAATGGTACTTCACATAGTCCAGTTGATGCTGCTGCGAGACAAAATCTAGCATCTGCAATTGAACAACATGGCTCTGGTAGGAAATCTTTGTCAGAGTCCTTACTTGTGGATCCGAACCATGTTTCTGGTAATGTCTCACTACGCAAGCAATTTCATCATGAGGAAGACAGCTTGGCTGTGAAGATGGCAACGGGTTCCGAAGAAGAAAATTCTTCACAGGTAAATTTCAATGTTCAACTCTCTGAAGGCAAGCATGTTTTTCTAATTTCAGTGCTGCATAATTTCTTCTATAGAATTTCAAGTTCAATTTTGCTAAGTTTTCTATAAATTGTTGCTGGCTGTATTGAGCTGCCTTGCTTATATTTGCCCAGCCCAAGGAAATCTCCTAGGTTGAGATCTAAGCTACTTGTAATGTAACCCACCCATTTACTCAGATTTTCCTTTTTCCTTTTGGTAGTTAACAAATTTTAGTCTATCCTAATTCCCTTGCAAATTATCTGCTGTAAAAAGGCTGACATGTTGTGCCGCCGTGAAAAATAAGAAACAGTGCATTGTAGAATCCCCAAACAAATAGTCTGACATTTCCTTAGTTTTAGTATGATCAATGAAAGATTTTCCATTATCACAAAAAATATATGTGATTTCAGGCAATGGAGCTGAGAACAAAACAACCTGATATGGGAATTCAGAGTAATACTAATGGGGGTAAACACAATGCCGAAGAGACATCTCCTGTATTTGAATCTGAAAGCTCGAACACCCACAACAAACAAGGAAATGGAAACCTTCCACCCAGTACTGATGATGTATTTCCAGAAATTGATGGTAAATCAGGAGTATTGTCAACTCCTTCAAGTATATATCAATTGTATGAAACAAAAATAGCTGCGTTAATAAGAAAGAACGGAATTTTAGAAGGACAGTTGGCAGCTGCATTGGCTAGCCGTGAAGCTGCAGAAAAGAATACCTCTTCTCTTCTCAAGAGCAGACAGGAGATGGAAAAAAAAATGGCAGACACAATGAAAGAGATGGAATTGTTGAAAGAGAAGCTGGCTGGAGTAGAGCTGGCCCAAGAAGAGGCGAACAGCCTATCAAATATTGTCCACTCCGACAATGTAAGGCTAGAGCATGATGTGGCTTTCCTCAAGGCAGTTTTGGATGATACCCAGAAGGTATTATATATGTACTGCAATTTTATGTTATCATCTTGTGATTTAAGTTTTCCTTTTTGAAAAATATATAGTATTTGGCTTATTTTACATTTGTTTTAGGAGCTGCATTCAACTAGAGGAGTCCTTGCTGGAGAAAGGGCAAGAGCATTCCAACTACAGGTATAGATTTGAACTAGAAAAAAAAGGAGTTTAATATGAAATGAAATAATATTATCTATAAATATCAATGTTTGTTCCTACACTTCTGCAGTTATGTCAATGGCATGATTCACAAACCACTCCTGAACAAAACTACCTCAAGTTTTATAGTCGGAGAATATATTTTTGACATAATTCTTTTTCGATATGTATATCTCACTACAAAAATTAATAAGAATAGTTAAAGTTCTAATTTGGAGTTTATCTTATATGAAGGGGTTGACTTATGCATCAATATGCAGGTTGAAGTTTTCCATCTCAAACAAAGATTGCAATCGATGGAGAACCGGGCGCCAACCCCACGGAAACCTTTCCATGTCTAGAATGAACAGTCAATTTCCATGCTTCTAGTTAAGTGTGATTTTGTATATAAAATAAATCTAAAAGAACTTGTGTTTATGTAATTGTAATATTATTATTTTTTAAATTAGCGCTGCCACGATTCTGCATCTATGTAAAATATATAAATCTGTTTAACCTCTGCTGCTGCTTGAATTGAATGTAAATCTCTAGATTTAAGTGAAACTGCAAGTGAAGTTGCAAGTAGAATTTGGCCTATCCTTTGAGATGATGATGCATGTTTCTATGAGTGAATAAAACATTCCACTTGTGAAATAAGGTGCACGAAAAAAATATGGGGTACTCAAAATATCATTATGCTCCTTTTTTTTAATTCGAATTACAAAAGATAAATTATCCTAAAGTTAAGGCTGATCTCTCATGTTATTTGATTAATTATACTTTTTTTTTTATTTATTTATGATGTGAGACCCTAAGAATTTATTTATTTTAAAATATAAGAGTAAAATTGATACTTTATAATTACAAATTCTCTTACCATTTCTTTCAATTTCCTCTCAAAAGATTCTGAGAATATACTTTTATCCCTCTCTTTCATCTAGGCTCTATTTTATTTTATTTTTTATTTTTCAACCAAATATATAAAAAAAATCTCATCAACTCTCCTTTCTTTTCCTTTTTTTTTTTTTTTTAATTTATTATGTCCTAATGACAATAAATTTGAGTTTTACCAAAATAAGTATAACATATTATATTAATAATGAGGGCTACTAGTGACATGGCAATTGTTATATCTGATAGATCTGTGAATTCTTAATTTAAATGAGAATTTGTTACTTATCAAATTGAATAAGATTAGATCGGATAAATTTATGTTATTACAAATTATGTATATATAAAACTAATTCAACTTAAGAAAAATGTATATAATTTAAAATTTAATATATCATATAAATTTAAAATATGTAATATATTTATGTTATATATAATTAGATTGAATCATTAACTGATCAAAATTAGTTTAATTCACATTCGATGCATTTAATTAACAAAGTTATCAACTTAAACATATTGGATTCTTAAATTATATTTTTTGTATCATATTTAAATAAATAAATCAAATTTGAATTATGATATGATTCATTAACAATTCTACATGTGTTGCACGTAAAAATACAAAAGAGATACAACTAAAAAAGTTCGTCTTCTACTAACAAAATGTTAAATTTTCTTAAACAACTCTTTTCCCAACTAGAGAAGACACAACCACAACAGATGCCGTAAATTTTTTATCATATAATATGCAACCTGTGAAATAAACCAATAATAATAATGACACCACTACATAGTTTCACTTAGTATATTACTCACAAATTATTTTGCGCATTGGAAATTTTGTAGACTCAATTTTGGAGAAACTATTAAGTAGGATAAGCACTTACCCTTATTATCTGGGATTCTGATGTGATCTAATTGGTTTTTATAAGTTTTAAAATTCTTTAGTAGATAATTTTTGAATAAATTATATTAATTTTTTTTATAATTTCTGTTAATTATAATGATTTTTTTAAATTTTTTTTAAAATTATACCGATTTCTTTTATTTTATTTGATAATATATAAATATTTTTTCATCCAATCAAAATTTGTAATTAAAATGATAATTTCTTTTTTTTTTACATTTTTTCATTTTTTTCTAACTTTTTTAAAATATTTTTTTATTTTATTAAAAAATAAATTTAAGTTAAAATAACTTATTATTTTTTGTTTTAATATAAAAGTAAATTTCAGGATTTAATTAATATTTAATTAAAAAATTAAAATATTCAAAATTTTAAAATTTTAAAAAGTATATAAAAAAATAATTTTGTTATTTTAAAAAAAATTAACTGGAACATATATTTGAATAATATAGGTAAAATGGAGAAATAATTTCAAACATTTTAACAATATCTAATTATCAAAATTCACGTGGAGTGAGCGTAATTTATTCATAATTATTTTATAAAATTAAAAAAAATTAGAATTTGCGATGAAGTGATGCCATATCATATGATGACTATGATTAACCAATTGGGTGTTCGGTGCACTCATGGAAATTAGGGCTAACCCCGACTCAAAGAATCATAACAGCGCCCCCCCCCCCCCCCCTCTCTCTCTCTCTCTCTCTCTCCAATACAATTGCATGATGGAGGAGTCATCTTCACGAAGGCCAATATATGATGACTATGATTAACCAATTGGGTGTTCGGTGCACTCATGGAAATTAGGGCTAACCCCGACTCAAAGAATCACAACAGCGCCCCCCCCCCTCCCCCCTCTCTCTTTGTCTCTCTCTCTCTCCAATACAATTGCATGATGGAGGAGTCATCTTCACGAAGGCCAATACATAGACATACAGGCAGTCGCGAAAATTTTGTATGGAAGCGAATCGCATCAGCAATTCGAGGCAAATCATGTCCGATATGCTTGAGACACGTCCATCATCGCAGAGCAGCAGTGATCACAGGGTGTATGCACGCTTTTTGTATCTATTGCATTCACAAATGGAGCAATTTCAAGAGAAAGTGCCCCCTCTGCAACGCAGAGTTCGACTCATGGTTCTTCAAAATCAGTCTTTCGGCCCGAACATTCCATAAAGAGAAATTACTGGCTCTGAACGAGGGTAAAAAGGCCGATATCGGACAAAGATATCGTATTCCGGAGCAAAGGTGAGATTTTGTTGTTTATTTGTTATATCTCTGTTTGGTTTACAAGAAAATGAATGAAAAGGGCAGAATTAAGAGTGCCTCAGTGTTAGATAGATCCGAGAAGTGAATGATCAACCTAAGAGCAACTCCAAGGGAGTTGCCATTTTGGGTGCCACAAACGTGTTTCAAGGTGTTAAAATGGGAGTGCCATTTTAATGTTTTTGATATATGTATGTAATTAAACTTAACCTACTAAATAAAACTTTGGTTCTGAAGGAATACCCACATGAGATTAAAGAAATTTGAGAACCCCATATTGGCTTACAGAATGTTGGTTTGGTTTGAAACGGTTATACTTTAACAGATATAGTTTTCATAATGGTTGTAATTTAATGGATATATTTTTACCGTCAAAATTTCAAATTTCTTTTGTTTTATTAACTTGAAAAACATATAAAATCATTAGTCAATAGTTAAAATATCAAATCATAGTAGTGTCTATTTAAAAAAGTTCAATCATTACATTATTTTGCTCGGTGTGTCTACTTTGTCGCAGTATTTCAATTTGACTATAAAAACTGACAAATTTGTCATATTTTGCATTTATATCAGTCCAACGGCTTTTAATAGAAGCTTGCGAACACTTTTCTTAATTGCCTCCATGAAGTTCTAAGTATTTCAATATTCTATGCCAGAAAGCACCACGTTGTTGTTCATTGTTAGTAATTACATCTTTATTCGTGTTAAGTCACATAGACACAGTTAATTTATCTTCTTCTTGAAAGAAGTTTTTTGTCCTTTACGATTTTTTCACTTTTGGAGCGGCTTCATTTTGTACTGGCGCCAATACTGTGGGATTGAATTGCATAGCATCATCATATAAATCGGTGTCGCTCATAAGCAAATCAGTGAAAGAACCGTTAAATTGCGAATCTATCTTAAAAAAAAAAAAAAATTATAATCAATTTAAAGAATGAGCATAAAACAATCAATTAAAAAATAAATAAAATGACCCTTAATTAAAAAAAAATTATAAATTAAAAGTTAAATCAAATTAGAAAATTCAAATTCAATTACAAAAATTAATTTAATTAAAAAATCAATTTAAATTCTAAATAACAATCAACTAAAATAAAAAAATTATTTTAAATTAAAATCAATTATATATATATATATATAGTTCTCGGTTTCCTCGGCATTTCCTTCCCCTTCCCCGCGCCTCCTTCCCCTTCCTCTTCCTCTCTCCTACACCTCTTTCCCCTTCCCCTCTTTCTCCGCCGCAAGCCTCCTTCCGTCACAAGCCTCCCTCCGCTGCTCCTCTTCCCTTCTCTCCACCGCCGCTGCTACAAGCTCTGTCCACCACTGCTGGCAGCGCGGCAACACCCTTCCGGATCTGCCATCACCAACGTTCATGACTGCAAGAAAAATCAGGAGTAGGGAGTAGGATACTTACAGTGATTTTCAGAGGCGGCAAGTGATTTTAAGATGATTTTTCGAGCTTGGGTAAGTTTTTTCTTCACAAAATCTCTGTATGTATACTTATCAAAAAAAAATCTCTGTATGTATAAAATTTTTTGGTTGAAATAAAGCCGTTGGAATGGTAGCCGTTGGAACAGTAGAATTGGAAATTGACGAACGGTTCAATGGCACCTCTTCCTTTTCTCTCTCTAAAGTTTGTAAAAATGGCACCCCAAGAACATTTGTGGCATTTTGCAAGCTTGGATGCCACCTCCGTTGGAGTGGAAAATCTTGAATTTGGGATGCCATTTCGGCAGTTTTGGGGTTGGCACCCCGGATGGCACTCTCCTTTGGAGTTGCTATAATTGAGTCTAGTTCAGTGACTTGGCTTATTGGAGGTCAGGTTTTCTAATAAAGGGGAAAACTAGAAGATTCAGATTTTTTAAAGTGAAAATTAGACTTAAGCTGAATTCGCAGACGTAATTTATAAGTGGGGTTAATAGTTTGAGGGCAAAAAAAATTGTACTTAGGCTACTAGCAGTTCACCATATGCTACGGTTGCTACCATAAGTTTGGTAAGTGTCATAACGCCGACCATTTGTAGGACACAATGAGATAATTTCAGTGTAAATTATTTTGTCCATTTTTCAGCTTATGTGCAGTTTCATCAAACTATTGAACTCACTTTATAAATTGCAACTCAAGTATAATTTTCCCCTTTTTGACCTAAATTGTAGTTCTTTTTCTTAGCAAACAAATGGAGAGTAAAGATTTTGTGAGATTTGTAATTACAAATTTAATATGTAATTTTGTAGGATCCCTAGAGTAATTCGAAGATTAAGAGAAGAATTAAATACGGTTAGCCAGCAAACAAGGCCATTGCCAAGGCGGCGATCGTTTGGACAGTCAAGGTCTATGCCTCCTGGCAGTTTTGCAGAACGAGTTCTTCAGTGGCGTGCCAGGTATTGTATTTGTCATTAATCGTACCGAAACACACAACTCATGTAGCTCTTTTCTGAAAATGGGTTTGATATATAGTGCTTACACACATTTGTGGGAAGCTTCTAGTTTATGTCTTTAGGTAATTAACTTTTCGGTATCTGCAATTCATTCCCACGCACAGATTTGTAGGGAACTTCTATTTGGTCATAACTTGTCCCTTATGTTTTTTGCTACTGTGATATGTATAAATTACTCCCTTGTAGTTTAATGCTTGTAGAATTTATACTAACATCTCCACCATGAATATTGACGAGCGGGTATGGGACGGTATCTCAACGTCCTGTTTAAGAAAAATCCTTCTCAAATCTGTCGGCACTCTAATTGTAATAAACCCAAATCCTAAGAAATACCCTTCTGAAACCCGTCACGCCCCAATTGTAATAAAACTCCCCCAACCTGTCCACTAAATGGTCAAAAATGCCTTCTCTATCTTACCAATTTCATTACTCCAAGCACTCACCACCTCTCTCTTCTCTCCATTTTCTGTGCGCTCAATTCACACCATTTCTTTAACCTCCCCCTCTCTCTATTTTCTTTTTCTGTTAGCTTTTTTGCTTCTTTTTACGCCCCCCAAATTTCTATCATCTAGACATGAACATTCACAACCCATCATAATTGCCACCCTGTATTTACCAACAATCCCATGACTGCCACACTCTTTACTAAATTCTGCCACCACCTCTAGTCTTGTTCTCTCTCTTTCAAACCCACTACCACTAATACAACCACGGCCACCCATACGGCCCTACAAGATCAACCAATTTCCATCATAATCGACATCCAACCAACATTGGATGTGCACCACATCTTTACAACTAATTTCCATCAAAGTTCCTGACAAGTCTGTGCTACCCATTGTCTCTAACCTACCTAGACCAACCCGAAACACCAGCCCATTTAGAACCCACTGGCATTACCATAGCCACCACAACAGGACATTATCTTCTCTCTCTCTCTCTAAAATCTCCCTATTAAACTTACCTTATATAACAAGACTCTTTGTGATGGCTGTAATTATAAAACTTCTCTATTTTTCCCCGTATACTCTATCTCTAGTTATTGGGTTTATTTTGTAAAACAGATATAGACTAATGGAGGTGGAGATTGTGGGGAAATAACATTTTTGTGGCAGGGATGGTTTTTTGTGGGTTCAGATACAATATTAGATTTATGGTTTGCAGTTCAACCAGGCTACATCTATATTGTTCTTACATGTAATATGTATATTGTCATGCAAAACAAGAGTTTTAGAGAAAGAAATCATTTTGTTTTAGAGAGAGAGAGAGAGAGAGAGAGAGAGAATTTATAAGAAAGATCAAGAACCTGATATGTACACCGACCATACCAATGTAGACAATCATTCTGTCTGTGTCCTCAGATTACTTTACTATGTGCCATTCATTACATATTTGAATCTTGGAGGTTTTGATTGATGGGTTGGTGAGTTCAGAGTTTGGGGTTTGTTTCTTCTTGTCAAATATCCCTCTCTAAACTCTCACCCTATCTGTGAAATAAACCTCTTTATTTATTTATTTTTATAAGATTTGTCCAATTCAAAATAAGGATTCAATCATTTTCTCTATATAATCAAATTCATTTCAATCAAACACAATTAAATTAGTTGAACATCATGCTGATGGTGAAATCTTTATAGAATTTCAAGCTACTGTGATGTTCCTTCCATCTCTTTTTCCTTTGGAATCAAAGCATAACTTTTGATTTTGGTCATCATTTGAACCCCAATGGATTGCTTCCTGTTGTGTCTTTGTTTCCTCAATTTTTAAAATTGGATTTTGATGAGATGGTGGGTTTAATTTGACCATTTAGACTTGCGGAATTATTGATGGAAATTGGTTTGGAATTTGGATGTGGGCTTGATGAATGGTTTTAGATGAGAGGAAATTATGTGCTGATGTGGCAGAGATAGTGACGTGCTGGATTTGGCAAGATGAATATTGTGCACGTGACTATTTCATCTCGAATATATTTGTCTTCTATTAAGGTTACAATGGATATTTTGTTAACGTGATTGATTTCAGACAAATTTATTTGATCAACAAACAGTTGACTAACAGAAGGGGAATATGTTATGGACAATCAAATTATGAGGGATGTTAGTGGAATTGTTCCAGACTCGTAATTAATTCAAACTACGTTGTAATTTTCTCATTTGGTGTGGAATTGTTTTTGTTTTCTGCAGCATATATGAGCAGCATTTGCGGGCTGTTCCTTTTTCATCCAGGAATCGACCTGTTCAGGTATCTCCATTCAGCCATGTCAATGCATGTCATTACTGCCCCGTCTAGTTCCTGAGAAACTTTCAATAGAAAATTTTGAAAAAATATAAAAGAAAAAGAAAAGACTTTGAGTCTTGGAATTTTTATTATTATTCTTTTTAAAATAAAAAAAGAAGAGAAAAATAAAAACTACTATGGCTAGAACTGAGCCTAAAATAACAGCTTGGTCCATTAAGTTGAGTTTGAGTCCTTGGGTACCAAAGCAAACCTAGAAATAGGAATGTAATGATTTTTACTTTTTTTCAGTGTTTTGGACAACCAAATGAAGCATGAGGGAAAATCATTCTGCCAATATCAAATTTTTGCTTAGAGTTCTGTTTTTGCAATATATCCAGATAATTCTCACCTCATTTTAACTACGATTTTTACTGCAACCCTGAGTTAATTGCTTTTCCAGAGCACCACAGCATAGGTTGACAATTCACTTTGTTGATTAATTAAATCTTATGCCTGTCTTTGTTGAAAGATAATATTGTCATCTCTAGATATTTAGTAACTAGTCTCAAGCAGTTGGAATAAGGCTTTATTAGAAATGAGTTGCATCTTGATTTCAACAAAAATGACCTTTTCTTTTTTTGTTTTTATTCTTTTTAATTTTCAGCATATAAGGGGAAATGATGGTGTGAAAGACAGAATACAACAAAGAATAGAACCATGGATACGAAGGGAGCTGCAGGCTCTCCTTGGGGACCCAGATCCATCTGTTATTCTTCACGTGGCTGCCTCTCTTTTTATCTCAAGCCTTGAAGAGAGGCATAGTGTCTCTTCAGGACAATCTGATGTTGAAGATAACTTTCTTGCTCCTTTGCGACGTTTTCTGCATGAATGGACAGATACATTTTGGCATGAACTAAGGTACAATATATTGCATTCAGTTGACAATTTTTTTTTAAAATTTACTATTCATTATCATTGAAGTTTATGAGCAGTCCCCTGCATTTCATAAACACGTAATTAGTCTTGAAACTAGAGGGTCTATACTTAGTCATTTTTTTACGGTTGAGCCACCTGGCCCAGTTCAATCAACTAATTGTTTTCCATTTATTGGCAAATAATTGTTTCGTGCTCAAATAATATTTTTGCCATGATGTATTTCATGGTTCTTCAATCTCCATTACCTTCAAGAAGGGGAGTTTTTTTCTCCCCATTTTGGCTTTTCTTTGTTTCTGGTTGACAATGGTTTCAGGGGTTTATTACCAGGTATTTATTACAGACTTGGCACCAATAATACTCACTTGCCGCTACAAAAAGCATTAAGATATAATAGCTCTGTAGTCATGCTATTGCTTGGCCTCGGTGGATATTTCACTGTGCTTTACATTTTTAATTATTTTATTTACATACCAGCATATAATTTGGGCTGGAGAGAACAATGTCTAACTTGTGTTGTTGTTAATTATGACTGCATTCTAATGAACAAAAACATTGTCCTTTCTTCAGATGTTTCGCAGAAAGCCCATTCAACATGGAAACATATGACACCATAGTTGAATATAAATGTGCAGAATAAGTTCAGAAGATCAGCTCGGAAGCAATCAACTTTCTATTGCGTTGTAGAACCAGGTGTTGCAATATTGGCTCAGTTGGCAACTTAAAGGGGTTCTATTCCTTTCAAAAGTTGCAAATAAGCGAGAGTTTGGTTGTGCCTCTTTGCTGGGTTTGACTGCAGAGGTAGTTTTTTTGCAGTTTTTTTACTGCATGAAATAATTTTCTTATCCAGCTCCATCTAGACATGGACAAAGAGCCTAATCATACTGAGCCCCATCATTCAATCACAGAGAATTTTGGAATTAGCAACCTGGACAAAGTGCACGAGATCACAGTTTCTGACTGAATTTCGTGGAAGCTGGACAGAGAGAATTGAAGGGGAGAGCAGTGTGTTGATTCAGTGTAAAGGTCACACCATAGCCGCTTTCCATACTATAGAAGTCTTCCAAGAGTTGCCCCCATGAGATGGAAGGGCATATGAACTCTTATATAGAGCTTGAGAGTTCCTCGAGGGGATTTATAAAATGTGATATATTAGGGACCCAAGAGATAATCTCGACTGACCGAGTGTGTTATGACCACGGCGTGTTTTAGAGCTCTAAAGTGGCTCGACCTGGTTTGGCCCAAGGGTAGAGAATGGGCCGACCAAATGATAGGACCTCCACTCAGTTACTAGGCCTATTAGTGGTGCGTGGCCCTTGGACTTGTAGTTTAAAAGAGGGGGGGTCATAACACAATTGAGAGTTCCACGAGAGAATCCATTTGTGAGATCATCACTGACCCCTTCATGAGGAATATTATGTGCTTGTTAGGACTCTACTTTTGGACACGTATTATTTCGTAAGTGGATCATGTGTGCTGTAATTAAATCAATGACGTGGCTTTCATATTATGTTTGACTGCTTATTTACCAACTCGAGAAACTGCCATGTGGATGGAAACAATAGCGGCCAGAGGCTTTGCCAAAATCTTTTTTCTACTAAAAATTTATTTATAATTAAAAAAATCGCCCCCCCTCTAAATTTTTAAAATCTCTATAATAGTCCTCCAATATATATATATATATATTCCCCCCCCCCTGGGTCCTCAAACTTTTCTCAGAATGTAGAATCTGAAGGAATCAAATAAGAAAACACCTTGAATTGTGTATACAATCAAGTAGCATTTATCAAATTTGAAAAAGAACTACTATCTTCAATTGGAAAACTTCCTTCTCAATCTTGATTCACATAGAAATTCTTTAACTATAATCCTAATTGAACTAGATAGACCTGAAAAAAAAAAATAAAAAAATATAAAAAAGAAAGGCCTCTTGATTTAACTGTTCTTAGTGGTTTTTAAAATTTGTTTATTTATTTTGTTAAGAGAAAGGCCCCAAATTAATAATGATTTATGAATGATGTCATAAGATTAACCCCAATCTTTAACTTTGTCATACTAATAGAGTACCAACCAAGCTTCCATACTTGTAGATTCACCACTTGTAGGGCCCCTTATACGTCACGATTTCCCATCAATCTTATGAGAGGAGGGGGAAAAAGAAGTCCACTAATGTTATATCAAGCATAGATAAAATCTTAATCCAAAACCCATAAAATGCTTTATCTAGAATCTGAAGGACCAAGTTGCCACCAATCCCTTGTTACACAAGTGGGTGCTGACCCACCTTTTTTTTCATTTTAATTTGTCCTTTCATAGGACCAAAACCCAATTTGCGACCTTAATATTGGATTAAGATTGAATTGTTTTTTATTTGTCACTATCTTCTTTCTTTATTCGTTTTTTTTTTCTTTTTTTTGGTAGTTGGTGGCTTAAAATCAAAGTTATTTTGTTTAGTTTTTTTCTCTTTCACTGTATTTGGTAGCATTGAATTTCCATGCTTTGAAATTGAAAGGCATGTGTTTGGTACTGTGAGACTAGGACATTGGAACTTGAATTATTTATAACCGAGAGCAAGTAAATATAAATTTTAATCTTTGTTTGCTCCAATTTCAAATGATTCCAAAACTAGGGCTCCAATTTCATACCACCCAACACCAACTAATATTATATGAATTTCAAGGCTCTAATTTCACACTACTAACACAATGTTAATGTGATGATACCATAAGTTGCGGTGAAAAAGAATTTAAGTTAAAAAAATGCATTTGAGAATACAAAACCAGTTTTAAAAACTTGATTTTTCAAGATAATTTTTACAAACACAGACTCAAAAGTGAATTACCGCCTAGAAAAGTTTAAAAGATAGAAGGTACTTTTCAAGCTGAGTTGTATTGAAAAGAGTGATGACGACAAAATCTTTGGATTCTATATTGGACAACCATGTTAGGTGAACTCACCTTCTGCATTAAACAAGTCAATGGAATCTATGATGATCGAGTATGCTTGTTAAAAACTTTAATGCAGTACATATTTGTAAAGGTGAAAGGAAGAGGTAGCTTATATTCGGCTGAGAAGGAAAACCTCCAGGGTAGATACAAGGTGGCTTTGATTTGATTTATCTTTTCAGGCTTGTACATATTTTTGTCCACAAGATTACCCAAAAAAATAAATTGCAAAAACTATCAAATTTAGAGGATGTGAACCCTAGATATTTTGAAATGTAAATAGTTTTTAAAAACGTAATCATTTTTCTTCGTCTTAGTCTCTAGACAGTCATTACGAATAATGTTATACTCCCTGAATTTCCATCCCAAACAATGCGATTGAATTGTCAATAATACAATACTACATTATTTGAGATGCAAGATTTGAAATTATATCCAATGAAAAGTGTGCAAATCAAGGGATCTTTTGGTATTATATCAAATGAGACAATGGCACTCTCAGAGTTCCACAGCTCAGTGATGTGAAACATTGTGATTCATTGAGGGTTGATGGAACGTCATTTTCATTTGCATCAAGGATCATACAGATCTCAAAGTTTCAGGCTTTCAAGGTTTTGAAAACCAACACATTGACATGACAATAATCATAGAGATGTGATTATGAATACGAAGATTGCATGGTTGGCAGAGAGAAACAGATTTAAGCTTTTAGCTCATCTTAGCATGAAAACAGACATCCCAACTCACCTTTCGTTGTTCCATTTCTGTCAACTTCCCCCAAATGGAAGTAAGAAATGACAACTAATGGTCCAGACCCTAATTGGTCTCACCATCAAAACTTACATATAAATATATACATGTATGCTGGTATATATAAGGAAAAATGGGATCATTTGATGAACTGGAAAAAGTGGATGTGTCATGTACTCAGACAGTCTAGTAGTCAACCCCACATACTAGATATCAGTTCATATTGAATCAAATGGCCCAAATAGCAAGTGTAATTGATCAGGTGGTTGCCAACCACATGATGGGGCTGATCATTGACCCAGGAGGAGACTTCAGAAAATGTTAGTTGTGATGTTTTAAATGAGGTTAGCTGGTTTCAGGACCACTTCAATTGCTCTCTTTGTCCAGTAAGAGCAAACCAAAATTTTGCTGCTTGTAACACTTTAATGCAGTTCATAAAACAAAACGACACTGGAAAACAAATTTTTTTTTTTTGTTTGTGAGAAGGCCATGCACAAACATCCCCACTTGTTGCCAAGGATTCAGACAACAGATCCAAACAACATCCTACTTGAGATTCCCACAAAACTTACCTTGCACAACATGACAAGTTCCTTTCCAATTTCCACCAATGCAGTTCTACTTGCCAGCCCAACCCCAAACACAAGAAGAAAACGTACAAAATTAATAAATGATATATATATATATATATAGAGAGAGAGAGAGAGAGAGAGAGAGAGAGAAAGAGAGATAATCTTCCCCCACCCATCCTCTTCACAACAAAAGCAGCTATATAAAATATTAATGGCTACAAAACAAGCAAGCAAAGAGGGGTAATTGCAAATGTCCATATTCCCAAAATAAACAATCTTCTCTTCAATGCAAGAAAACCAAGAACATCCAGCCATAGAAGCTGCATACCTGTATGACTTGCTGTGGTAATGTCTTGTTGGCTCAGCTATCATGATCCCTGACGAGGAGGAGCTTCGTCCCTCAACACTAAAATGGAAACTCATTCTCTTCTTTCCAGGTCAGAGGACAAAAAAGAGGCAAAAAGGTATATAGAGATAATAGAGGGAAAAGACTTAAAATTGATAGAATGATAACTACCTTTTATTTTGATCCCCTTCAATAATGATGTCTTCCAGAGCCTGTCCAATTAAGGTCACTTTCATCACTGTCCACATTCACATAGCAAAAATCAAAAGAATTTACAGTTTCATAACAGCAAATCATACGAGAATTGATTTTTCGGCAGAGAGATTCTAGAGTGGCAATACTAAGCTTGATGATCTAAATGTATGTTTAATGATATCTACATGTAATTCGGTATAGGTAACCATCTCTTTTGCCTGCTAGAAGTTCTTGATGTGCATCAAGTACCCATCTAACTTCTAAAAGTTTCATTCTTTTCTGCCTAACTGAGTAGAATTTTTAGTATACGATGTTTGTAAAATTTAAATCAATTTCATGCCGAAACACAAACCCACATGGTGGCTTAACCGAAAAAAAGAGATAGGGTAATCACTTCAGTTTGAGTTTCCTACTGTTTTGAGAATCACACCCCTCCCCCACCCCTAACAAACAAAACCAAATAAAGTAAGTGTTTTCTTTGCAAGGACAGGATGTTCTTCAGTATCAGGGGCTTCCTTACTGTCATCTTCAATGATACGCTGAACACAGGACAGCAAAGTGGGGTACTCTATATGAAAAGCCAGTGAATAGTCCTCTGATCTCTTTTTGATCCTTGCCACAATATTTATTCCCGGGTGGATGCTTGAGATCAGCCAGTTCGCATTCTGACTTGTGGGCACAAGCAGCACTAGAAGCAGCAGGGACAGTAGAAAAGCTGTATACTACAAGAGGAACTCCAATCAAGAGGACCAAATGATCTGGGGTTCCTGATATTGGTAATGAGATTTGAGTTACTAATGCTAAAATTTAGTCCTAAAACATGCAACTTCATATATGGTCTTTGAATATTGCTCTTAATTCAGATTCTTTCAATACTTCTGTTTTTGGTAATACTCCAATTCTTCTATATTGCAGGCTCGATGTTCAGGTTTTATGAGGGAAGAGTGGAGGCTTTACCGGATGTCAGGATCATTCGCAGCTATAATTGGAGGTGCTGGTGCAGTGTTAGCAGTGTTGGCGCTGGTCATTGGCTTTGTGTGGTTTTGCATGTTGCAGCGTAGAAGCTCCTCAAACAAGAATTCAGAGACAGGTTCCTCAGATCCATCTGCAGTAGGTAATGTTTCATTGGAAACAACCATGGAGATTTCCTAAAGTACCAATCCATGTCTTGGTAACATTTATGGTTTTCCTGCTCAATCATTACAGTGGAGTTGAAAAGAGGTGGGCCCAGTTCATCCTCAGCTCCGGCTCTATCTGAACCACATGGAACAAGGCAGTTCACAATGGAAGAGTTGGAGCAAGCTACCAAGCATTTCACTGAAAGCAATCTCATTGGATACGGAAGTTTTGGTCTGGTTTATAAAGGATTGCTTCGTGATGGAACTGTTGTTGCTATCAAAAGGCGTACTGGCATTCCTCGACAAGAACTAGTTGAAGAGGTATAACAAAAGTGCAGTAGAGATCTATGTTGGTAACATGTGTACGGTAGTTTAGAAGTTCAATCTCTGTTTTTCTTGCCATATCAATCCTATAAATAGGGATCTTAAATCCAACAAAAGTCTCATTATTTTCTACCATCTGTCAACAAAAAAAAAAAAATTGAGAACCTCTTAATGCACAAACTCCACAGTCCACACCGTGGATCTTCTGTGTAAGAACTAACTCTCAAGATTATTACTAGTTTGTCTGTTAAAGAGTAATGAATTACACTGTATTGCCTAGGTATAACAGAGATGATAATCAATGTTACTTTTAAAAGCTTCAGCTTTTTTCAGTACTGTCTAACATAACTTTTCAAATTTCATCCTACTAAACATTAAACTGATCATTATTCATAAGAACTCTAAAACTCCAAATTTGAATTGAATAACAGGTAGTTCACTTGTCAGGGATTTGGCACCGCAACCTAGTTACTCTTCTAGGTTACTGCCAGGAAAGAGGATATCAAATGTTAGTTTTTGAACATCTACCCAATGGCAGCATGTGTAATCATTTATATGGTATGGCTCATTCAATATAAGTGGGTATCTTTGTGCATAAAATTCAGTCAAAGTGATTCGTTGTTTCTTAGATACCGGAAAAGATCCAACAACAAAACTAGAGTTCAAGCAAAGGTTGTCCATTGCTCTTGGGGCAGCTAAAGGTATTAGCAAGAAAATTTGACAAAAATGTTCTAATTTCATCAAGAGTTAAGAGTTATAAAAGGTATGTCCTAATAATGCAGGTTTATGCCATCTGCATAGCCAAAAGCCCCCCATAGTACACAGCAACTTCAAAACAGCTAATGTCTTGGTTGATGAGAACTTCATTGCTAAGGTTGCAGATGCAGGGGTAACAAAACTACTTCAAAGAATAGAAGATGCGAGTACATCTCACATGACCAGTTCCAATGTTTTCCAAGATCCAGAGTAAACTAATTTTTTTCTGGTTGCATTTCATTTGCTTATTTGGAAAACTAGCTTTCATCTATGTTTGATTTATCGTGTGTATCAACGTAGGGTAGGTCCAATGGGGATATTCTCTGAAATGAGTGATGTGTACAGCTTTGGGGTATTCCTTTTGGAGCTTGTAACTGGACGGGCAGCTTCCAATATTGACTCGTTCAGATATCATGAAAGCATACTTCAATGGGTATGTAAAAAATGTCTATTATTTTTCCACTTTATAAAGGTTTTGTTGTTATTTTGTTGCCATATTAACAGATTAATCACTGAAATTTATGGGACTGGGACACGATAAATAATAAACCAGAATTTGAGAAGCACTTGCCTAGGCATAATTAAAATTTTTATAAGTCAACAATATTCCTTTTTTTTACCTCGTTTATTTATTATTTATATTCTTTTTTGGGTGGGAAGGATGAATGTGTTGTCTTCTAAGTTATTCAGAACACAAGTTACTTATCAAAAAATAAATAAATTCAGAAACACAAGCATTTTCACGTAATATCAGCTCTGTGGTGATTGATGGGGTATAAGGGAAGAGGAGGAGGTTAAGGAAGGAATTACTTTGTTCTACAGAAGTTTGTATTTGGAAACTTGCGAGGGCAGACCTATTCTGGATAATATGGAGTTTGGAACATTGACCGAGAAGCAGACATGTAGCTTGGAGAGACCATTTGAGGAGTAGGAGGTGGTGGATGCCCTTCACTCCTGTAACGGAGATAAGGCTCCTGGACCGGATGGATACAATATGGCCTTCTTTCAAAAGTGTTGGTCGGTAATAAGGCGAGATGTTATGGCGGTGTTCCATCATTCTCATGAGCATAGATTATTTGAAAAGAGTTTGACTGCATGTTTCATCACATGAATCCCAAAGAAAAAAGGTGCAGAAGGCATCCGTGATTATCGTCCGATCAGCTTGGTGGAGAACTTTTACAAGTTGCTAGCTGAGGTTGTGGCTATCAGATTGTGGGTTGTGTTGGGGCCCTAATCTCAACTGCAAGGTGTTAATTGCAAATGAATGTATTGATACGAGAAGAAAAAGTGAGGAAGGGGGATTTGGTCGTAAGCTCGATATAGAAAAAGCGTATGACCACGTTAGTTGGAGTTTCTTGTTTTACATGTTGAGGATGGGTTTTGGTGAGAGATGGGTAGTGTGGATTCAGTGGTGTATTTCCACTGTATATTTCTCAGTGTTGGTAAATGGGGAGGCTATTGGTTTCTTCCACAGCTCCAGGGGTATTAGATAGGGAAAGCTGCTATCTCCCCTAGTGTTTGTTATAGTCATGGAGGGGCTAAGTAGAATGATAGCTATAGCTGTAAAGGGTGGGCTTATAGTGCGGTTTGAGGTTGGCAGGAGAAGGAAAGAAAAAATAATGGGATCTTACTTACTCTTTGCAGATGATACAGTGTTTATGGAGCTTCAAAACTATAGTTGAGATATTTGAGATGTATTTTGCTCTGTTTTGAGGTGGTTTTGGGGCCGAGTGTGAACCTCAATAAAAGCGAGATAATTATGGTAGGGGAGGTGGTGGATATTGCATCTTTGGCTTGGAATTTGGGACATAGAGTGGGTTTTTTTCCCATAGTCTACTTGAGATTGGCATTGGAAGCTTCGTCAAGAAATAAGGCAATTTGGGATCCTATTATTGATTTATCCAAAAAAGATTGGACGGACGGAAAAGGAGATACCTATCAAAAGGGAAAAAACTAACTTTGATCAGGAGCACATTGGCGAGTCTCCCTACTTATTTCATGTCTATTTTTCCAATCCCAGCTTCGGTCAAGATTGAAAGAGATTTCTTGTGGGAAGAGAGAGGGAAAGGAAAATGCACTTGGTTGATTGGGATAAAATTCATTGTTTAAAGAGAGAAGGGGTTTGGAGTGAAGGAATCAAGGACTTTTAACAAAGATTTATTGCTTTTGAAGGAATTTTTTTAAACTGGGAGTTGGAGGAAGTGGCAACCCTATTGACTTTTCTTCATCAATAAAAGCCTAGATTGGGAGAAAGAGACAAGACGGTGTGGAAGAGAGATAGCAACAACATTTCTACCGTTAATTCCTTTCAAAGAGAGATAAAAGCCTCCCACGGAAGGTGATTTAGGGCACAAAGGCCCCCTTGAAGGCTGCATTTTTTGCATGGACTCTTGCTTTGGGGTTTTTTTTTTTGTTTTTTGGGGGGGGGGGGGGGTGGCGCTATTCCTACGATGGATAACCTCAAGAAGAGGGGAATCCAATTCGCAGGAAGGTGTTGCTCATGTCTTAACAGTGAGGAGAATATAAATCATCTCTTTCTTCACTGTCCCGTCCTGAAGGAACTGTGGGATTTATTATTTTCCTTATTTGGATGCTGCTGGGTAATGCCTTTTTCAGCAATGGAGTTCTTGAAAGGATGGCTATGGGGTGGTGGGAGGAAGGGAAAGAGGAAGGTTTGGAGGATAACCCTAGTTTGCCTATTTTAATGCATTGGAGAGAGAGGAATCGCCATTATTTTGAAGGGGAGATGATGTCTATGTATAGATTTAAAGATCATTTTTTGAAAATATTATGTTTTTGGATTGTTGAGCATAGTATGTTTATAGTTTTGTAAATTTTTAGGAGAATATGAGACATTAATTTTTTTGTGAGTCTCTTGTTGTAAATGGGTTCGCTCCCTTTGGTGGTCTTTTTCGCAATACGTTTACTTATCAAAAAAATTATTTAGTAAATAATTTCATTAGTAATGTTACCCATGAAAGGTTTCAGATTATTGAATTTTTGAACATTTAAAATACACCATCCCCCTGAGCATTATGTTCTACTAAGAGTTTATGCCATTTGGATCCCTACTGATATTCTAGTTCAAGGTTTCTTTGAATTCAATCAGAAAGGTTTACTCAAAGTTGTTTGGTTATAGCTAGTTTTAAGGAGTTGCTTAAAACAGCAAACTGGGGCAGGTTTATTTCCATCATCCTAAGTTGAACTAATCAAAGAAAGTTCATAGATAGAGCAGGAATTGGACTTGTTTTAGTTATACTTCCTTTCCAGCATTCTATGACTTTATTTATTCCAGGGACTTGTGTAATGGCCATCAGTTTCTGAAACTCCTAGTTTCTCTGTACTTTATGAAGGTCCAAACACATCTGAGTGGAAATAATTTTGTGGACCACCGGCTAGCTGGAAGCTTCACTGCTGAGGGAATGAATGATTTCATTGGGCTGATACTCCAATGCTTGAGTTATCCACGAAAACAGAGACCAAAGATGGACATGGTTGTGTTAGAGATTGACCGGATTCGTGAGAAAGAGATCACACTCACCACAGTCATGGGTGAGGGTACTGCTACAGTTATCCTTGGGAGCCAGCTATTTACTTCAAAATAACAGAATGGAAAGAAAAGAAGAAAAAAATTTGTGGGTGCTGATGATGTTTGAGAAAGCTTAAGCTATTGCACAAGCAACTAGCAGCTAGTGAACTAGCTCTGGTATAAATATTCTTTTTCTTTCAATAGAATTTATTAAAGAAAAAAGAAAAGGCAACCCAATTACTGAGAATAGGTTTTCGTGTAAGAAATGATCCTTTTTTTGCCACTGGCATGAAGTAACAGCCTTAAATCTAGAAGGATGCATCGATCTGATTTGATATTATCTATAGACAGGGTAGGGGACCCATGTACCTTCAAATACGGGGCCATGTAACCCCAAAATATTCACAAAGTAAATTTTTTTAATACTGGTAGAGTGAGCAGGCCAATAAATGAAAGAGAAGATAAACTGACAGAAATGAGTGCCATTTAGTTCGAGATATTCTGGTTTTTCTTCTCTCTTTCCTGTATACAATTTTTTTATAAAATAGCATGATGCATGAACAGATATAATAGGTTACAATCTACATCTATGTACAATAAAATAAGAATTATAGCATAACATTATTAGATCATTCAAAGTGTAGTTTACTAATAGAACGTGCAGAGTAATATATACTCCCATTTTTCATAAACAATAGATATCATATAAGACTTCCATCCCTTGCAAAAAAATATAGTTATCAATTTTTCTAGGAGAAAAAAACAACACACTTTTTTATCAAAGTTTGAGTTGGCAGTGCAAACACTTTGAAGAAGTAACGTACGTAAGAATATATGCTTCTCAAAGAGTAAAACCCAAATCTGAACCCCAAAAGGAAGGGAGAATTAAGGATGCGTACATGGACAAGGGTGTCATCTTTTGTTGAGAAGGGCCCAGTTGTTCTCAGCGTGACCTGTTAAAAGACCAAAAGCCAGAAGCTTCAGCATAACGCTGATGTGCATATGGTTTTGTCTATTAAAATTTACACTAGACTATGATCATAGAGGTAGCTAGGAAACCATAGGTAGTCATGTTTGATTGTCTCCATTTGTTTGCCTGATTGATTTCTTTAAAAAAAATTAATTAATGTAGTAATGGCTCTGCCAATCATACCCATCTTCTTGAGAATTAATAATATTACTGAGAGTTTCTCAATCTTTCTTCCCAAAAAAAAATTAATAATTAAGCTTGATGAAGCCTTGGTCCATTGTAATTAACATCCAATCTTACTAAATCTGCAGGTAAGAAAGGCAGATGGGTTGTGGATTTAAGGAAACCCCTGTGTATTCTAGGGTTATCATGGGGTGACAGCTTCAGTTTCATCCTGTGTTCAAACCCCGCCTTGGATATATGATGCACCTTGTGAATGACATTTAGACAGTAAATCTACATCTATTTCCACTCCATAATATGTACCTTTCTGTACCAAGAGTGATTCTAGTCATAACCCTATTTATTGACCAGATTCACCAAACATTAATTCACTGCAAGGTTTTGATCATCAACCAGACTAGACAAATATTAAAATCCACTAAAGTGAACAAAGTGAATCAGTAAAAAAAATAGCAAATATATTTCTTTTCAAAAAAGTAAATAAAGTAGCAAACATATTGCATAGATAAAAGATATATATATATATATATATAAGCATATTTTTTCACCGTAATAGAGGCGAAGAAAAAATAAGTAATCAAGAGACTACTTAAGAAAGAAGTTGTTTCGTGTACAAAATTTGATAGGAAATGATGCACGTATCTTAGTTGAGGTCACAGAAAAAAAAAAAAAAAAATTAGAAAAACTTCTATATCTGAAAAAAAAAAAAATCTAGAAGTAATCCGCCATACTTATAGAATGTGTTTCAGAAGGTAGCATCAATTGTCCAGGTTTACATTCCTTCGTCAATTCTTAATTGCTTTGACAACCATGACCTTTGCCTTACGTATCTCATTGGCAGTACCTATTTTGCACTTTCCACATCTTGTTCCAACTGCCTGTGAAAAAACAACTGTGTGAGGCACAAACAACAAACCAATGTCTTGACACATTAAAAGATGTAGAAAATAGGTACAAAGATGCAGGCCGACTTGAGATTCACATATTCCATCCTCCATGTGCACCCAAAAAAAGGGAGACGGGAAAGGAGCAGTCACACCATTCAAAAAGAAGAAAAAGTGAAATTTCATGAGTTGAATGCATGTTCCTTTCGGTCCTCTCAAGAATCCTTTTAGAGGTGTGTGGTGTTTCTTGTTTTGATTTGACCTACCCATCCCTTATATGGATAGGGTTATTTTCCTGATTTAGTCTAACCCTTAGAATTCCTCCAAAAAGAATTATCCCATGCTTTTAAGATACCCTCCCCAATCATGTTCAAAGTTCTGTTGCAATGGTGTGACCCAACCAATAGTCCTTACTGTTCAATTTAGTAGCTTGATAACGCAAATGATCCCTTCAGTCTAAAGGCAAACTAGCCTAAATCCCAAAAATATCATAGATTTAAACAGGTAAAAGTGATGGAAGCTGTAGATGGCACAGCTGTCAAATTTAAAAACTTCTATCAGTGCAAGTCAATTAAGCCATGTGACATGAAGATTACGATGAAACACACTGCCCTCCCATTTAATCTCAACAGCAGCATGGGGTCCACATTCAACAAATCCTTCGAATCCTTATCAAAAACTTGTGTCAACACAAGCCACAACATAAATATCAGCAAAGGGCTTCATATAACACTGTTCAGATCCACCTAAGATTTTTGGTGAAAAGGAGATAGAAATTGAAAAAAAAAAAAAAAACTATCCTAATATCAATAATACACACACACAGATGCGGCAAATTGATGAAGAAAGATTATAAGACAAAGTAATTCCATGATAAGTTGCGAATCAATGGCTAACACAGTATCATTGGGCTCTATGCATCTTAGCATCATTTGGATAATCAATTGAAAAGCATTCCTATTGCTTTTATATTGGGTCAGCTATTCCATGTGAAGATAATCTGATCAGCATGCGGGTAAAAGCACATGATCTAATCAAAGCTTTTGCATCTAAGGGTTTAACTAAAGCTATAATTCTGAATTCTAAGTTGTAATTAACAACGAAATATATAAAATCTTATTTTACAAATGAATTACATGAATCCAACTGTTTTAGCTGGATACAGCACACAAGTGCTTCTTAACAGCTTTTACCCCCATGAGATTCCCTGCCCCCTCTTCTCCCAACTAAGATCCAACGCAATGGGTCCACAAAGATATTAGGGTACCCTTCTAATATCACTTTCTTCTTGTCATTTCGAGCAATATATATAACTATATATATTAAACGACATTCAGATCACAGTGACACCAAACGTCATAAAATTTATTACTGCAACACAAAATGCACAAAGATCACCCAGGCTATGCTCTCACTCGTCTAGGGCAGAAACTAATCTTTGTATAATCAACACTGAAGGAGAAAAAAGTTAAAGATAACAATAGGTACCTATAGAACATATAGAATGGAAAGGAGTTGCAGAACCTTGAGTCAGCCATGGAAGTACTGTAGCGCAATGTCTCAAGAATCAAGGCCTTTTCGTTTAAAGTTGAAACAAATCACAGGGGAATTGTGGAGAGAAATAATACGGTTCTAATTCTGTTACTGCCCCTAAATATTGTTTTTTCCCACCAATCCCACTGTGATTCTAACTTATTTGAATTTACGCCCACACCATGTCCAATAATTTGGCTCAAAAAGTATTACATAATTAAGGCAAGTTAGCAATACATATGGAGTAACAATTTGATAACATAGTGTGACAATTATTATAATTTTAATATTTTATAAAAGTCATCTGATTGTATTATCAAATTATAAAAATTGTCATATATATATATATATATGTATGACAAATTTATGAAATAATTTTATAAAAAATACTCTTTTATTTAAATAAAAATATAAATAAATTTAAGTTTTATTCCCTTCTCCGATAAACAACATCAATTAGTCACTCAGAATTTTATATTTACAAATTTTTAATGGTAAAAATACTATCTAATTATTTGAAAATATCAATTAATATTAGTATATAAAATGTTATTATGATTTTAAAATAACCTTTTAACGTATCTTTTAAAATCCCACGAATGTGTTTTTCTAAATTTTATTTTCTATCTAATTCTTATTTTATATTGATTTATTATATAAGTCATTTTTTCTCTAAAATTTGGTTGTTTTTCATTTT
This sequence comes from Nyssa sinensis, assembly GCA_008638375.1. Lineage (NCBI taxonomy): Eukaryota > Viridiplantae > Streptophyta > Magnoliopsida > Cornales > Nyssaceae > Nyssa > Nyssa sinensis. The sequence goes on along the minus strand of CM018031.1, from coordinate 2,605,076 downwards.
ATATTTACTGTTGTCTTAATTGTAAAAATATTAATAAATAAATTATTTGTGGAAAAAACGAAATTTCCACAACAATTACAATCATCACTACAAGCAAGCATGTTCGTACAACTTTGTTTGCAATGCATAGTGTGTGGACCTCCTTATTAAGGGCTTGGGCATAGAATATAAGCCCATAGGGCCGATCAATCTTTAATCTGGGCTCGTGCAGTTTATTTGAGGCCCACGATGTTAATTTTGTTTTGAATATGAAAAATTGTCATCACAAGGATTGAATCCTTTAATTATAAGATGAAAATAGAAGAAAGTAGCCATAATGCCAGATAAGCTAATAAGTGAAAATAGTGTTTGTTCCTTAATATAGATAATTTTAATCTAATGAGTGATATTAGGATTTAGAATGGAAAAAAAAAAAAAAGGGGGTTGGCTGGGCTGGTTCAGGACAAGTTTTGAGACATTTCAAAAGGCAAGTCTTGGGTTTTCCAAAATACGCTCAAGGTTGAACCTGCCCAACTTATGTTAGTTTATACTTTAGAGCATAAGCCCAGCCCAAAACCTGTCCAATATATAGCCACCCTTGTTCCTAATTTTCAATTTAATATCTTTAAAAATCCATTTTACTTTCTTTCAAAAGCGAGAATGAAAGGATAAGAGAGTCAATAATTATTTATTTTACTCAATGTTTTAAAACCTGGATCGGACCGGCCGATTCAACCGGTTGAACCGTTGACTGGTCCACAAAATTGTCTGGTTTAACTCATAAATTCGTTTTAAGTTCAAAACCGTTCTAAAAATAGAAAACCGGTAAAACCGGATGGTTCAACCGGTTCTTGGCTACATTTTTTATTTTTTTTTGGTATATTCAAAATCTCAAATTTCATGCAATTTTTTGACTGAATTTTGGCTAAGTTGAGTTGGTATTTGGCTGAATTTGTTTTGGATTGTCTTTAAAATTTTAAACCATTGAAGTTTGAAACTCCAGTATTATATATTTGTATCATGTGATATTTTATTTTATTTTATGCATGATTATTAGTGTTTATATCTTCTTCTTTTTTCATGTAGTTGAAGACTAAATTATTGGATTATACTTGGATTGGATGTTAAAATGATTTTTGTTATGGTTCTTGCGATTATGGAAGAATGGCAATTAAGTTTTAACTTTCAATATTGTAATAAAATATGTTTACTATACTTTTTTCAATTTTTTCTTGACGTTTTATATATTAAGAAAATTCATATTTTGTAAAAAAATTTTATATAATTTTTAGTAATTTTTGTATAATTTTTTTAATTTAAAATATCAATAAGATGTATTATTAAATTTATTAATTATATAATTATAACATCACGGTTTGATTCGGGTTGAACCGATAACCTGTAACTCAGACATTTTTTCGGTTCGATGAATGATCTGAGTCTGAAAACATTGATTTTACTCTTATTTTTCAAAATAAGTGAATTTCTATTTCACTCTATCTTTGACATAATAAAATATTTATTCATTTATTTTCTATATCTTTTTTTAAATAAATTGAAGAGTTATAAATTTTTTTCTTCATTTTCTTTATTTTCTCTCACTATTTAATATTCATCAAAACACCAATGAGGTTTTACAATATCCTTTCATTTTCAATTTTTCTTTTATAAACTTCAACTTATCCAAACAAACTATTAAAGTTTACAAAATACATGAAATAACTTATTCTTTTCATGATTCAATTTTTTTTTTATAAACTCCAACTAATCCAAACAATCTATTAAAGTTTACAAAATACACCAAATAACTTATTCTTTTTTATGATTGAAATAAAAACAGTTTAAAAAAAATTAAGAATATTAGGATCAATCACACGTAAAAAAATTTATAATTTAATTGAAGAGTAATATTAACATATACGACAAATATACAAATGACAAGTCAACTCACTCGCAGCTATCACAGCCTTTCTCAGAATAAAAACCTCTGCAGAAAGTCTTAGGTAAGGAAGGGCGGAGCAAATCTCGTGGCTTTTGGCCAGGGATGGGGATGGGGATGGGGATGTAAACTATAAAGTACGGTTCCTTATCACACCCAATCTCAACCGTCCAATGCAGATCAGGCGTTCGTATCTTTCAGTCTATTCTAGGGTCCCACTCTACATTCCTCAAAATCGAATACCAACCGTACATCTAACCTCGTATCATCATTATATAGTTCTCCGCGACACGTTACCCCCCCGTACAAAATGCGTCCACGAACAATCGCTTTTGACGTCATCACTGCTGACTTGGATCACAGAGAGCTACTCATGGATCGACACGTTCGAGTATGGGTCCCATTCTGATGAATTGGGGAATAGTTACCACGTGTCATATCTTGGCATGCCTCACACTGGTCCTAGTATGGTTTGGTGGCTGTTCTATTTAGGTGGCAATCTCTCATTGGCTTAACTATGATCATAGGAAAAGGTTGGTCATAGAATCCGGGTTGTGTTTCCTCGGAATAGATTTTGTTTCCCTGTATAGATATAGTGGGAGATACCGCTCATGCCTTTTATTCTGTGCATACACACTGTGTATAATTTTATTTTATTTTTGGATAAATTATATTAATTTTTTAAATATTTAGATTTTTTTTTAAATTTATAAAATTATATTAATTTCTTTTATTTTATTTAAAAATATACAAATATCTATTTTATTTAAATACATACAAATATCTATTTTATTTAATTTTTTTCTTCAAAATAACAAAATTATCCCTATATTTATTTATTTTTATATTTTTCAATTTTGACCAAAATCTTAAAACTTCTTTTAAAGATTTTTTTTTTATTTAAAAATAAATTTAAGATTTTTTTCAATATTTATTTAAAAAATAAAACATTAATCAAAATTTTAAAAATTAGAAAAAAAATATGAAAGGGGTAGTTTTGTCCATTTTAAATAAAAAATTAACTGAAAAAATATATCTGTATATTGTCAGATAAAGTAGAAGAGTTCAGTGTAATTTCAGAAACTTCAAGAGAGATCAGTGTAATTATCAGAAACATCAGAAGAGAATCATTATAATTTATTCATTTTTTTTATGTGAGAAAAAATATTTTTATTTTGACAATTGTTCTTCAAAAAAAAATTGTACTTTTTGGACTAATATTTATAAGATTTAAGTGTGGTTATTATTTGTAAAATTGACAAGTCGCGATAATATCTTACAAATACAAAAATATGAAGAAGTATACAATCTCAAAGATAATTATGATATGTATTGCTTTATTTATTGTGATGACTTGAAACGTAAATTCATTAACTTAATTACTCAACATAGGGTATCTTATAATCCAATTCAACGTAAGATATTATTTAAAGTTATTTTTAATTAGAATGCCTTATTAATTGAATCTAAAATTATTTAGGATTTAATTAATTAAATTTATATAAAATTTTGCACAACTAGTATTCAAACTTATCATTAAGAGTTTTATATAGCGTCGTCTTTCACATTTTATATAATATTTATGTATAAATATCTATATATGCATACATGTATATTTTTAGATACAGTAATAGATATTTATATGTGTGACTACACATATACGTATTTATATACCACATACTCAAATCTTTTTAATTACTATTTACATATTCTAGTTTTTTAAACATAATTTTAATAGGCCTATAAAAAAATTCAAATTCAAATTCAAATCAAATTACTTGTAAGAGATAATTATCAATATGAACTATTTGCTTCTGGTAATACAAATTTTTGTGTTGTGGGAGAAGCACTCGAGGAGTGCTTTAGCCACAACGTGGAAAATCATGTCCCCAAAAAAATTTTACACAATTTTTTTACTTTCGAAACACTAATCAAACATACGCATGTTTCACATTTTCTGTGTTTTGCGTGGTCCTGCTTTCAAAAGCACACATTTACACACCACTAAACATAAATGATAATGCTTCAATTTTTTTTTTTTCTTTTGAAACACTAATCAAACATACGCGTGTTTCACATTTTCTGTGTTTTGCATGGTTTTACTTTCAAAAACGAACATTTACACACCACCAAACATATATGATAATGCTTGAATTTTAGCCGGTACTAATTGAGTAAGTAGCATTCAAAAGTTGAGAGCAGTCCGTGAAAAGTCTTGATTGTTTATCATTATTTATGCATTACACGTGCCAATCATGCATCGAGGTAAAATACACAAACTATTGAGGATAAACAGTCAAAAAGAAAAAAAATTATAAACAAGATGAACAATCAAGTTCTGCTCCTCTTGAGGTTGATGGCAATGGGTTCATCTGGAAATATGAAGAATAAAAACTCTAAGCAATTAGATGAACAATCAAGGTCTGCTCCTCTTGAAGTTGATGGCATTGGGTTCACCTGGAAATCAGCCCCAGTATGCCACATCACCACTAGAGATTGATTGGCATTATGTATTCTTTTATTCCAATCAAATTGAGTCAATTGACAATATAATCACTAAAATACCATGTTGATAGTTATTTCTGTGATAGCTCATTGGAAAACTTCAGGGTTTAAACAAAGGCTGCACTAGAAAATAAAATTTAGGAAGGGATAAAAAAATTTAGTGGAAAAATTTTGGAATAAAAAATTGAGAGAAATAATGAGATTAGTGAAAAAAATTTGGACTAAGTTAAAATCTTAAAATGGTTAACTTGAAAAGAGTCAAAATTGTACATGTATAAAATATATTTCAGAATTTAGGATGGGGTATAATTCGGGACAGTCTACCTATAGTTCTGCCCTTGGGTTTAAGACTTCTTTAGGATTATGCGTAGTCAAAAAGAATCTCATCTATTTAAATGAGATATGTTTTGATAAATTTGAATTATCACGTATCAATATATCTTTTTAATAACACTTTATCATATGTTTATAATCCATTAAAAAAAAAACCATAACACAATACATAACAATATTAGCAAAAAGGAAACATTTTCCCTTTTCAAACATCTCATGAACTCTCTCTCTCTCTCTCTCTCTCTCTCGTCAAAGTCCAAGTCCCAAATCCTAAGAAAAACACAGCTTTTTTCCCCCAAATCCCGGGCGACCTTAAAAAAACAATATAGACAAAAGTGTAAGCCTGTTTGGGAGAGTGTGCAAAATTCCAATCTGACCCAAACAAGTCTCACTTGTCAGGACAAGTCCAAGAGAGAGAGAAAAGAGCCCCCACTCCAACACCTTAAATTTGCACATTTTATTTAAAAGTTAGAACAAAACCCATCCATTTAAGGATCTGACTACTTTATCAAGCTGCCTCACATCTTTTCATATGGAAGGCCTTGACTGTCTGACTCTTCATACCTTTCAAATGGCAAAATTTCACATACCAAACCTTCCATACAAGGGAAAGACATATTCCACAATAATTACATGATTTATCATTAATAATTACCTCATATGGGTTTTTTTTTTCTTTTTCTTTTTTGGATAGTAAAGTAAAATTACAAATTGGGTAATTTTATGATCACATTTTGTATACAAAAATTGCACTTTTTTTTTATTATATAATGAAAGGTTTATTAAATCATATCCATATCTATTTGCATCTTAAGAACCATAGTGGAGGAGTCAAGAGTCATATTCTAGGTCCATGTCATACTAAAGAAAACTAAAGATTCAACTATTTTATATAAAATTTAATCATGTCATGCATCTTGCAACCTTCTCTTGTCTCTCAGTTTTGTTCCCACCATTTTAAAATGTCTCCCCTTCTTCATTTATATAGTTTATTATGTATATTATACAATTAGAATGGACCAGTAACTGTGACAAGTGGCAAAGCATTATGGAATTTAGAAATGCTAAAAGCAAGAAAGAGGTTGACCCATTTGATTATGATTAGTTTATGTTGTTCCCAATGCCATTAAGGCATGTGAAGTTTAATCAAAGAGGAAAAAGTTATATATATGTCCTGTTGGAACTACAAAGTAAAATGGAGCAATGTCCCACTTATTGTTTTTGTTTGGGCAGTTTGATCCACCTTGCTTTACAAGTTTTCTTTAAGCTTTTGATTGCCCTTTTGACTATAGCCTTTTATAGTTACTTTTAGACAAACAGATCCTATCTCTGTCCTAGATTTTTCTCTGTTTTACTTTTAAGGGCTAACTAGAAATTATTCATCCTTCCAAGAGCATTGGCCCCAGGCTAATCAACAGGTGCCAAGTGTGCTTGTCAGTGTACTTTTTGCACACTTGACACTTGTTTATCGGCCCGGGATCAACTTTTCCAGACTAATGAATAATTTCTCGGGTGGAATTCCGGGTAACAAAGTAATGCCCACCAAACTATTTTTTGAAAACTGTCATTTTTCTCCAAATTTAGCTGCAAAAAAACATGTTTTCAACTCAAAAACATTGTGTTCATGAGTTCATTCATAACATAACAATGTGTAATGATATGACAGAATAAGCACCAACTGCAACTGTCAATGGCATTCTTAAACATGCATTAATATAGATCAAGCTATAACTATGTCCTGTTGGATTGTAGTTCAACTTACTGAATCAACTTGATTGTATGATCAACCCTATGATTAGTATACTAATGGAACATTAATTGTAAGATTGGTACGTGAAGCCTATAAAACTGACAAACAACACATGACTTAAACTTTGACTTATGGACACTTAAGAATTGGGTCTTTTGTCTTTGAACTCTGATGTGTGTTATTTCCATTATACAGGACAAGGGAAGCTAGAAGATTATATTAATTTTCTTAGATAATTCAGTTTAATTAGAGATAATCCTTAACTGCTCCCTTTGAAAATCATGAAGCAGACAAGAACTTAGAAGAAATTTAGCTGATGTATTTTGCATAGAATGCGGATGTACATGTGCAGATCAGACATATTACAAAACATATTGCAAACATACCAAGATTAATACATTCAAATTCAAATATTTGAGACTCTCTAGGAGTATGCAGACAAAAATCTTGCTGCATTTTTCCTTTTCTGGTTTATCTTTATTCCCAACTGTTCAAGCATTTGTTCCTACCAACCATTCAATCATAATTCATAGTGTCTCTCTCTAAAATCCAACATCCCTTCTTGTTTTCCTCTAAATTTAAGATTTCTAATGTTATTTATGTAATGTTCCATGGCTCAAGGAGCTTATTATAATTTATAACTAACTCATTCAATTTTCAGGTTTTTGTGTTATTGGCTAATGTTTACCACAGGACAACGTCTAATCGAGTGTATTTAGTTGAGTTATTGTTTTGATTCAATCCCTTCCAAATTCTAAATGACTTGAGTTTAGAAGGAACAGAACATATATACATTCTGGACTAACTGGAACTAGAAGAAAATAACTGTTGTAAAGTAACAAGAACTCAGAAGGGTAGTTAGGGAACCTCCATTTTTAAGTTTTTTTTTTTTTGACTGAGTAGGGAATCTTAAAATTCACCTATAATTTATAGCTAATAATTATTTGGCATGAAGGTCCGATGATTTTAAAGAAACAAGAAAAAAGAGAGATTTCAAAAAGTGGGTGGAAAAGGAAGGATGGTCTTTCAATTGAATGACATTTGCAATGTCCTTTTCCCTCTCTTCATGAACAAAACACAGTCTTTAAAAGACCTCCCCACACCTTCCTCACACTTCCATTCAAACTTAAAACTTCACACTTCCCTCATTCTCCTACATTCCCACTCTGCCTTTAGGTCTTTAACATAATTTTCTCTTCTGTTTTCCTTCTTCAACCACAGTTTTTTCACTAGTTTCAGCAATGTCCACATCCAATACCTCAGATAAAGCCTTCAAAGAGTTTGAAACAATCCCAACTCAAATGGGATTTTCGTTACTTCAGCGCAGCACATCCCTAACTCAACCCAGTGAGAGAAGAGGCCGGCGAAAGCAAGCAGAGCCGGGGAGGTTCCTTGGCGTGAGGCGGCGGCCTTGGGGCCGCTATGCTGCTGAAATCAGAGACCCCACAACAAAAGAAAGACACTGGCTGGGGACATTTGATACTGCTCAGGAAGCTGCTCTTGCTTATGATAGGGCTGCCCTCTCCATGAAGGGCACCCAAGCAAGAACCAACTTCATATACTCAGACAACTCATCTTTCCACTCTCGTCTCACTCCTTTTGATCTCCAAACCCTCTTGCAGCCATCACAGCTCCTTGCCAGCTCTCAGACCAAACAACCCACTAATCCACCAATTCAATCTGATAATGACTCTTCTTCTCAATCTTCATATGGGTCATCTCCTAATGACAACTTCTTCTTCTCTACAGACACTAACTCAGGCTACTTGGGGTGCATTGTTCCTGACAACTGCTTGAAGCCGCCTCCTAATACCACCAATATAAACTTCAAAAATAGCAATGCCAGCACTTCAAATGATCAAAACCTTTTCTTAAATACAAATTTACCTGAAATTCAATCCCATTGTGATGGCAATTCACTTCCTGTTGATGCTGTAAGTATGGGGGGAATGGCTTCTGATATTGGAGATTTTCCTTGTTTTGATGAACTTAACAATGGATTTTGGGGTGGTGAGCAGTACTCATGGGAGCTGAATTCTTGTGAACTCTCAGCTATGATCAACAACAACAACCCATTGATGATGGATAATGGGTGTACGGAAACTGCATATCCAATCATTGAAAACCCAAGTTATGGGTTAATGCCTCCTTCCACTTCTTCAGCAACTTACTCATCTTCAGTTCCTCCTTTGGGTGATGCAGTTGACTTTGGATACTCTCTCTTTTGAATGCTGCTGGTTTGAAGTTTATTCCAATTTACATGCAGCTCTTTTCCCTTGTGTTATCAGTCATCTTGCTCCTTCTCTGCAATTGTAATTACACGTATGACTTACCCTCTAGAGAGAGAGAGAGAGTTGGAATGTCTGTTTTGGTTTTATAATATAATGAAGGTTTGATTAAGAAAGTTCCGTTTGTCAAGTCGTAGGGACAAATCAATAAATATTTTTGACTATAATCAGTGTTCTTCACTAGGCATTATTTAATATAACATTAAGAGTTAGAGTAATGCTATACATTATGAATTTTTTTGATAAAAAGAAGAAGATGAAATTCAGTAAGAAAGTCTTATCATGCGACTTCTGTTCAAATATGTGTATTTATGTGAGACTTACGCGAGTATCGCGAAATATTCAAATTTGAGCGTAATACCACTCAACAAAACCATTTCATTAGACCTTTTTTAGAATTTTTTTTTTTCTATTTTCTCACTCTGAAAAACAAAACAGTGAAACTTATTATAATAAATACACAAGTCTTTTATTTAGGAGTGATAAAATAAGATGAGAAAATTCGTTCAGCATTTTCTTGAAAGAGAATCTATAGTGAGTAATTGGAAAGCTTCTCCTCATGCACTGTATGGCAAAAAAACAAGGCAGCTAACAAACACATATTTAGTGCATTTTGAAAAGTTAAATAAGGATAAAAACAAATTTAAAAAAAAAATTCAATGATCAAGTATGTTAAAAAATTGCTTCAGACGGGGCCCTAAATTTGAGTACAAGGATAGGCACTTTAGTTTTACCTAATATAATGATAAAGGTCAGGATGTAGCAAACGTCACTTTCAGATGAGCAATGAATAGATTACCAAACAAAATAGTCCACCACCCCCATTCAACAATTTCAATTCAATAATCATAGTCTTTTCTGGTCTTGCAAAAGATGGTCTACGGGCTAATACTATCCATTCAACACAGGCAATTTCTCTATAAGGTAACACATTGCCTAAATTTATAACGCAGAATACAAAAACTATTAACCTGTTTCGCAACCATTTTAAGAGCTTTTTGTGGATAAGCTCTAATTGCTTAAACTGGGATTTTGAACTTAAGTTAACCTCAAGGTTGTTTACATTTACTAATATACATACATACATAATATGTCTGTGTTTGTGTTTATGTGTGTGTGTGTGTGTGGGAACTGGGAGGATTGTTCTTGAATCTGCCTCTCAACTGTATGGGAAGAATGGTGAACAATTTGGTCCCAATCCAGCAATTTGCGGATGAAAGTAGCTATGCACCTACTTGGGGAGGATTTAGTTACCAATCTTCAAGCACTAATAATAAGTTAGGTCCGGCAGGGGGAGTATAATGCCAGAATTTTTCAGTTATACATGTGTGTGGAGTTCAAAACTATCAGCAGTTCCCAGAACCCTTTCTTCGGAGTTAAATCTTCGAGCATATATAATCAGCCGGGGACAGGCTAATCCGGTAGACGTTATCAAAATTGCCAATACATCATCAGCATACAATTGGAAGACCATAATAACCTCAATCACAATCAACCCCAATAAGAAAACCATACTGACTGCATTAGGCATAATGCAGAGAACCAAGGCATTTAATTTGTTGCAAGGCCTTTCCAAACCAGCAAGTTTGAATGGAAATTCAAAACGACTAAGAAGAGGTGGATTGGAACAAGGAGATGTCAAGTAAACAGGGCTGTGATAATTTTCCCGGCTGGCTAACGGATTGCTATCAGTTCACCCACTAGTTAGTACTAGTAGGGTTTAGGAGCAAGGATTTGAATTCAGTTTAATGCTTGGCAAAATATGCATTCAGATAAGAACACCAACAGAGAAGCAGTTATTTCATCCAAAACTAGCCAACACAAAATACTCAAATTCAAATCAATATAAAACATCCCAAACAGGGTCCATTTTTCCTGTGTAAAATCGTTCAAGGAATGAGCAAATTTGTTATAAAAAAAAAAAAAGCCGCCATCACTAGACCAAGATTTACCTGCCATTGACAATCCAACAGGCCAAACTATATCAAAGTGCCTTTTACAGGCAAACATTATCATTTCTACAGAGGAATATTTCTCTCATCATATATATCCAAGATTCACCACTTCAAAAAAAAAAAAAAAAGTAAAAAAAGGACCATCCATTTCACCAACTGAATGCCCAAGTTTTTTCAGCATTTTGGTGTATAAATGCAAATCTCATATAAAGCAAAGCGTCAACCTCATAAGTAGATGGATGAATAAAGGAGAGAAATAATTTTTACAAATGTCAAAGGTTTTTTCTTCATTCTTTTTCTATATTTGGTAATAGTTCTATGAGGACCATTCAAGCAATTCAATTCTCAAAACATAACTATATATCTTTTCCATACTAGGCAGCACTGTTATGCCTTGCTTGGAGTCTCTGAATCACCTCTTCTCCACAAGAAAACCCTAGACAAGAAGGGTGGGAATAAGAACAGATTCAAATTCAGTTGCAAGATGAATTGGAAGCTTGTTCCCAGATTCGGAGAGGAACTACAAAAGATAGACACAAACACAGTCAATGTGAAGGGATGAACAGTATGTGACTGATCTTTTTCGTTTCGAAAAAGATTACAGCATAAATAGACACAACAAACTCCAAAAAATTGGAGAAATGGATGTGAATTTGCCTAATGAAAGCAGGCTTTTTTGTCATTATTCAGAAGCTAGCTGGAATGTTTTAAGGGTTTCACCAGATCTTTGTGGGTTGGTCGTGGCTTATTCAAGATGAAGGCAGTGGCCATATAAAGATTATATGAACACAGACTTGAAAAGAACTACGCTGTGCCAGATCTGAAACGTGGAACCACGATGACTAAGAAAACAAGCCTCCTATCAGAGGACTTGCACAAAAAAATATACTGTTTGGATCATGAAATTTGATCAACAGAAATAGTGAGGATTTGCTTGCATCCTTTGCTCAGCTTGATGTACGAACCTCATCTCGGTGACCCATGCTACTGCTGCTAGTTGAAGTGGTAGAACTCTGACCAGACGGCTGGACACTTGAATGAGTGATGGGCCCACTTTTTGAGAAAATCGAACCAACTGAACCACTGGACGTGCTCATAGATGAAGAAATTCTGGTTGAAATGTTGGATCCTGAAATAAGTTCAGGCCTCAAGTCTGATGATGAGGATGATGGAGCTAGGGTACCAATTGAAGATCCCACAGGGTAGGGAGCAACAGGCATATCAGCAAGAGAAGACGCAGATGGACTGTAACTCAGTGTTCCCATTGGGTGATTAAATTTGCATGAGGGCCCATATTTGCATACCCCATTTTGTTGATAGTGAATGCAAAGGGGTGCACCCTGATAAACAACCAAGTCAATCAGATGCCAAATAATGTCATAACTCATTAAAATTTATACAAGCAGCGCATATTGATGTGAACTTATAAATGAAAAGCAAGAACAGAATGATTGAAACATTAAACCAAAAGGTACGCAAAATACAAGTTATATCCTTGTTGCATCCTGAAACACATGAATCATAAGATACATGCACTGGACATAACATACAGTTGAGCAAGCACACACACTGTAAATGTGATTCCCACCCTTACTTAAAGAAACAGCAAACAGATGAACTGATGAAGTGACTTCATGCACGAAATCTGAATGGATGGCAAAAGCAATTACACCTAGCTTCAGTAACTCATTTTTTCAACAAGAAGAACCCATTAACGAGAATGTCAATATGTACATAACATTGATGCTGTCTATAGAATAAGAATTGTAGCTGAATAGATGTGTTTAAATACAACCATTTCTAGACAATGAACAGCAAACAATCATAATTTTTGAAGTAGATGAGGTGGAAGTTCCAAGGAGAACAAGATATTGACGTAAACAGATAAAAACTTATGGCAAACTAAAAGAGCTAAAAAATGGCAAGGTTACTGTCAGAAAGAGCCTGGATTGCAGTAGTGAGAAAATAGTAAAAACTTAATATCAATGAAATTATGAGCAAAGAATGTGACCCCATTCCAGTAAAATGCCTCCAATAAGCACCAACACCCTCTAGCATCACCATATCAGTACAGCAAAGTGATTGGGGATCAATCTCCTGGGCCCCGATAAGCAAATCAAGTTCACTAACATTATCAAGATTCATGATTTAGCCATTGGCTTCAATCAAATGTTTAAACAATGTTGAGATTTTGAAGAAAAAGGCATGCAAATCAGATGAACATGAGTACCACAATTTATTGGGGGTATTATAATTTGAAGCACAGCAAATAGGCAGAACAGAACTGAACTTCTGCAGCCATCAGAAAACAAATAGGATAGAATGAAAAGTTAAACACATTCAAAATATTTGACTATTTGATTGTGTCGAGATCAGATTTCAGTTAATACCTAAATACATCCTAGCATCTTCAGAATCATAGTCAATGTATCATTTAAATTCTAATAAACATTACTAGAACACTGAGTGCAAATTTTAGAATGTAGAAATCAACTACGTAATGTTTACTTTCATATAAATGAAAAACTTTAATTGGATTGTGGGCGGATAGAGGACTGCTGAGATCAGTTAAAGTGGGCCCCAATCAGGCTGGTGGCTTTGAGCCCAGAAGGAGAGGTCAAGCCCATGAGATGAGAGGAGCCTTTCAAATCCTGAACATTAGGAAGGATAAAGATGTGGGTTGGGAAAGGCACAAGATTTTGTTTTCAGGGCCCAAATCCAAGGAGAAACGGGAGCACTGACCAAGGGGTTTCCTAACATGTTGGGGATCCAGAGACCAGAAGGCCCAAGCAGGAGGCCCAGCTTGCGGCACAACTTGAGGAGAATCACTGAATCAGAGACATAGCTCAAGCGGGTACAAGGGAGATTCTACAGGCAACGAAGACAATTCACAAAGTCTCTTGAGTATGTTCATCAGGGGGGAGAACCCAACTGCAGGAATGAGAGGAGGGCTACCTGACAATTCATGGAAATTGAAGAGGGAGAGTCCAACCAGGATCAGCAGAGAGAAGAGGTTTCTGATATGGGCAAGGGTTTAGGTTATGAGGACAGTCCTGGTGAGAAGACGATCAAGGAGGAGTTCTTGGATAGTATTGGACCAGCCTCAGGAGGCCTGCTACATAGGGCGATGGAGGATGGTACTCTCAGCCACTCGAAGTCTTTAGAGAGAAGTGTGGAATTAGAAGGTGGGACATAGTTCCACCTCAGCAGGGAATCGATCATGTGGAGAGAATTAGTATGTGGGTGGACAATGTTGCTTCTATGGAGGGTTAGCTAATCATCAGAGAAGACTGCTGCAGAGGTCCTATTGATGTGTTCACCATTGGCTATCAATGCTCCGGGGTATGGACAGAATCAAGGCATGGATCAAATGGTGAAATGTGCAGAAAATTTGGGGGTCAGAATGGGTTCTAAGGAAGACCGGGGGCATGAGCAAGTTTTTGGGTGTTTCATGTTATGGGTATGAAGATGAGCTGATGACTGTTTAAAGATATTGAGAGGAAAAACAGACGGGAGGATCAAAGGGAGGAACTAGAGGGTGAAGCAGCCAAAGATCAGTCGGCCAACAGATTAAAGCGGGAGTTGCAAAACTTGACCTGCTCAATCAATTATAAAGGAAAGAGGAATGTAGAGGAAGGGGCAGAGGGGGCTTTCTACTTTTATTTTTTGTTTTTTTTGGGGGAAAGGGGGGGGGGGGGGGGGACAATGGATAATTGTTCAAGCACTTTGAAAAAATCTGCAAGTTGATCTAAGGAGTTGATAATGTTACATGGACTTCAATACGCGTATTGGGTGTATGTCTAATCGTCTGATTCAACAAACCCCTAAATCCCAGGAACATGGGACCTATTCTTTCTTTTACTTTTTTGGATAGAATGGTATTTTTATGTAAGATAAATGTGTTCAATATGGAAACTTCACTCATTTTGAAGCAATTATGTAAGAAAGAGATCATAATAAGAGGGTTGTACATACAATTATATAGTAAACTTCAATAACCAACATGCTTCTTGGGTGTATCCCCAACCAGATATATCGTACAAATATCCCATACACCCATTTCAAAGCAATTATCTTCTGCAATGGTATTTTTATGTAAGATAAATAGTGAACACTTAATTATTTCTGTCGTGAACACTTAACAAATGTTAGATCACCAATGAGTCCAAAAGTTTGAGTTGTTAGAGAATAAGTCCAACAATGTATGTCAAGTTCTCACACCAATTACTCTATTTTTATGTAAGATAGAGTGTTCATTACGAGCACTTCACTCATTTCAAAGCAATCATGTAAGAAAAAAAAAACATAATAAGAGGGTTATAGATACAATTATTTAGTAACTTCAATAACCAACATGCTTCTTGGGTGTGTCCCAATCAGATATGTTGTACACGTATCCCATACACCCATGTGTCATGTGACAGGAACTGGTACATGTAGAGGATTCCATGTAACATGTGGACTTGAGAAGGAAAATCATGATACTTGGGAAGGAGAAAAAAGGAAAAGTAAAGAAATACCTAAAGAAGAGGAGGGAGGAAACCACTCTATTATCTGTTGCACTGGCCAGTGCAATAAAAAAGAGAGCAACTTTTTCATCACAATTCACATCCAAACCTAAATGCCTACAATACGACGTCCTGCTAAATGAGGAAAATTCTCTGTTTTTTTTCATTACTTCATTACCATGCATGTTATCAAGGTCGAACACCCATGATCAATTTATTTAATTTTTTTTTTTATCGGTAAAAGTATCATGTATTGAAACTAAAGGGCCCGAGGAAGGCACCCTGCAAGAACAAAAAAAGGGACCGACTACAACAATTAAAGCCTAAGATCCCCCAAAAAGTCAATGAGCCAATCTAAGTACATTGTATATACTTCCATAACCCAAAAGAAAAAAGTTTTCAAAAAAATCTCTTTAAACTTCCAAGGGAGAGCTTCCACCCCTTAAAAAACTATTCTGTTCCTTTCTTTCCATAAATACCAAATAAGACAAGTAGGTCCCATTCTCCAAACTATTCTCAATTCCTTCCTAAGCCTTTTGCATCTCCATCCCAAAAAAAGATGCAACCTTTGCATGCATAACCCACGAACATCCAAAAATGCTAAAAAGTAAGTTCCAAGCCTCCCGAGCACACTTAGCATTTTAAAAAAGAACTCTGTTAAACTGTATGACATGTAAGCAACTAAAAGTTAAGATAGTGTAATAAAAAAATATATGAAGAAGGCATGTCCTTAAGTCGGGTCCGTTTACCAGACAACTCAACTTGAACCTAAACCAATCTTGACCTGTTCCTACTTTTCCCAGACCAGGCCAAACCGGTATTGGCCTGATAACCAAGCTAAACCAACCCAGATAATATATGGTTAATTCAGATTTCAAGTTGCACTTCTAATGAATACTGGACTTTGTGGAGGAATTTAAATGTTTAACATATTCTCATAAATTATCCCATTTGCTAGTCCCCAGTTTCTTTATTTATTTTTTTATTTTTTCTATCCAAGGGCATATAAGTATTCCTAAAAACATATAGACTTTATTCCTATAGAACATCCTGATAAATATTGCTGATGAATGATATTCTAGACCAACGAAAGGTCCCATGGGTTAAAGTGATTAAAAATCACAAAAAAGACACAAAGGCTTTAGCCTGTAAAGTTAATTCTCCCATGATGATGCTACATGTTTTACATATAGGGCTGTTTTTTCTTACAAGAAATAAAGTGTTTCATTAAGAATTATAGAGAAATTGTAAAATTGTAAAACAAGGAGTCCTGCATATCATTAATATCCTATATATGCCAATAAACATATAAACAAATAGACAAACAAGTTACAAAAGGAAACAAATGAACAGCAAGACCTATTGTCCATGAAAGTAAGCAGAGAATCCTCAAATGGATCTATACACGAGCCATGGTCCACCTAATCCTTTTAGGCCACGTTTGGACAACCAGATATAAGACCAGGTACTTACCCAAAAAAAAAAAAAAGGACAGGACAGGATGGGATACCTCCAGACAAGACAGGAAATCATATCCATAGGACATGTTATTTTCCTATCCAGAGTTTTGGAGTATGATCGGATTAGAGTTTTGGATATAATATTATATTCCTATCTTATGTGTGGGTGCTGGGCAGATTATGTTAAATATAAGTCAAATTTTTTTTAAACAAAAAGTCCTTGGACATTTCATTTGTGTGACAAAATTTGTTTTGAAGGAAATTTAGGTGCCAATTACCTTCTTGATCTTTTCAACCGAAATGGCCAAGATTTTATTTTTGGAAAATAGAAAATACAAACAAGTCGCAAAGAAACAGAAAAAAAATAATCAAGCAATTGGTATTTTACCCAAAAATTAACGAGAAAAACATATCAAATAGTAATAAAAAGATGTAAAATCAAAAGGGTATCAAACGATACTGCATTTAGTTTGTTTCAAAACAGGTAGAATAGAAAATGCAAGAAATTGAATTGAAGATTTAAACAAATTAATAAAATATAAAGGTAAGAAATTAATTGATGAAAAGAAGACCAGACAATATATAAATTTGTTATGAATTTCAAGCTTAATTGATTATTAGTTTTTCCCAACAGAATATAAAAAATGAAAATCTGAGATGAAATTAGAGCATGATCCTCAAAATCCAGCACTTTATTCTACGTCACCTCCTAAAGATTTAAAATTGTTCAAAAAGAAGGACATAGAATTTACATTAAAATATGAAAATAATATAACTTCAAACATGTATAGTTAGAGAGTGTGTGTGTGTGTGAGAGAGAGAGAGAACAGAAACCTAGATCCATGATAGCTGTTTAAATATGAGAGAGTGAGAGCAATAGAGATTTGTATCATCTATCTCGAGGATGTCAAAAAAGACGAAAAGAAGAAAGAAGCTGCAGAAGTGTTGATAGTATGCTGCAAGATTGCTGGCAATGGGATGCGAAATTGGCGGCGAGATCCAAAGAGCAAAAAGGCAATGTTGATATCTTGTTTGTCTTTCATGAGTGTATTGTGTGGGTTCTTTAATTAAGAGGCTTATCCAGTGGAGGGGCCAATATAATTATACCACCAACCCCCTTGGAATGTTTTATCCAACTGCAGCGGGATATAGCCATCAGGGGGAAAGCCCATGTCCCAGATAGTTACCCTCTCTGGCCCTCTAATGATTAATCCAATCAGACAAACATGGCCTTAGTGTTGGGAACAATGACATAGGTATAACCCAAGATAAACCATATTCCAAACAGATGTCAAAATGATCAAGGAACATGAGTACAAGACAATCAAATAGTACAGACTGTTTTTACAAAGTGCACATTGGTTGGGAATTGACAAAATTTCCAACAGTTAAACTGACTTTAAAAATAATTGGGGATTCCCATAAAAGCTCCAATTGGAACAGATTGACTCACTATTGGCCAATGATAGAGAAATTAAACTTAAAAAAATATTTTTTTTTGATAAGTTAAACTTAAAAAATAATTACTCTATCTGAAGCCCAATCAAGAATTATAATCTACCATTCCGAACTCTTTCCATCATACTTTCTAAAGAAGCCACTTCCCAATCTTTCCCCAACCAACTTCATAGTAGAAAAAAAAATCTATTTAATATAGTTTAACATAACAATTTATCTTATAAATTCTTCGTATGCAATAGCTCTTGTCATAAGCACATCACAATGTTCTTTTTGCAATGACTTAATGAATTTTTATTTTTATTTTTATTCTGATAAGTCGCAATGACTACATGTAGACCTTTCCCCTTTAGCACTACCTAGCCACAATCCATGTTAGCAATTGCACATGCCCACAAACTTGAGTGCAACTGGATATTCTATTGAGTATCAACCACTGGGCGACATACAAAGATATCCAAAGTGTTTTTTTATCCATAACTACTCAATTCTGACACCTCATGGCCCACGCTTTGAATCCTAATTGGTATCAAGCTTACAATCTGCTTATCCTACTACTCAATACCACATTAATCTTAGCCACCAAGAAAACTACTAGGCTATTTATCATTAACAAAATGTCCCACAAACTTGAGTGCAGCAGGATATTCTATTGAGTATCATCCACTGGGCAGCATATACAGATATCCAAAGTGTTCTTTTCCATAACTACTCAATTTTGACACTTCATGGCACATGCATCGAATCCTAATTAGTATCAAGCCTACAATCTGCTTCAATAATATATCCTACTTCTGAATACCACATTAATCTTAGCCACCGAGAAAACTACTATGCTATATATCATTAACAAAATTTCTCTGCAATCTCACTATAACAGTAAATATATATTTGCCAACTTGAAGTCACTGGCCCGTAGAAGCAAAAGAAGACAGATTATCACCCCATTACGCAATAATAACAATAAAAGGAACAAGTTATATTAAAATATATGAGAATATACATATATATATATATATATATATTACTCTGTGACACATTAGCATTTAACATCCAAAATCACAAATAAATTGGAGGTGATTATCACTCAAAAAAAGAAGAAGAAGATAACTGCACCATATCATTATGCATTCCTTAGTGTGAGCTGTAATCCAAAAAACAAGCATTTAAGCCCTCTTAATGAGTTTAGTATCCCCACTAGGGCTGCAAACGAATGAGCTGCTTATGAACAGCTCGGGCTCAGCTAGAGGTAACGAGATCATTCAAACTAGTTCATTAAATAAGTGAGCCAAGTTCAAGCCATATTTAGGATCATTTTCTTAACGAGCTGAGCTTGAAGAGTTCCCAGCTCAGCTTGGGTAGGTTCATGAACAAAGGGATAACAAGCTTTTAATATTTCACTATTAAGGTGTTGGTATGTCTGCATGTGTATACAAAATTGGAAGATATAGAGGAAGAAATGTTTATTAAGTGATCAAATCAAGATCAGCCACGTGTCGACTTTGCATAAGTCTAATACCACCAAATCACAATCTCTCTTATCTGACATCCTTATCTTTTCTAGAATCTTCCCATTTCCACTCCATGCCTTCCACATCTCTCTCTCCATGGCCTATGTTCCCAACCCAAATCATCAATTGATCGGCTTCAACAAACAGGAGTGGAAAAACTAAAAAGTTTGAATATTCAATGATGAAGCCACCCCCATACACGAGCTTCCACAAATCTGGTTTCATAATTGGCTTGAAAAATGCAAACCTAATGCCAACGACGACAATGGGATATAAGACTTAAAACACTAATCTTTCATCATTCAACTCAATTTTGGAGGTACTCTTTTCTTCTATTTAATTCTTCTTTTTGAATTTTCTAACACGGTATTATCTGTTCTTCTCTTTTGAGTATGTAAAGATAAGGTTTGGAATAGAACAATTTTACTTCCAAATTTCATTGTATGTGAGACCATGGATTTACCATCACATAATATGATCATTCCATCAAAAACTTTCTTTCATCCAAAATAACAAAAATGATCGTTAACTTTAATCTACTCGTTAACCCAAATAGAAGTGGCAACATCCTAGTTGTGAAAGTTTGTTGTACATTGTTAGCCCAATCTATAATAACTAAATTTTTTGGAGTAATTGGTGATCTAACACGGTATTAGAGTCTTGCTATTAAAGGTCTTGGATTCAAGTCTCTTTGTCCCCTATTCTTTTTGGTAGTCCTCTATTCAGTTTGTTTGTGTGTTTGTTTGCCTCTCTACGTGCGAGATAAAGTTGTATGTGAGAGGGTGTGAGAACTTGACATACATTGTTTGACTTATTCTCTAACAACTCAAACTTTTGGACTAATTGGTGATCTTAACATTTGTTATATTCATCCGCCCAAAGTCTTACACCTATAGAACATATAGTTGACATAAAGGTCACCTCATCCATTGGCAATCTGATCCACCATTGTCATCTTGTCTACACTGCATCCCTATAATAAATTGCATGACATTGTCAAATTTAACCGGCCACACATATTTGCTCATGCAATAGAAACAACTTTTTGGGTTTTTTTCGTGGGCCAGGTGGGGGGGGGGGGGGGGAGGGGGAGGGATTCACTCTGAATGTCAAAATGTGGCCATTTTTCTCTGCTAGTGTGAAAGGAGGAAACCTAAGTGTGACTAGATGCCTGAAAACAAGGAATTTCCATGCTTTTTTTATTTTTCTTAACTTTATAAATATATATATATATATACATATATATATTTCAATAAAACACCACTACGACAACTGCTCCCTAACATGCACTACCATCAGACTAAAACATGTAGCAATGACATATCTTACAATAAGGATCCACTACTCATTTCCAGATTCCGTGTCTCTTCAAACCAAATAATAAAATTAAGGGCAGCCAAAATGATAATAAAAAAAAAAACACTAGCAGAAGAATTCCTTGAATGTTTTTGCAGAAAAATATTTATGTAACATAAAATTAAAAATACAAAAGTGCAGCAGAAAAGGTGGGCTATAAAATCCTGACAGAACCCCAGACAAAACAAATAGAAACTTAACTTATTTTTGTTGCAACACAACTACAGTCTTCCAAATGAACTTGTAATGGGTCTGTATCTCAGAAACATTGCCCAAGATTTACACATGCATAGAGTGTGCCAAGGGAAAATGGTTCACAACTAAGAGTTAAGTTAAAAAATAAAAATAAAATATGATAAATGATGAACTCCAATAGATCATGAAAACTTGCATCCAGAAAAATTAAAATGAAAAATCAATAAATTTTGTTTCGTGCATACAAACACAAGTGCCCACTAGTTGCAACTTACAACGGCAAATCATCAAAATAAGCTTCAGACTCCTACATTGAAACCTGCTAAGTAATATTTAAAAATCATCTTACTAGTTAATTCTTTCAGTAGAGAATAAAGAACATATAAAGATTATTTACTATAGACTTGCTAGCAGGTATAAAAAAGATCAGACTAATAATCCATATTCCCATAATAAAGCATCAAAATTCAAAGAAGTGGGGATGCATACTGGGCGTAAAGGAAGACCCATGGGGCTAAGGACAAAATTCGTTTTTGGCATACTCCATTCTGGTGGATGATGGTATCTACACGAGGGTCCATATTTACAATCCCCTGTTTTCATGTAATACTGACATTCAGGTTGGCCAGGTCTGTCTGGAAATGTGTGTTCCTTCTGACTACTGCTCGAAGGACCGGCAGAAGAAGGTATGGGTAGAAAAGGTCCACTATAGGCAGGCGATGAGGGAGATAATTGTGGTATCCCATAAAATGGGCCGCCTCCAGCAGTGGGTTGGATACCAGGGGAGGCTACTGGACTTACGGGTGCCTGCAATAGGTGTATTAACAACTTAATAGGAATGCCTACATTGGAAGAAAAAATATTGCGAAATTAAACCAAGAGTCATTAATACACCTACCGTGTAAGGACTCCACCCAGGAACGGGTGCCATTCCAGGGGGAAACAGCACAGGACCATAAGCCCCAGGGAGATATGAACCTGGAAGCAGAGCAGGCCTCGCAACTGGCCAGTTACCCGCCACTACCCCATATTGTTGAGATGCTGGACCAGAAGAAGACTGTAACGTTGGATACATTGTTGGTGCAGGCATAGGGGCCAGTGCATGCATAGGTCCAGGTCCTGGGGCTGGCACTTGTACGCCAGCTAGATGCGGATGATGGAATTTACAGGTTGCACGAAACTTGCACTGCCCTGTTTTCACGTAATACGCACACTCTTTTTCACCCTGCAACAAGAACTCTAATTTTGAGAAACCTAAATAAATAATTCAAAAATATAATCCTAATGAAACCAATGAATAAAAAATAAATCAGAGGAGTATACAATACAAACCGGTCGGAATGGGTATCCAGAAATATTCAGTGGGACTGCGTTCATAGATCCACCTCCCTGTCTTGGATGGTGATACTTGCAGGAAGCACCAAATTTACACAATCCTGTCCGCATATAATACTACAAATTGATAAAGAATAGCATGGTCAGTACAACAGGGCACAATTCATAAAATAAAATAAAAACTTACTATTTTCATCAAATGTAGAATCGAAGAAAGAAAGGAAAAAACTGATAATCAATACAATAGGGACTCATTCTTTCCCTAGAGTAGACAAATGAACAAATAAATCAACCCAAAATTTAGCAAAACCAAAGTCTAAGAATTTATCAGAAGTATTGAAACCAAATACCTGGCACAGAGGTTGGCCAACTCGCTCCGGGTGCTCCCCTCCACCAACTCTTGTAGCTCCCACAGCCTGACAGTGGAGATAAACATATTCAACTGATGCATACTGATTTTTCAATCATTGTTTTCAATTTTACCAATATTTATCATAAAACTTTTTCACTATATGGTAACATTTCATTACTCCACAGTAATTAGACAAGCCAAAATTACTGAATTATGCGCAATCAGCATCAAATCCAGACATAAACCGACTACAGATCAAAGAAATTACAAGATCAAACAGAATTACACACACAAACCTCAATGATCACATAGAACATTTATTAAAACCACCCTCTTATTAAGCCCTAACTTACACAAAATTGAACATAACAAGAGTGAATCCAAAGAATTACCAAACGGTCCCGGGGATGATTGAACCGACACCTTGAGCCATATCCGCAAAACCCCGTCCTCAAATAGTAAATACAATCAGCCTCTTCGGGTCGCTCCGGGTACGATTCACCTCCACCGCTCAATCCCATCTGCCACAAAGGCTCTACGTTTGCAAAACCAACAACAAACCCAACTCAAAAACACTATACATTACAAATTGGCCACAAATCCACATTAATGCAAGCGAAACTGTACTGAAAATCAAATGAAATTGAAATGCACAGACACTGAACTCACCTTCGAGCCCCGTTTCACCTCCCGTTGAGCTCCATTCGGCCACCGGATCGGGTTGTGAGCCTTCCATTGCCGGTGTCCGACCGTACCTCTCCATTGCGCCGACTATATTTATACAATAATATATATATATATATACACACACACACACAGATAACTGTGACGGTGGAGTGGTGGAAAGGTTGTGAAAAGGATGGGAGGGTACGATTCGAATGGGGGAGATGTTTCAGAGTGGGAAAGGAGAGGTTTTGAGTGAGAATATGGTTTTAGATTACTCTGTTTCTCTATCACTCTCTGTCTCTGGTCTGGTTTTCGCTCGCTTTCTCTCCCTCTCTCTCTCTCTCAAAAAGTTTTCATCTTCTCTCTCTTAGCCCGTTTTCAAAGCGTTTGATCTTTCTGGGGCGTTTGGGGAAATTGTTCGTCTGTTTGCTTATATACGCGCCAAATCGAGGAGAGATAGCCTTAAATAATCTCAACCCGATATGGTTATTTTCGCGCAAGTTATAAATAGAGGAGAGATCGCCTTAAATAAACAGATCGAACATTGTTGTTTGAAGCCATGAGATCCCCCACGTGATCATTGTAATTGGGCCAACATTGAGTTGTTTAAAATTAAATCATTTTCAAACTTAGACTAATTAGTTTCTCGATTTTGAAATATTTTTTAATTGTCAAATTCAAATAATTTAATTTTTTATATAATATTTATTTATTTATCGAATTTATCGACTTATAACTCAATAAATTAACGAGTCACAAAATATGTTTAAGTTTCACTTGTTTATCTCACGAATCAATCTTAAACGAATTCTTAATCGAACTGATCTCGAATTAAGTTCAAAATAACTTCATTCATTTGATAATCATATTTGTAATTAAATAATTGAACGAACTCTCAACATAATAGATGATTATTATTTCTCGTAGGAAAAATGTTTTTCAAATTTTGTTTGCATTTTTATATGCAATATGAAAGTAGCATTATGTGATACATTTAGCTCTCCTAAATGCAAATTTTAAAGACATTAGTGACGTGATATTACATTATTTTAAAAAAATAAATTAAAATAAAATATAAGAATATATAACATTATTCTTCTCAGTATTTTTCTTTTTCTCAATAATTTGAAAGTACGTGCAAAAGTCATTTTATTAGAAAAATAATTTATTACATCTATCAAGCGTCAAAAGTGAGACATGTTATTTTGTTTTATTCTCTATGTTTTTATTTCATATCTAGGTAAGATCCTAAATTCCATTATTCCACTGTATTTCTTTATTTTCTTAATATTATAACTTTTTTTTATTTAAATTCACATGGTTGAACAAATTAGAGATGGTAAAATAATGGGTTTATTTTGTTTGACTAATACTATGATTTCAACTACTTCTGTTAGTTTCATGTTTGTTCATGACTTCATGCATTTATAATTTATCTTATCACACACACACACACACATATATAACATAGTTTTTTGGGTTAACGTTATTTATAACGTGAGTTAACGAAAGATCCCTGGACCAAGATATCAACACCACGCTCACTTATATCATGTGGATAACATCATAATAAATAAAGTACGTGAGTTTTATTTCTCTCAAGTTTCATGCATACTCTTTTTTAATTATATGAAAGTTTGAAAAATAAACTTGATTATTTATTAAATTAGAATAATTACACTAACTCTCTTATCAAAATTATCAAAAAATGAAAATTAATGAAAAAATATGGATTTATTATTTTATTTTTAAAAATATTTATATTAATTTTTTTGTAATATTTGATAATTATGAATTTTTTTTATAATATTTAAAAAGATTAAAAATAAGTTAATATAATATACAATATTATTTTAATTATATAAAAATATTTAATTGAAACTCAAAGACTCAAATGACAACTTTTGTACCTAAGAAAGAATGTCAATATAATAAAAAATATATATATAATTTCAAAAAATATATAAGAAAGTCGTATGATTGTCATCAGAACGGATGCCTATTAAATTGATTTTGAGCACGAACGAGATAAAGGCGCGTGAGAGAGGGATTCGCGTCGGTTGAAAAAATGAAAGTAGTAAGACATCAAATTGAGGTTGTTTGTTTCCGTTGCATTTCTGTTGTGGTAAAACATGGGGAACCAACGGCTGAGACTTGGCGATGGAATGGACGGTTGAGATCTGGTTCATGTCAGTGTCAAACACAAAGAGCAGTATACGGATGACGTGGTGTAGTGTAGTAGGTAAGGACCCTAAAAATGCATTATGATAGGGGAGGGGGTGACCGGGAGTAGCCGGTTGGAGGGGTCGGCTGATATAATGGAGGTGGGGGGTACCGGAGTGGCCGGTCAACAGGTAAAAAAGGTGGGAGCGTTCGACTTGGACAAGCGTTTGGCCGCAAGTGGCGCTTTTAAGATTTGCTGCATCACACTTTTTTGGCCGCACTCGAATCGTATCTCATCAACCATGTGTCGGCGTTTTCATTTTTCTTTATAAAATAATAGAAGTCTCACGTGTGAATAATGGAGAGAAAAGAAATGTGATTTTACTTGGGCTCAGGCCCAAATACAAATCTAAATTTTAGGCCTACAATTGTTCACCCATTATGGCCCAAAACAGTGTTCATGTCTCGCATCTGGTCCTTAGTTAAAATAGTTAGTATTGCCAGTTCGTGCATGTGAATTAGCTAATGGGTTCAAAGTTTTATGTCTTCTCCTGATAACATAATGTCACGCAGATACCACAGCTTCATGTATGTTTGACGTGATTATAGTGTGTAGAGACATTTAGAATGTTCTGTATATAATATAATCATGTAGAGTTGTTTAGAACGCTCTGATAGTATCATGGAGTGTTCTAAAATATTGAAGAGGGGTATAGGAATATTCTAAAGTGTAAGTAGATAAGGAGATATTTGTGGCCTGTGGTGAACACTTACCGAATATATATGGATAACTCTTTTTTTTTTATCTGCTCAACAGTTCATATTTCATATTTTGACTTTTGAATGAATTAATTTTTTTTATAGCAATATTAATATAAGTTAAAACCGCACATATGTTGTCTAAGTTCATGAGTTTTATAATTGTTTTCATGCATCTGTAAGGGTTCGTCGCTTAATCTTAACTATTGACTCAAAATGGTGTGGGAACACTTCGGATAAACCCAAAATGGAAAATAAAATTTCTTAAGTCCGAAATTTGGAAAAAAAGTTAAAAAAATGAATGATTTCATGATTAATCATCCAGGGTTGAGGTTGCAAACTTGAAATTTTATTAAAATGTTAAAACTTTGGCTAACTCTTTTTTGATGACCCAATAAGCATCTCATCAATCATAATCTTCGGTTACATGACCGAGCAAAAACTTGGGAGCATGTAACTTTGATTAATTTGTCACAAGAGATAATCTTCGGTTACATGACCGAGCGTAAACCTGGGGCATGTAACTTTGGTTAATTTTGTGACAAAAGATGACTAGTTATGATTTAACAAATGTCATGACTCCTAGAATTACAAACTAGCAAAGATATTGTTCACTTTATTGTGGAAAGTTGAAGCTTCGTACCAATTGTAACAAAAAGAAGTACTTTGTCTCAGTTTGGACACGATGGAATTGTGCATGTAGCATCATTAGTTCCATCAAGTAGTGCAGTACATTTAGATTGTAATGATAATGTATCAATTAGGAGTCATGATAGTGAAGATGTTGAGTACTACAATGAGGATGTTTATAGGTTAAAGTTCCAAAGATGAGGACTTAGATAAGAACAAAATTGGTTGTGGTAAGAATATAGGTGAAAATAATAGTGATTGTGACCAACAGGGTGATGGTTTGTCAAAATTTGAATCTCATGATGATTTTGACTCTAATGATGATGTTGAATATCATCCTAGTACTAATCATAGTTTCCAGGCCGTGAGAGTAGTGACAAGAGTACAATCAGGGTATTTGATCAAAATTTGTATGAAAAGGAGTTTCACGTGGAAGATGGTAGGAAGATTGTGTTGACAGGTAGGCCAATTGTTTAAAGATGTTGACAAATTTAGACGAGTCTTGAAAAACTTCACAATTCAGTAAGGCTGTAAGTATAATTATAGAGAAGACTGAAAAGACTAGGGTGACAGTTCACTGTGTTGATAGTGCTTGCAAATGGAGAATTCATGCTTCTCATTTGCCTAATGGGGTAACTTATGTGATTAGGACATATAATGGAAACCATACTTGTATCATATTGCATTCCAACCTTGAGACTACCTCAATATAAATTGCTAAAAAATTTGGGAAAACAATTGAAATGAATCCAAATATGAAACCTAATGCAATGCAAACACATCTTCAAAAGACATGTGGAACAAAAATGCAGCTATATAGAGCAAAAAGGAAGCCATTAGATGAGATTGAGGGCAAAGATGGGGGTCTTCTTATACGATGCTACCAAAATATGTCAATAAAATTAGGAGAACTAACCTTAGCAGCTTAGTAAAGATTGAGGATGAGAGGCTTAGTGTGACAATGAACCCAAGTTTCAAGAGAATCTTCATTGCTTTTGAGGCTTTGATTAATGAGTTCAAGGCAGGTCGTGAGCCCTTTCTGGGCATTGATGGTTGCCACTGGAATGGTCCTTATAAAGGGGTTTTACTTGCAGTTGTTTCTCTAGATGGAAACAATGGGTTGTTCCCAGTTACTATTGTTGTGGTGGAAAATAAGGACAGTGGGCACTCTTCCTTGAGAACCTGAATACCATAATAGTGCACATTCATAGCAAGTGCCTTGGACTTTTATATATAAGTCATACAATAAGGTTGATTTTACGTAAGAAATGTCACAATTGAAAGGTGTTTCATAAGATGAACACACTTGGGCTCATGAGGCTGCTTATTACTTTATGGGAAAGGCATGCATTTGATCCAAATTTGAAGAAAGATCATGTCACAAATAATTTGACAGTCATTTAATAATTGGTTCGGTAACTTGGGGGATAAACTAATTTTAACCATATTAGAGGGAGTGAAGTGCAAATTAATGAATATGATAAGACAAAGATACGAGGTTGCTAGTACTTGGAAAGGGGTTGTGACTACAAATGTGAAAAAGAGGTTAAACAAAACTGTAATTGTTGTTGGAGAGTGTACAATTTTGTTTGCTAGTGAGATGGAGTTTGAGGTAAAGAATAGACAAGGGGTAACTTTTGTGGTAGATATTGACTGCAGGAAATGTGTTCGTGGAGCATGGCAAATTGTTGATTTGCCTTGTAAGCATGTAACAGTTGTTATTGCTTACAAGAAGGGGAATATGGAAGAGTATTGTAATGTTGCTTTTAGCAAGGAAAAATACCAAGCTGCCCATAAGAACATATTGCATCAAATTGTTGATCTTAAGATGACGACAAAAGATTCTATTGATAGTGACCCACTACAATCCCTTCCCATTTGCCTGGTTCAAGTGATTAGAAGTTGTTACCTTGAATCTCGAGTTTACACTCCTAGAATGGGTGCGAAGGGCTTTGCCTATGACACGGTTTTCAGATATCCAAAAAACTTTGAGCTCCTGTTTATGTGTTGCTTTTGCAATTTTATATCTATTTACTTATTTTCCTCGTGTGTGTACTCATCCCTACCTGGCTTCATTTTCTGAACCTCTGCATTTTTGCAGTATAAGATCTGTTCGAGAAAGACTAAAATTGATTATGTAGAATACAGATGAACTAAGTTTAAAATTTTTGTTGTTTGGTAAGTATTTTTTAACAATATATTAGTTCATATCTAGTCCTAAAAAAAACACTTAAAAGCTAAACATAGTCAGACTATAAAAAAGTTGATTTTCTTAAAAACTAAATAATTTAATGAGAGTGATTTTAACCTGATTCAATTTGAAGAATTCTCAAACAGCACATAAAGAGTGAAAGTTGATCTTGTTTTCGGCTCCCACATGCTGAAAGCTGTGACATAAGTTCTTGAACTTCTTTTAAACTGAAATAGGGATCACTGCAAATTCTCTGTAACAGCTTTTCAGCATACGATGCTTACTCTTCCATTTCTTCTGCTTCTATGATGAAAGCAAAGCCTGCAATTCATAATCTCTTGGATATTCTCGATTTAGGAAATGATGCATGTGCCCTAAACGAGCGGAGCACACTCAGTTGTCACACACACCACACAGTCCACATAAGTTTAACCTACCTCTCACTAGGATAATGCAATCATTCATGGGGAAGGAAAGAAGGTTAAATTCTCAATGAAAAGCAAGGTAAGGAATTAAAAACTTGTATGGAAAAAAAATCACTATCTTTACCTAGAATAAGGGTCAACATGAGCTCAGGAGTGCTCCCATTTGAGCACAACAGCATTCTGCTCCCATGTGGAATGGCAATATACGCTCACCACTCTCCTGCATCAATGAGATCAATAACAGCAGAAAGAGTGGCAGCATAAATATACATAGATTTCAGTGAGCAGCAGCAGAAGCCTTGGAAGGGTGTTCATGTTACATGCAAACCAAAATTACTTGAGCCCTGCTGGAAGGGGTGTCTACTTTGGACATTCTCTGTAAATGGACATATTTCACATTACAATTTTTTTTTGGAGCAAAATACTTTACATTGGTTTCTTATGCACAATTCATTAACCTGAAAAACAACAGAATGACTGAAACGAATTTTTTTTTTTTTTAAAAGAAGAAGATAAATCATCACCCCAAATGTGATAATGAATGAATGTCTTGCTTGTTGAAAATCATTGCGAGTTTTCCAACATACAATACAAAAACAGACATTTCATTGGAACGAAAACAGACTATACCAAAAGGCCATGTCACAAATAATTTAATAAATGTATTCCTATAGAATTCACCTTGACAAACCAACAGAAGAATTGTCTGCTTAAAACTGCAAGTATTTGCCTGGAAATGGAAGGGGTGATCTCTATCTCCAAAGGGATAACTAGCAAGGAGTAAGAATCCTAAATTGCACAATCTTTCACAGAAAGCTCAGAACTTGACTAGGGTTTGTTTAGAAATCAGTTGCACTAGAAAAATCCAAAAATGTTCATGAAAACTCCCCAAAACTGTCCAGGTCTAATTAGCCATCACCTCATACTACTTTACAAAATCAAATAGAAAACTGGCAGTTTGTTGGTAATCCTTCATTTGTAAAGCCTCCTTGGATTCCAGACAAATCACTGATAAGACTAGAATTATATCCAAATCAGAACTTCAACTTCTTTTTGGGCTTGTTCACTGTAGCATTTCCAGTGTCCCCCAATAACTGAAACAGGAGGAAAAAAATTATACTTGACAAAAGTCATAATACTTATATAAGGAGAGAGAATGAATAGAAATCATCATCAGCACACACGCACACACAAACCTTCTGTTTTTTGTTTTTCTTCTTGTTCTTGTTCTTCTTGTTCTTTGCCTTCTTGTTCTTTGACTCAAATTTTTCCACTTTTTCATCTTCAGAAGAATCCTGTCGAATTTGAAACCATTAACATTAATTTAGGGCAGAGAAGAGGAAAACATACAAGAGTTCAATGAAAGCTTTTCAACAACTGATTACAAGTATTCAAAATCAAAGCACCTGAGAGTCGCCAAAAGAATCTACATGACGTACTGTTCTTCCAGAATTTGAAGCTCCACCTGACAAAAAAGAAAATCAGAGACCAGCTTCTATGCTGTACCTTCTCTATCACAATCGTGATTTATGATACATCAGCACAACATGATAAACTCCAAGTCTCAGTAATGCAAGTAACATATACACAGACAAGCAAACCAAACCATACAAATGCATTAAAAATAAAAGCTCATTAGGGCTGTAGAAAGCAAAGTGAAGTTACTAAATGGAAAAGGCCCATCCTCATCATAAAGCAACAGGTTACATTATAACTCAAAATTTCAAAGACATGCTCTCAGAAATTTTTCTTCAAATCTACCACTGAGCATTCTTACAACACAATTGTACAGAAGGAACCACTCCCACCCCACCCTGCAACCCAGAAACAAACCAAATGATAAGAAGGGAAAGAATCAAGTTTGAAAAAGAAAAGGGAAATGCAGGACTCCAAAAGGATCAAACACTAAATAACTCTACATGACAATGCATCAGGTCTATTCTGAAGGGAATCCACAATCACTAATTCATTGAAAAATAATATTGGGCCTTTCAAGCCATGAAAATGCTTCAATCCACGGTAACTAGATTCATTAATAGTCAGAGAACAAAAGTAAAGCACCATTGAAACGGAAACTGAATAAAACTGCTAGTAATTACTTGCATTTACGGTCCGTTTCGCATTTTTGACGGCCAATTCAACAAGATCGGGATTTATAGAAGTCAAGCCCATTTGGGTCCTGGAGTTTCCTCTCAAGAAATTTTGCCAAAGCAGCAGCCTTGTTTGTCGTCAACGGCCCACCAGGGTGAGCCAACCTAACAGAAAAGCACCACACTATAAACTTCTGTACCAAGTAAAACAAAACAAACTAATCAAAAAATGGGAAGAAGCATCATAATATTATGTATGTATTTCAAAAAATAACCTTAGGTTATTTGATCTACTTGTGGAAAAGTTTGAATTTGAATTCAAAGTCTCAGAATTCAGTGGAACCAACAAACAAGCTAATGATAATATTATCAACGGTGGAGAGTTTTTGGTATCATCTCCTGATGACTGTAAATTATAAGTCATTATAGTACAATTTGGGCCAAGGAAAAAATTCAAATAAGTGCATACTAATAAGATAAATCATTCCCATAAATACCACATAAAATTCTCAGTTTCAGCATAAACACGAGTATGGAAATTATAGAGAACAAATTCTGATGAGTCTGGGAGGAAGTGAAAATGAGCAATAAACTTCCCAACAACAACTACATATTTCCCTAACTGGAGATTTTTCTCTTTGAAACACAAATATACAATTCATAAATTCTCGCCTTTAACGAATTCAGACGAGTCTGTGCGGAAATAAAAAATTAGTGATAAACTTCCCAACAACTACTTCATATTGCCCTAACAGGAAATTGTTGTCTTTTTAACACAAACAAATTCTCTTCTTTCTCTCTGAGTTCAATCATCAAATTTCTCTCTCTAAATCTCTCCCTGTTCTCTTCTAGGGTTTAAAATCAAACCTCTTTCTTTCTCTCCTTGCAGTACAACATCAAAATTCTCTCGAAGACTCCACCTTCTCCCTTTCTACACACACACACAACATACATATATGTGTGTTTGTGTACCTATATGTCATTGTATATATATATATATATATATATATATATAGTGAAGAAGAAGAAGAAGAAGAAAAGGGTGAGGAGATCAAAAAAAGAAACGAACCTGGGCTGATAACGGGAAGGAGGGGGTGCAGAAGGGAGCGGCGCAAACTTGCTTCCACGAAGAGCCCTTCGTTCCTCCTCTGTTAGTCCCTCCATCTCTCTCTCTCTCTCGATCGTCGCCGATTACTGTTTCTCTGTCTATGAAGCAGTTTATTTTTAATTTTTAATTCTTTTTGCTTTCTGAAACAGTTCCGAGGTCGCAGACAGGTTCGTGGTGCACGTCGATATACGGTGCCGTTTTTAAATTTTAGCATGCCTAATATTTTGTAACCGACCATGCTTTTGAAGTTAAACTATTTAAATTTTGGATACATTAGGCTCACCTCCTGATTTTTAATGAAAATATACATAAATTTACTTATGTTTGGGAAATTATATTAAACCTTTTTTTTTTAAGGTTTATGTTTTGTATCACTTTTTCTCTTTTATCTAACAATACCAGCTTGTATTTTCTAAATGATATAATTAAAAAAATTGTGAAATCATTTATTTTAATTTTTTTTGAAGATTTGAGATAAATTTTTTGATAGGATAAATTTATTTTCTGAATGACATATTTTCAAGTTATCACTTGCGGATGCACTAATAAATGTCTTAAATAATTTTTCTAAATAACAATTATGCTATCTGGCGAAAATTTGTTACCAAATTTTGTAATTTCAAAAGAATGTCAACCACATTACTTAATGTGTTACTATTTCGATTCAAAATTTATTGTGATAATTTGAGATTGTTAATGTTATTTCAAGTTCAAGTTTATATGAGATTGGGTATTTTAATTATTAAATGACTTAAAAACTATAAATAAAGTGACTGAAATAAATAAAAATTCAATTCTTAAATTATTCTATGATTAAAACAATTTGTCTCGTATAAACTTGAGTTTATAGTAACGTTGTTATACCATTTTAGTAACCTACATATTTTCAGAAGTACTCTTAATCTTAATATAGAAAAAATCATTGTTATAGGGACTTGTCCAATGCACGAGACTCTCGTCACTAGTGAGGTCTCTTGAAAGGGTTAGATATATATAATCTTATTCTTGCAAATGTTATTTTTGCGACTTGAATATATAACATTCAGGTCACAATAGAAACAACCTTACTATTATG
Organism: Nyssa sinensis; assembly: GCA_008638375.1. NCBI lineage: Eukaryota > Viridiplantae > Streptophyta > Magnoliopsida > Cornales > Nyssaceae > Nyssa > Nyssa sinensis. Next base: position 2,571,045 of record CM018031.1, on the reverse strand, counting down.
CAAATGTTGATTTGGGGATGATTAAATGAACAAAACCTTACCCTCTACAAAAGAAAATACTGCTTTCATAATTCAAATTTGTGACTTTCAAATCATAATAAAAAAACTTTATCGTGTCAAAACTCACTCTCAAATTCTTTGCTAAAGGCCAAGGCCTAAAAAGATAACATCTCATTTACAAACTTAAAGCAGTCAATTATAATCCTCTCAAGTAATATGACTTACATTCTTTCATTCTTTTTTTTCCTTCTAGTATTCTATAGCTATATAGCCTCGTAACACTAAAGAAAATAGGGGGAGAAAGAAATGATAAGTGTGATGGGGAATGGTAATCCCTTGTTGGGAGTTCATGTGGAAAGAAAGAAAATAAATGAGAAGAAAATGTGCACCTTCCACCCTGCAAACATTAAAAATTATTGTAAAAGCAACTAAAAATTCAACCTGATATCATGATCAAAAGTTATCATAGTTGGGAAGAAAGTTTCCATGAAATAGGTTTTTCACCTTTCACTCTTTAATGATTTGTAAAACCCATAAACCTGAAAATTGTGCAGCTGGGGAGAAAGTTTCATAAAATAGGTTTCTCTCCTTTTGTTTAAGGAAAGAAAACAAGTAAAAACCAACTGAAAGGCTATGCCAAAAATTCTCTCTCCTCCATGGTTTAAGTTTCTTTTCTTTTCTTTTTTCAAAATTCAAAGTTCATGGGACAAGTCAATAGTTTTTTCTTTCTTTCTATTATTAAATAGGATTAACTTTCATTTTCGAGGGAATTTTTTTCTAAAAACAACCCCTACATATATTTTGAAAAAATAAAACAAAACAAAGAAACATAAAAATGTCCTAAAGAGCATAATTTCATCGGATGGTTGGAATTCATACATGTTTGAACAAATGCGCACATAAATCATTCTGCTTGATGAGGAATAGACTGCACTTCAGAGTGGCAAAATTTGGTTTCACCATCATAAAATGGATAAACAAGGAGCCAAATGTTTGAGGCCGGGTGCAGATTATCTTGGCCTTCCTAGGAATTGAACAGCGGAAACAACAAATATCTAATGAGGTCTGTCAACGAGCCGGGTCTAAACAGACCTGCTAAGACCCTAAGACCCTGACCCATTAAGAATAACAGGTCAAGACCCATACCAGACCCATTAAAACCCCTTGCCAGGTCTGGCCCGATCCAGACCCATTCAGGTCCTGGCCTATTTAGTGTAAGAAAAGGGCCCTTTGGGGTGAAATGGATGAGATGTCAGGAAACTCATTGCTTGTTTGAGCATAGTCAAGATAACTGAATGCATGCACTTGATGTATTTCTTTAGGATTCACACGACCTAGCATAAAAATATTGAAGCCAGCTATTCTAGAACAATATAATCCCCAAGAAGAAAACTACTGGAAGTAATGTAAAGCCAATCATAGACAAAGGAAGTTTAAGCAACAGGGCAACTCAGAATCATAATAGCCCATCCTTGTTTCTTATTCAGCTTTCTGTCAATAACTGCATAGAACTGTTAACAGTGACCTATGCTGTTCACAAAAATGGCAGCTATCCTAGCAGCACAATTTAGTTTGACAATAATTTGGATGAGGGGGAAGATGGAACAGATTTGGGCAAAAACCCCAATCCTTGCAATTTACATGCCTCTTTCTTAAGCCTAATATCCTAAAAAAAAAAAAAACACCAGGCCAAGCACAAGGCCAATCCAATTGTATAATTGAAAGGAAAAAATAATGAGATCAATAGAGGAAGCTTTCCAGCTTTCCAATGAGGCAAAAACATATGGGCTACAAAGCCATCACAGAAACCCCCGAAGTGGTCGCTCCAGCTAACCGAGCAAGAATCTGAAAACGTCGCTCAGTGAAATAATGCCTTCTACGCGCTTGCTGCCAGTCTCTACAACAATAAGCCGTCTGACACCTGATAACAGAATCATGAAGGATCATGTATTTGAAAAGATATTGGAATGGGACTAAAATAATGACACCAGCAAAAAGTACCAAGTTAAACCTAGATTCGTACTTATGAAAACCAAGCAACAAATATTGCACTAATCATTTAGTATCATCATCTAAGGCTCCAAGAGTTCCCCCAGAAGATGAAATACTAGCAAGAAAGCTTTTCCAACATTCACTCTAACATGGAATCCGCAGGACAGACCATTCACCATATTCTGTTCCCAAGACAAAAATCAATCCCATCCCTCAATAGAGAGCCCCAACCCACATCAAACCACTCTACAAAACCAACAGCCTTCTCAAAATCCAAGTAAAAACAGAAACTTCCAACTTCAATATCAGATTTGTCACGCAAAAACCCTTCAAATTACCCCACTACTGTTGAGAGTAACTTGGTCAAATGCAGGCTACCTAACCACATGACTTCAAAGTTCAATCTAAGAACATTAAAGTATCTAAAAAAACATTATTTCATGTAGCAACCAATATACTTTATTAAACAGAAACTCCTAGCTAATCCAACAAACATGTCATCAAGACAAAATTCATAGATATTGCAGAATTTTCAATGACATCGGATTCACTGGCACTGCACATTGTACCAAAGCAAATTTGCGTAGCCACTAATTTGACAAGAAGACTGAGACATCTTCAAACAAATAATGAAATTGACACATCCTTAAACAAATAATGAAACAATCCAAAATGATGGAAAATGACTTTGCGGATCTGTCTATTTGGATGGAAAATGAATCAGTAGAAGAAAGAAAAGGGTCCACACTTTAAATGACACCAGCGCCTATAATATTGAAGAAATGAAAGAATAACTGAAATTTCTGGCCTACTTGCTGGACAGTGGCCGTCCAATGAAAAAGGAAGGCCCCTTTGATCAGTTTGGAAAAAAGTATAATTGTTGCCAGCAAAGTACCTCTACCCTTGCACTTGTTAGTTGTTATGTAAAAGAGATTCTACAAAGCCACTTCCAAAATCTGCCTTTCCCAAAAAACCTAACAAAACCTCAAGGTATCTCATTTCAAGGAAGATAGAGTGGCAATACACAGCTCATAATCTTCTATTATGCCTTAGACAATACAATCATAATGCACGAGCTTTATCAAACAAAGTATATAGACTTAATTTCCAGATATTACTGGTGGTTGAAAATGAAGAAATATGTGACAAAGAACAAAGAAAAGAAAAGAAAAGAAAATGAAAAAACCTGGTTTTGCCAACCGCTCCATTACTTTATGCAGCGGGTCAGAGCGCAAACACATGTGACATCTTTGACTGCTGAACCCATGAGGAGAGTACGGTTCTTGTCCCAGCTGCAACGCCTATTTTTTTTAAAGGAAAAATACCGAATCTTTGAGGGTTGTAGTATCATATATAGTATTTCCAATGAATAGCATACCAATTAGTAAGTAATAACTACTAACTTCAATATCATATTTTCCAATAAAAAAACAAGTTATTCCACAATAACATTGTTGCTCATCTAAGTTTCGAACTTAACCAAAATCATTAAAAATTCATTCATGTAGTTATGCAAGTACTGTGCATAAGTCACAACTGAACCTTGCTTAAAACATCAAAGCCCTTCAAATATGCTAGTAGGACCTATCCACAATCTTGCCGTAAATTTCTAAGACCTGAAGCAAAATATGCCTTCAACAAACATCTTCCCCTAGTTGTATGGCACAATTTGGCTATAGAGCCCACAACTTTAACAGTTTTTCTTTTGGCATTATACACATGACTTGTATAATAGCAATTTAACTCTTCAAATAATGATTTCAAAATCTTCAACCGTGTTCCAAGTATTCTATTTCCATGGAACACATCAGAATTCATTTGATCACAATAAAAGAGACATTTCTGGTCAGACTTGTTTCATCCCACCAACACAATAACTGCCCACCTCCATCATAGAAAAGGTGGATCCTGTATTATAAAAATGGACAGTATATCTAATCATTTTGCATGACAATAAATTGAAGGATCCCAAATATTATGATTTATGATCATAGGAACTGCAACATATCCATCTTTCTCTACATGTAACACTAAAATTATTCAAGACAAAGGTAACAAGGCCATAACTAGCAAATGAAATCTCTAAGAAAATTTCATCAAAGCCAAACCTCCAAGAAAGTGACGTTCCAATTTCCTGCAAACAGTACCAGCTCTAACTATTCCTTGAGGCCCCAAATAAATGAGAAGGCCCACAAAAAAAAAAATTTGGGGTTGAAAATTTAAATGTTTGCCATATTGTGACTTTTTATCATCCAAGTGAGCCCAACTTATAAAATAGCAAACAAACCTAACAGATTAAAAAAAAAACAAAAACTGAAGACTTTTCATATATCAAAGGATAGCCATGTAACCCATCCTAAAAATTATAAATTAAATCATTTTTCTTCCATTTGCTTTTATTATTTCTCTTCTCTCTCACACACCTTTTCTTCTTCTCACTTCTCTTACTCTTTTTCCATCATATATTCAAACAACATATCTACAATCACTACTACAGGTCTACAATATTACTTTTTCTTACAAAAGAACATTGCAATTGCTAGCAGATTTTTTTTGTTATCAAAGTGCCATAGTGTGCCAAGTTCTATTATTCTTTTCTTTACATTTCAATTTTTTACTCTGTCTTAGCATACTGTTTCATAATAAAGGGTGTTTGTTTTGTTTGCAAGTATGTTTTAAGATAATAAATATTTTTTACTAGAAAATATGAATCCAGTTATGAAAAACTATAGAGAGAGATAAAAGAATTAGTCAAAATAATTCAATCTAAAAAATGAGCACTTAAAAGATCTATTACAAGCAATAAACAATATATAATAATAATTTCACGTTAATATTTACCTAACTGAAAAACCAATTTTAATGGAATTAGAAAATAATGAAGTAATGAAGAGACAAAGATAATAATGACAATAATAATAGTCAAATATAAATTATTATCACTTATATAGATAAAGTAATAGTCAAATATGTATATAGCAAGTCCTAATGAATAATATGAAAAAAAGAAAAAGAAAAATGAAATAAATATAGGAAGTGAAGATCATAATGAAGTATGAGTTTCTATTCCTACCAATATTTATGAGTTATGCCCAGGATGATGGAACAATATCGTTACAAAGTTAAGAGATTTATAAGTAAATATAGATCCAATTAGAGATAATGATATATTTTTTCCTAAGATGAAAACTCTAAGCATTTCTCTACTACACAGCATTCGAAAAGTATCAAATGGAAAGAAACACAATAGAAAATGACCGGTGTTCAAAAAATTTATATGAAGTATATTATTTTGTTTAAAGCTATTTAATTCAAAACCTAGCACAAATCAATTAATTAATGAACTAGAGACAACACAAATCTTAGTGCTTAGCTTAAAAGTATCAAATGGAAAGAAGCACAATAGAAAATGACCGGTGTTCAAAAAATTTATATAAAGTATATTATTTTTGTTGAAAGTTGTTTAATTCAAAACCTAGCACAAATTAATTAAGTAATGAACCAGAGACAACACAAATCTTAGTGCTAAGCTTAAAAGTAATGAATCAACTAAAAAGCATGTAACTAACATGAACACTTGGGTTTAGGACAATTGATAAAGATGAAAAAGAAAAAGTTAACAAGGAGAAAGATCACCGGAGAAAAGTATTATTAGGAACTATTGCCTTGGTGAAGAATCTTGCTAAAAATAACATGGCATTTCGTTTAAAGATGTGTTTTTTTTTATGGGTAAGTGGCCCTTTGGGTGAGGGCTGAACTTGTGACCTAGGCTAAGGGATATTAACCAAGCCTCTTCCAAAGATAATAAAGTAATAATGGAAAATTTTAAAGTCTAATTGAAATGATTGCAGAAATTAATCCAATAATGCAAGAACATATTCAATCACAAGAGAAATATGGAGCCTGATTCTCTCATTGTTTAATCGTAGTTGGGTGATGCCGGCAATAATTAGGGATGTCTTTCTGAGTTAGAGGTGTAGTCGGGTTAGAAAGAACTTCAGACTTGCGTAGAGGATGCTCTTCTTTGCATTATTTGGAATCTTTGGAGAGAGAAATTGGAGGACTTTTGAAGGAGTGGAGCTTTTCCCTTTGTGTCTCAAGGATAATGTGTGACGTTTGCTTTTCTTTAGGATCGAAAAAGCTAGGCCCTGTGTATTTAGGACTTAGGCTTTAACTTTTTTAGTCGTTCCTTCTTTGAAATTTCAAATATAACAAGATACTTTATGTTTTTATTTAATTTCAAAAAATTAAAGTAATTAGATGACAATAGTTTGAAAAAATATTTTAATCTAGAAATGTTTTTGAAGCACAAAATAGTTTCTGATATTGATAATTTATATTTGCTTTCAGAGTTGAAAGTCCTAAAAGAAGTTTTGCAAACAAAAACAAAAACTCCAATTGAAACACAGAGCAATATAAAAAGACTTATTTTCAAAATGCAGTGCATTGCTAATAGAATATTATTGAGAATTCCGTAACAACAACTTCCATAGAAATAAGTTTTTCAAAACTAAAATTGATGAAATCCTACCCATGATTCGATGATACCACAAGAAAGATCAAATGGGTTAGATAAATTATCAATTAAAAAGGATATGTTGACAAAACTTGAATACAAAAATTTGATTAGTAGCTTTGCATCTCAAAAAGCAAGAATGAATTTTAATTAAAGAAATTTACTTCATATATAATAATTAATATTATTATATATAAATATTTTTTTAAAAAGCCTCATTTAGAATTTTCACCATAGGCCTCAACTTGTATTGAGACATTCTGCCAGTGCAAAGCAAGTGAAGAAAAAAGGAAGAAGGGAAAGGAAACAAATAGAATGAAAATACATTTAAATGTCCCACTCATCCACTATTAGAGGAGAAAAGGATTAATCGACAAAAATAACACATGAAGTCACATATGACTTGCCTCCAATTAAAGCTAACCAATAATTTCTGGAACATGTGTTTAGAAGGCACCATCAGTTATGCACATATGTTCATAGCCAAAGGGCCAATTCCTACAGTAAGGGTTATGATGCATCATCCACCTATGCAGTGCATTGAACTTCAAGGGAAAAACATATGGTGTGAAGATTTTGCCATTGTCCTAACCAGCAGAAGGGTGAAGGGAGAAGTGACCACAAACAAGTAACGGGTATTGAAAATTTGAGGTATTTATCTACTCAAATTTGTAATTGTTGAACAGTATCATCGACTATCTTAGGTGAACTGCAACAACTTTGATAATAAAACTAATAATATTGACTATAAACTCCCCCCCCCCCCCCCCCCCACCAACAACAATGATTAGCATCCACTTACGATCAAGTTCACAATTCCAGTAAATATAGTTGCATTATTGCATATAGCATGGTACCCTTAGATATATGCTTGTTAAATCAGGCTTCCATCCATTTCATTTAGGATCAAACGGGTCAATTGCAGTTATAATCCATTGAAGGATATGTCTACACATTACATTGGTACTTTATGCTTGACTTGCCCACCAGCCACCAGAAAGAGGAAAGGGAAGGAAAGAGGATGCTTGACTTGGCAAGCAAACAGATGCAGGAATAACAAATTGAAGCACATACCTGATGAATACTCATTTCTTCAAGATTAATGTGTGTATAAACTTTGTCTTTTGCCAAAGCTGTGATATCACTGTCAAGGAGATAATTAACACATCATCACCCATAACGATAGAAGAGTAATTGAAATTTGATTATAAACATAAACACATAACGCACATTACTACAGTTATTTCTGAGACTTGCAGAGAATTAGAACCAGAACATACCTTCGAGAATATACATCCAATAGTGAGTCATTATCATCAACTATTGGTATTGAACTAACTTGAGCTGCAAACACAAAGGCACAATAGCATAAGAATAAAAAGAAGATACAGAAATATGGCTAAAGAATTTCGCTACATGTGGCTATAACAACTTATCCTCCCATTAATCATATCCCCATTATCCCTCTTATTGATGAATTCTTAAACTAAATAAATTTCGAGGAAATGTCCTTTCGGAGAAATGAAACAAGAGAAGAAATAGAAGTTAGCCTAACCAACACCGATGACCTAAATCCAACCTAAACACATAATGAAAGTAGAAGAGCTACAGCTAAGCTATCAAAAAACCAATTGCATCAAACTTATTATCTTAATTTAGTCAAACTTCTTTCAACTTTGACAACATCAATCACAATTAAATTCTGGTGACGGTACAATGGAATCCCATAAATCATTACGAAAATATAATATATATATATATAAGAGGTAATTGCACACCCATTTGTCCCAATTGGGACTTGAACCCTCAACCTCCCTTTTAGGAGGTAAAGGAGATACCCTTAAGCTAACACTTGGTAAAGATAAAAATATATAAATAATAAGACTTGTTTCGAAATCATCAATGCACCTTGGACATCCCAATGGAGGCTATGGGCCACTCTCTAAAAAAAAGGAGCATATGCTTAACAACCAGAATAACTCGCCTATGAAGGATAATAAGGAAAGCACGTTGTAGATATTTTGGCTCATTTTTGGGTGAGGCAACGCAGTCCAAGATTGTCCCCCCAACCAAATCAAATAATCTGCACTACTGTTGTCAAACCAAACATTTAAACCCTAATCAACGAGCATTATAGCATGCACTACAGGTGCAACCAAAATTAAGATAGGATCAAAATACATGCTGACCTATCTTAAAGAGGGAAGCAAAAGCATACCCAGAGAAGGACACTTTAAACCTATAAGTACAAACAATCATAGTTGTCGAAACGTGTATCGGAAGGCGTATTGTTTTTTTAAAAATGCATATCGTATATCATACGATACATGTAATTTTAAAAATATATAGTCTATATATAATGTTTAAAATACTATAAATAATATTTCAATTCACTTGTCATAAAAATTAGATATATCAATTATTATTATGTATCCAACAATTAAAAATCAAAGTAGTATCAAGCATAGTTGTTTCATTTTTCAAAAATATTGTATCGTGTATCGTTAGATACGCTCTTTTTTTTTTGAATTAATATATATTTATATATAGTGTTATATATATATATATATATATATATATAAAAACTTTGTATAAAATGATTAAAAAAATATTTCAACTCACTTATAAAAAAAATCAATTTAAATTTCATACAATATAAGAATCAAGATTAATAAATACTACAAGTTTCAAACGAAAATTTAATAATACAAGTTTCCAACATAGTTCATCAATATCAAAATTTAAAGCACTTCTATAAGCCATCCCATTTGCATCTCAATGTCCAATTTCAATGTCATCAATATCATCATAAGTCAACAAATTTTCACTTCCTTTTTTTTCTTTAACTTCCTATATGTGCTCACTCCTAACCTTCTCAAAGTACTTACTTTCATTCTTTCTTTTTTGAGGAAAAGATCTCTAAGCGTTACAAAGATACAACATAAAAACAAACAAAACAAAAATGTTTCCATGTATATAACAAAATAACAAAAAATGTCAAAACGATGTCGTTTAGCCTAATTGCGCATATTGCATGTATTATGTCAACCTAAAAGTATCATTTCGTGCAATACGGTGTAAAAAGATACAACTATAAGATACGTATCATTTTATATCCATGTATCATAAGATATGTATCATGTATTGTACGATACTAACAAGTAACAACTATGCAAACAATAACCTCAAAGAGGAGAGGATAAGTGCATACAGGATATGTTGCCGAGTTATGTGGGCAAAGAAATTTCAATCGTCCTCTTCCAAATCTTACAAGATTCAAGACGTTGAGAATCAAAGAGGAGTGCTTCTTCAGATCATAGAGCGTGGTCATAACGTGATTCACAAGCTCCAAGGTGCGAAAGAAGAGTTGGAGTCGCTTTTTTCAATCCTTGAAGAAGCTTCCATAGAGGTGAGAAATCGAAGCTTTTTTCAAACTCTTCAAGAAAGGTGGAGAAGCATTCAGGTATGGCGTCAATATTGGTCTTGGAAGTCTATTAGGAAAGGGTCAGACAAGTTTTTTCAACACATCTGTTTTGACATTGGTGATGGATCTAGAGTGAGATTTTGGTTGGATGAATGGGTTGGTGATATGCCGTGGAAGGACACGTTTCCCCACTTATTCCAGATTTCAGTTGATTGTTATGCAATGGTGGCAGATTTTGTTTCTTATCCAGGGGGGTTGTGTGATTTGGGTTTCCTTGTTTTAGGAGAAACTTCCATGAGTGGAGTTGGAGGAGGTAAGCCCAGTTGATGCATCTTCTCCAGAAGTTTAAGCCTAGATTGGGAGTGGTTGATTCTATTTTTTGGGCTCAGGACAAAGAGCAAGGACTTCTCGGTGTGTTCTTATTACAAGGAGTTGGCTAATGAAGGGGTTCATCATTTTCCCTGAAGATCATTTGGCACTCTAAAGCCCCAACTGAAGGTAGCTTTTTCGAGTGGTTGGAGACTTGGGAAGTGATCTTGACTATGGACAACATTCAACAGAGAGGTCTTTGGTTGGCAAATAGCTGTTGCAAGTGTAAAGAAGGGGAGGAGAATGTTTCCCACTTATTTTTCCATTGCCCTTTTGCTAGAGATGTATGGAATCTTTTATTTGCTTTGTTAGGATACTCTTGCGCCACGCCAACTTCGATGATTGACTTCCTTCATGGTTGGTATGGTGGTTATGATAGGAGGAGACTGAGGAAGGTGTGGAGGCTTGCTCCACTTTCACCTTTTTTAGTGCTTGTGGAGAGAGAGAGAAATAAAAAGATTTTTTTACCAATCCAAAAAAAAAAAGAAATAAAAGGATTTTTGAAGGGATGGAAGTTTCCCTTTTTGGTTCTCAAGGATAGTTACTTAAAAATGTTATACTTATGGGTAAAAGATTCAAACCCTTATTTTGTAAATTACTTGTTGGAGTTTTTGGGAGACTTGGAACATTGAATTTTGTAAGTGCCCTCCTTTTTTATACAAGGCTTTGCCCTCCTCAAGCATCTTTCTAATACAATTTTACTCATAACAAAAAAAATAAAGAGGAAGAATATATACACGACAGGACACCCCAAACTTATGAGCAAGCTTCCGAGTATCATGTCAGAATGACATCTTAAGTTATTTGTCCTTCAAAGAGCATCTACCCAAAGTTCCTACCCCAAGCATAAGTACTGTACCTCACAACAGTTAAAACCCCACGAAAAAGATACATGGACCCATGATTGAGCAAGCAATTGATCAGTTTTTTTTTTTGGTAAATGAGTCTATTACATTATCAAATACATCAAAATTTTCTTTTATGGCCAACCCAAAAAAAGAGATGTTGATATTAAGAAATTAAGATGGACAAACAAAGAAGGAAGCAAAACCCTTCAATTTAACTGCACTTAAGTATGGTTTCTACAGCAAAGCAATAGAATGATTACTATAAAAATATGGGTACCGGACTTCAAAATTATAGAGCAGAAAAACAATTATAAGATGCTTGGTATATATTACTTGGGGCTCAAGGTCATCAAGATTTCACCTTCCACAACATGACTCTATAATCTATTTCCTTTTCGAAACATGAAGCATACCTTGAATTAACAAATTCAATGCTGATTTAAGCGAAGCACTTGGTCTCAACATTGCCAATGGCTGTCGATTTGGTTCTCCAATTTTTGGAACCCAAGTGCCCAGAGGAATTGCACAAATTGGGAGTTGGAGTATGGGCAATGAGCCAGAAGAATGTCTAAAATACCTGCAAATACCTGAAAATTAGCAGATCCATTGGTCAGTAAGAAAACATCTACTCTTATTTCAGAAATTAACTGAAGCCTTACATTTTAGTACTCCAGAAAGGCAGGTAAGATGTAATAGCTGCGGAAATGAGCCATTCTCTGACGATGAATGGATAATAGGAACCGTAGCCACCTCATTTTGCAAAATCTTTAAAGCAACATCCTTCAAAGTCTCATCTGGCCCAGCCTAAATAACCAACATAAAGTCAGGCTAGTCAGCAGACCTGCCCATACTGGATATTACAATGAAGAGACTACCTTCTTCAAAGAACAGGAGACAGAAAGAAACTAAGAAAAGAAAGCTTTGTGGGAATCCATTCACAATAGTAACATAAAACAGAAAAAATCAACTGGCCAACTTTTAATTACAACACCAACCATAAATGTAATTGGACTTCCAAATTAAATACAAATGAGCAGTATTCCATTATCCATACATAAAATATAATTATGTAAGCATACTGTTGATGACAAGGGAATGAAATTCAATCGCGATAACAGCTCAATTATAGCAGTCCCTCCAGTGATTCTTACTTTATTGACCCAATGTTATATGTTCACAAGTAAGGCCACAATGGCAATGTCGTAAAGAACAGTGGAGGCAACAATGAGAAGAGCCAAGGAAACACAATAAGGTGGCTTCAAAAGGGGGTGTGTATCTTCACTCATTACAAAAATGTCAACATACAAAAATAATATTTCAAAATTTATGTCAATATTTCAAGTCTGATTTAAATATTTAAAAGTAGCAAATTCCAAATAGTATTAAATATCGGCCGTTATGTAACGGGCTTTGAGCCCACCGATTCCATTACATACCAATATATCGGTGTATAAAAAATTCACAAGCGTAACAGGCCGTTACGGACTAATATGTAATGATATCGGCCAATACGTAACAATAATAATACAGTTCTCTCTCTTCCAAGTGCTAAAAATCCATTTTTGGCTATAGATCTACTAATTTAAATTTATAAAGCACAAGATTTGAAACTATGGATATGGTCAAAGTATTTGGTAAGTCCCGAAACTATATCTAATTATTTAATATCACAAACTTAAAACTAAAATCTTATCTCCTTGATTTAGTAGATGTTGCTTAAAATTAAATGAATCTTAGTTTGATAAGATCATTAGGTTATTTCTACAACAACAAAAAAGATCTAATTCCAAGAACTATTTATTTGCTCTTTTTCATTTTGTATTAATGTTTTTGCTCTAAAATCATATAAAGGAATCTTGAGTTTTTTTTTTTCCTTTTTTTTTTAATTTTTTTTCACGCTTATAGTGTATACTTTGCCTATGTTTTCTTTTATTTTGTATGTTTCCTAGATTACTTATAATTGTATTTTTAGTTATCACTTGTCGTAGGCAAAACAATATTCATCATTGTGAGATCACTCATTGCTCTAAAAGCTTAATCCGTTAAAGAATGGGCCAACAATATATATTAAGATATTTAACACCCTCCCTCACGTACAACTTCATCTTGCATGTGAAGAGTAGAGAGCATATGGAGAAATAGAGACATACCGGCACACTAGCATAACACATTGCAAACCCTGATGTAACAAGACGAGAGAGTACAAATTTTACACTGAATGGATGGGGGAGAGACTCAATACCAATACCTCTCGGAATGAGAGCTATGAAACTATGTTAAATCATCAGTTGCTCAAAAAACTTAAACAGTTAGAGAATGGGCCAACAATATATCAAGTTATTTAACAATCACAATAGATTGGATTATCTCCTCACTTTGTTATAAAACCAATATAAAGTCCTATACAATAAGGAATTTTTTTCCATGAGCTCTAAAATTGACTAAAAATAATTTAAAATATTATAAAGTGAAAATTGGAGTAAAAACATGCATATCTAACTTTTAAGGAGTCTGCTAGTGATTGAAAAAATTCACAGGTGTAGTTCCAGGATCCTCGTTACGTATCGACTTTTATTCCCAATACTGTTACACCACAATTGCGAGCATTAAGTGTTCCGATATTGCGGTTTAAAACCATTGTTCCAACACTTCATTTACATGCTAGTATAATCTAAACATGCCAAACTTAACACTCACGTAGACAAGTTCTCTTGCGACTGCTCTCCCTTGGTCATTAACATGTCTGTTCAGGTATAATTTTGCTTCTTTCCAAGCAGATATAGTGTGTGTTTCAAGCTCTTCCTCGGTCAGACTGGACCCATGATTACCAAGCTGCAAATAGGTTAAATAGCATCCATTGAAGTAATCTTACATAGATCCATGTTAGAAATTTACAAGAAACTGAAATTATGATGATTTTTGCTACTACAACTCCTAAAATCCACAAGCCCACAATAATAAACATAAAAAAATTATCATTACGTATAAATAAAGAAAAAGATTATGTCCACACATACCTCCCTCATAATTAAGATAAAATCCAATGCACTGAGAACTCCAACAAACTGCCTCTTGCAGAAGTCCCAGAGAGGAGCCATAGTAATTCCCTGGAAATAGCTCGACTCAGAAGAGGTCCATATAAAAGCTTGTTATCAGATAAAAGTAAATGCGGAACACATGTGATTTCAAAAAATAGATGAACTTTTTACAAAGAAAGGCTGTAAAGAATTGTGATATATAACTGAGCCACTCTGGAACATTGTGTTACTAATTGAACATCAAATGTTAATTGCATGAAGGATGCAATCATACAGCCGAAAGATCACCAGAATAAGAAGAAATTATGCATTTCTATGACAATTCACTACATCTCCAAACATAAATTGCTTCAATACTTGCTCAGAAAAAGAAAGCACCACCACAATTGTTTAACCAACAATACTTTAGAAGCTGCCTCCTTAATTACATTCCATAATATCAGATAATAAATAATGGTTCAAGGAAAGTGCAAATCATATGCCTAAACAATCATATTCTATATTTTATCTTCGTTTCAAAATATTTGCTTATTTGTTAATCAACTAACAATCTAGGAATCATCGGCAGATCTCTTTTCCTGCAAATAATAACCCAGAATTTAATCCCTACCAAAAATGTATCTAAGATATGGTAAGTGAATTTTTTTAATAACTTCTAACCTCAAAAGAAATATAGAGATACCTGCTCATGCAAAATATGAAATGCTTGCCTCACAGCTAAATCAACATCCAAGGCAATAACCTGTAAGTCAGACATATATGCATGAGGAAAAAAGAAACTAATTTGCCTTGAACCCGTCAATATGATCTTCTAAGTATAGATATGATAAAGTCAAGTCAGGGCAAATCATTCAAACCTTGCCTGACTCAGGTAGTAACTCGTAAGCCCTATGTGTAGATAGGAACAAGGAAACACGATGGCGCGAGACCTCTAAATCAGCTTCTGATATCCTTGGCAAGACTTCATGCAATGTACCATCTGAAACTCTAACCTACAATATAAATGAGAGATAACATAAAAACACAAGAGAGTAAACCAACTTGCAATACTTGAAGCCTAACATCCTGCTTATATGACTCATATGAAAAAAAAAAAAAAAAGGACCAAAAACTACAACATGAAAGATCATAGAAGTGCTAACAAGCATTGCCATAAAGCGCACCCCACACTTATTCTATTGATCAGTCGATTCAGTACACTACAATTTCCTTCATCTCAATATGTATTCTAATGAAAAACAAAGATTAAGGGACAATTCTAACCAAAAAAATGTTTTACTTTCAGATTCATTGACCAAAAAGTTGTTTTTTTTCTTTCAGTCATTAATCATCTTCCATACTAGGGAAATATTCCATGTTTCCAAATTCATCAGATTGCCTTTGATTTAAGCAATTTCGCAAACAATCCCATTGATTCAATAAGAAAAAAAAAATCTGAATTAAATTAGTTATTGACAGAAAATTCAGACAAGCACCTAAGATATAACAAGATAAGCAAAACCCACCCAAACCAACCGCGCAAAATATATATATATATATATGTGCAACACTAAGCAAACATGCTCTCGTATGCATAGAGATACACTAGTATATTAATAAGTCCTAATGGATATCACGATGCCAGAAGCACAAGCACTGGGGAAAATGTCAATACTCCTTGATTTTAGTACAATTTATAGTGAAGCAATTACAAGCACAGCTATATGGTCCCAGGCAACTATTCTCAAAAATAATTTATTATAACATTCTCATACCATCCTATCAAAAATAAATAAAATAAAATAACACTCCCATACCAAACGCTGAAAAGCTTCATTGTCCACGTCCATGTTAGAGCCGGATGCCATTTGTGGACTTGGGATTGCAGGAATGTAATGGGATTCCCTAGCTAAGAGAACAGTGTTCACAATCCCATAGTTACCACTCACAAAAGTTTGGAGTTCATCATGTCGCCATTCACCATCAACAATAAACTTGTACTGCATACAAAAGAAACAAAATATAAAGTGTGTGAGCCTTTCAAAATTGTAAAGAAAACTACGAATAAAGCATATTACAAATCACTGTAGTTTCAATACTTATATCCTCATGGTAACCTTCCCTTGTGGAGAGCAGGGAGAATGGGGTGTAGAGTGGGCAGCTTTCCATCCTAGTAGTTGGGCTTACCTTTGGGTGCTCCTAATAGATCCAAGGCCGGGTGGGACGCAATGGTGGAACGTTTCCAACGCCGTTTGGCGGGATGGAAACGCCATTATCTCTCCAAAGGAGGACATACTACTCTTATAAAGAGCACATTGGCAAACTTGCCTACCTATTTTATGTCATTATTTCCCATGTCAGTGTCGGTGGAAAGAAGACTAGAACGGCTTTAGAGGGAGTTTCTTTGGGAGGGGAGTGAAGGTGAGAGGAAGATGCACCTAGTGAAATGGCAGAAAGCAAAGTGATCAATTGAACAGGGTGGTCTGGGCATAAAGAATTTGTGGGCATTCAACAAAGCTCCCTTAGGAAAATGGTTGTGGAGATTTGCAGAGGACAAAGCCTTATGGAGAAGAGTGATAGCTATAAAGTATGGGGTGAAGAGTGGAGGGTGGGCATCAAAAGAAGTGATAGAGGCTTATGGTTGTGGGGTTTGGAAATCTATTAGTAAGGAAGAAAGCAGCTCATCCTGCTAACTCGGTTGGAAGTGGGGGAGAGATGTAGAATAAGTTTTTTGGAAAGATGCTTGGGGATGTGACATTACTTTGAAGGAAAAGTTTCCTTCTCTTTTTGTTTTGGCAGTGGATTTGGATGCTTTGATTGCAGATTATGTTTCCATGGAGAGGCGTTCCTGTGTTTGGTGTCCTATTTTTCGTAGGGATTTTTTTGATTGGGAGTTGGAGGAGGTGAACAAGTTGATAGAGTTCCTTTGTCGGTTTCATGTGGTTGAAGGGAAGGTCGATTAGATGGTTTGGAAGGCTAATGGCAACAAGGACTTCACAATTCGTTCGTTTTACATGGAGTTGGTGAAGAGCAATGTGGAGTAATTTCCTTGGAAATTAATTTGGAGCTCACAGGTTCCTTCCAAGGTTGCATTTTTTGCATGGACAGCTTCTTGGGGTGCTCTTTCGACAATTGATAACTTGTGTAAGAGAGGTTTTCAGATTGTGAATAAATGTTGCTTATGTAAAGAGGCCGTGGAATCCGTGGACCATTTCCTCTTGCATTGTCATTGGGCGAGGGATGCATGGAATATGGTCTTTACACTTTTTGGTTGTTGTTGGGTGATCCCTAATACAGTGAAGGAGATGCTCTTAAGTTGGAAATGTAGCAAAGCTAGAAAGAAGGTGCAAGCGGTGTGGAAAATGGCCCCTCTTTGTTTAATGTGGTGTTTATGGAGGGAGCGGAACAAGAGAATTTTTGAGGAGGTGGAGCAAAATATGCCAAGATTCAAAGATACTTTTTTGAGGCTTTTGTTTTTTTGGGCCAAGGAAAGAAGTTTTTTGCATGTTAATACTTTTGTAGAGTTTTTGGGAACTTTAAGGATTTAATCTATGTAGCTTATTCCCTTTGTATACGGATTCGCCCCCCTCGGGCGCCTTTTATAAAGATATATTTTACCGATAAAAAAAAAACATTCCCTAGTGGAGATTACCCCTTGGAGACTCAAGGACAATTTTTTGTGTGATCTTTTCTTTTGGAATAAAGAAGAATATCCTATGTATTTGGAGAAATTTCTAGATTTTGGGGGGTATTTAGGCTTTAATTTTTGCGGCCGGCCCCTTATTTTTGTATATTTGTGTTTGCCCTTCTCGGGTGCTCTTTTATAGTAATACTTTACCAATAAAAAAAAATCCATTATCAAATAGCAAGTATTTGTAGAGATTATTCAAACAGATTCATGTTGTTCCAGGCAGATTTTAGCCCCTAGTAGTTGTTTGAAAATATTGTTGTGAATGCCAATTATACTAAGAACATGTATAATTAGATTCTTATGTTTCCACCCCAAGAGAACCATTCTACTTGAAGAGCATTCTTAGAAACAGTCTCTTTAGTCTTTACTAAAGCACACAAACACCATTTTAACCTTATATATCTTAAATTTGACATTTTAGGTACTAATTATGGCATCATTTTCATTTCCTTTTGCATTTAGAATAGTCAAAAGGCAGATTTGAATTATTTAGGCAGCAATATGGTCTCTGTGCCAAGATCTAACTTAAAGTCATTAACTTATCTTCAAGATGACTTCTCCCCAGACCCCCGCCAATCAACACACTAGATTTTATTTTGAAGCATTTGAGTAATGACCCCCCACCCCCACCAAAAAAAAAAAAAATTTGATAATTATAATAATAATGATAATGATAATGATAATAATGATGATGATGATAATAATATATTGGCAACTATGAACATATTTACAAAATTGATTTAATTTGAAGCAACTTTTTAACTTCGTTGTCATTGGATCAAATGACACTATCAATGAGGATCAATTACCATGCTCGAGGAGGAGGAGGAGCAGGAGCAAGAGCTAACCTATACCCTAGGGGGCCATAGGCTCCCCTTGCATTTTAAAAGTCCTTCAAGGGGTCTAATTCTGCAAGAGGAACCTCCTTCTAGAATAATATGATCCACCCACCCCCTAGATTTCTCTATGATTTACTTACTAGTCCAAATATTTCAAGGTCAGCCAAGATATAGCCGCATAAAGTTTAGAATATATCAGTGAATTGTGTCACCGAAGGGCCAGAGGTGAGTCAATACCCATTTACACTTCGATGGCTTAATTTTGTTGGCCTCTAGGGAGTACACACATTTTAATAGCAAGGAATCTAATATAATTCATACTAAACAATACCTAGATAATGCCTATATAGTTCAATTTGGATTACAGATTTTTTCTTTGCAAAAACTTGAATTTATACCAAAGCATTTTCTTTGGCTAAAGTTCTAATTGTACATTTCCAAAAACTCAGAGTATGTTAAATTATATAAATTTGATAAACATCACTTTTTCTTTTTTTCTTTCTTTGGTAAGTAAATTTGATGTACATGTCATGCACAAAAAAATAAAGAATTCTTTCCTTTAATTATAAGGAAGCCCATAGTTGTAGATTGCACGTATTTTCTATTTTTGGCCAAAATTATTCTACACTCACTTTTTTTTTTTTTTTTGATAAGTAAAGATGTATATATATTGAAGATGTACCCAAGAAAGGCAACAAGGGAAAAAGCCCCCAAAAATCTTTACAAAGGTCTTAACGACCCCAAGAAATCAACAAAAGAAGAGACATTGACAGGGGATGCCTCTTGAGCCCAAAAAAATAATAAGCGCAGAAAAGAGTCTTTGAATATGGGAATGGGAAGCTTCACTTCTTCGAAGACGCGCTTGTTTCTTTCAATCCAAATACACCAAAGTAAGCAAACGGGGGCCAGGTGCCAAGGACTTTTAATCTCTTCTGAGAGATTGCACCCTGTCCAAGCCAATAGAAGATCCTTGACGGTACTAGACATGACCCAGGAAACACCAAAAAGGGCAAAAATCATGTTCCAACAATTCCAAGAAAAAGTGCAATGGATAAGAACGTGATCCACCGTTTCTTCTTGCTGCTTGCAAAGGTAGCATCTACTAGCCAGAATGAAGCCTCGTTTCTTCAAGTTGTCCGTTGTTAAGATGGCTTTCTATGAGGCTTCCCAGGCGAAGAAAGAAGCCTTAGGGGGGGCTTTTGAGAACCATATGAGCTTTCAAGGGAAGAGAAGGCTATCTGATGTGAACAGACTATTGTAGAAGGAGTGAACTGAGAAAGACTTCTTATTTGGAAGCCACACTCGCATGTCCTCCCTCCCTTCCCTGGCTCGGCAAGTGCAAATGTGACCAAGAAAGGAGCCCACTTCATCTAACTCCCAATCATAAAAGTTTCGCCTAAAATGAGGGAGTCCAGACAAGCTTGTTCCCTACTCTCTCCAAATACTCACATACTTTAGCCGCCTTGTTAGAGGCCAGCCTATATAAAGAAGGGAATTTCACCCTAAGCGGAACATCTCCACTCCACACATCCTCCCAAAAGCTGACACGGCCTCCATTCCCAATGACAAAGCGACACTTATCATTGAAGATCCTACACTCACTTAATCCCTTCCTAGAATAAATTCCTAACCTCATCCCTGACCATGGTTAATTAAGTGTTGCTTGAATATACCACAAGTATGTATGTAAGATTCGTTATGCTCTCATCAATGTGAATATTTCTTTTTTGATAAATATTGTTTAATTAGCCCAAGGAAGGTGAACTACTTATAAAAAGGGGTAGCTACAAAAAAACTCAATAAACAAATTAGTAGAAGACAGGTGAGATTCAATTACCTAAAAGTGTAGAGATTTCAACCACTTATCTTTTAATGCAATAGAAAATGACCCCCCTTCAACAATCCTCTATTTCTTTCTTTCCAAATACACCAAAACTATTCACCGCAATTTCCTGGCACTACATCTAAGTCGAGCCCCTCACCACATTTTCAACAAATCAACACTGATCGAGGCATCACCCAAGAACATCCAAAAAGCAAAAGGAGAAGAATGGGTCTGGAGGATTTTTTTTAAGTTCACTTCCTTTGTGGTGGGTTACAGGGAGAAAGTAAAGTTTGGAGGGATAAATGGTGCAGGGATGTAACTTAGGAGCAAAGATTCACTCAATTGTTTCAAATAACTTCTAATCAAGAAGCTTTAGTAGCAAACTTCATTGATTATAATTTTAATGGGACTAATTGTGTTCCACATTTTCGAAGAGACTTTCAACATTGGAAGTTTGAGGAGGTCATGAGCTTGATGACAATTCTTTATCAAGTTCATTTGGATAGGGATAAAGAAGATTTTTTCAATAAAGGGTAGACAACTCCGAGAAGTTTTCGATTCAATCATTCTACATGCCATTGGCTTGAAGAGGTGCGCATGATTTTCCTTGGAAGGCTATTTCCACACAAGAATCATAATTGACTTCTACGTCTTTCCCAATTGGACCCACCTCTGCAAGTCACTTTCAATGGAGTTTCTAGGCATTGCTTGATTTGGGCTACTTCTTTAACATTCTGACCATCCCCATTCCTCCTCTTTGATTCATAACATCCCAAGCTTTGGAACACCTTCGCTACTTGCGCCTATCCACATCCAAAATTATCCTTCATCGAGTTTCATCACTTGACTCCTCTACCCCAACAAAGGATCCGTCTTCAATTGATCTTCGTATCATCCTCAAGCTTCAATTTTGACCATGAAGAAATGTCTTGAATCTCTTGCCTTCAACCCTCCACAATGCTGCCTCAAGTTGTTTTTGAATCCATAGTAGAACACCCTTCTCTACTCTAACCATCTTACTATTTTTTGTCTTTATTCTATGATCCGGAAAAGCTTGTAGTGGTTCCTCCTATATGGTCGATCTCAAATGTAGGCCTATAAACGAAACAAATTCGGATCGGATATAGGGTGATCCAAATCGTATTTGTTAAGAAAATTATCAAATCGGATCATATTTTCTTACGGATCTACAAATTCTTGATCTAAATCCATATTTGCTGATTTGATCCAATACGATCCTATAATAGTACTAATATATATTATGGATATAAAATATTATACTATAATATCTATAAATATATTATGTATCTAAAATATTGTGTTAAAATATGTAAAATTTAAAAAATATAAATTCAACTTAAGAAAGTCTTATATAATTTAATATTTAACATATTATAAAAAAAATTAAAAATGTATATTTTAATATATAATATATAAAATTTAATATATATGTTATATTTAATTGGATCTTTGACAGATCGGATTTGCTTAATCTACATCTAATCCATTTAACAAAATAAATTATCAGATTCAGATCAAGATCCGATTCATTGACAGCCCTACTCAAAGGTCTTCGCCAACATGATGTTTAGCTATTTTTAACTGCGAAAGTCGATGTGATTATTTTGTATGATCATGGGATCTATGGAGCATTAATGGCATTTCTCAGCATTGCTTCAAAAACCCCCCGATGACAATTTTGTGTTAATCCCCACGCCTAACCAAGTTTTTTAGTTGTTGTTCAAATATACCATGAGCACATATATAAGATTTGTCGTGACTCTCATCAATGAGAATATTTTGTTTGATCACGGAATCTGTGGAGCATTAATGACATTATTTAGCATTGCTATAAAACCCCTGATTGACAATTTGTGTCAACAAAAAAAAAAACTATATTTTACAAGCAATGATCTGACAATAATGATCAGGCCACTATTAGAATAATTGGAGCACCAGATATTACTTCAAAACCTTAATGGAATAACTTCCTCTTACTCTAATCGTATTTGATATGCACAACTAGAACATGCAAATAAAATGCTGCCATTATCAGTCACGAGAACTGGTATTATAAACTGACCTGGTGGTAACCGGGAGGTAAGCTGCAAATAGTCTGAAACACGGTGGAGCAACCTTCCACGGGAGTCATTGGCCAACGCTCAGACCACCTTCGCGTAAATTTTTTTAAAAAGAAACCCTTTCCATTAATTAAAATCAACTAAACAAAAAAAAAAAAAAAAACTGAACCAAACCATGGTAAACAAATAAACAAAAATAATGCAATTAATGAGAATATCTCACCCTGTAAATGAACCGCAGAGATATACACTTCTTCCCCCATAAGGCCACACAAACCGTGTTGGGATTAGCACACTGCCAGCAACTCCACCAGTAGTTTCCCGTGCATAATCCATGCCCGAAGGAAACATTGGCTTCGATACTATTAATACTTCCGAAAATACACTACCTTCAGAGCAATAAATTTTTTAGAATCAACTTTTTATTAACCTCACCTCAAAAAGAAAAAAAAAAAATTCAACCAATTATTTTCCGACTCATCTTACAACATTAGACCTCATTCAACTCCCATAAACCAAAAAAAGGAAACAAACAAACAACTACTTCGGAGTTTAATGCAAAAATGCCCCCCAAATTCAACTACCAAAACCTCAACTTTCACTTCTTAGAGTACTCAAATACCAAGAACACATTCAAAAATGTTATCTTTTAACTCCACTGGAATTGTACGGAAACCCCTAGTTTAATCGAATGAAAACGAAAAGATTACCAAATTATACCCTATGGAGAAGGCCTTCGATTTCAGAAATATGTGCAGATGTGAACCCTAAACTAGTAGTCGATGGACAAAATCCAAACCTTAAACCTAATTTAAAACCCCGAAAAAGAAGTACACGTCAAATTGTTGAATAGTTTGACAAAAATCGAAAGAAACGGAGAGAATAAATTGTGACCCTAAACCCTAGAAAAAATTGCTTGCAAGCGTGTGCGGTAATGCCATTTCAAGTTTTAGGCCAAATGTTGTACTTATTTTCTCTTTCTCGATCGAAACCGTACGTACTGTACCGAACGGAGAAATAATAACAATAATAATTAAGGCGGGGATGGAAAAGGGTTAAGAATATAAACGGAGACAATGTTACGCTCACACGCCTGTTTTATTACCGAAAATTATTCATGAACACTGCCCAATAAATATTTGACATGTCAGCTCAATATATGAATTACAAATTAATATATCAAATATTAATTCGTCTCGAGTACAATTCACCTCACACCAAAGAATACGAACTCTTTTCTACCAGTTTCGATTGAGGTTTTACCGTTGAATTTTATGATGGGCCCGTAAATGAAAGATTCCACTCGTGTGAGAAAATAATAATTAAAATGAATAAATAAACTCACACATGAGTTGGATTTATATTTGTTAAATCACCTTATTAAATGTCCAAAAAATTATACGCTGTAGCGGACATCTATGATATGATGTGATATGAGATTGCACACTCATTTTTGTAAATTTTTAGTAGCATACATGCTCTTAGTTTATGTGGATATGATCACTCATGTAAAGGATAAAATGACAATGACATAATAAATAATGTAATTATATTAATTTTTTTAAAATATTTTTTTTTTAATTTCTAAAATTAGATTATTTTTTTTTTGACAAATTATACTAACTTACTTTCTAATCTAATTTCTTTTTTAAAATGACAAAATTATTCTTTTTTTTTTTTTTGTATTTTTCTTATTTTGACCTTTTTTTAAACAATTTTTTTCATTTTATATAAAATTAAATTTTAAATAAATAATTTATATTTTTTGCCAAAAAATACTAATTAATATTTATTTAAAAATGAAAAAAAAAAGTTAAAGAAAATTGGTCAAAATTTAAAAAAAGCAATATTATCATTTTTATAAAAAAAAATCGATTGGGAGGAAAGATCAGTGCAATTTCAAAAATCTCATAAAAAATCAGTACAATTGTCACAAATATCAAAAAATATCATAATAAATAAGATAAAGTGAAATCCTATAAAAAATAAAATTATGTGAAACTATTGAAAATCTCAATTCAATGTTTAAACCTGATAAAAAAAATTTCTGAATGTACCCTTATATCACAAAGTTATATTTGGATATAATGATTTAATATAACTACTGTACTTTCTATTTTTTTTCAACAAAACAGGTTGTATTGTAAAAAAAAAAAAAGTTATTTCTAAAGTCTTTAAACAATATTTTCTTTTTCTAAACATATGCACGCAAACCGTCTAAAATTAAAATTTTATTTATAAACTATTTATAAAATTTAATACTTATGTTTATAAATATAACATATCAAGTCATTTAATATCAAATATAAGACACAAATAAATAAAACATGAAATTACAGGACAAACTAACATATAGTAATATAGTATGTAGAAATATATGTGTGTGGATATATATGTGTATTGTAAAATAATAATAGTAGTATTAAATTAAAATGCTTTTTGAAGTTGCGGAATCTACTTTTGGTTCATGAATTATGATTTGAAGGTTCAGTTAACATCTATTTTCATTTGGACTATAAAATTTGACTTAATCAATGTAATTTGAGTTATAGTTTTTAAATAATGTTTTGGTAAATATTTTTGAATTATTAACGTTGTGATTTGTGCCATTGAGGATTTTTGCGTGTGAGAAATTTTTATTTATTATAACTTCCATTTGATATAATAATATGACATTGCTAAAGAAAATTAAAGTTTTGTTTGTTTACGTTTTCAAAAACAAATTTTTAATTTCAAAACACGGGACATACGTTTTGTAATACCCCAACCCGAGTTAGGCAGGACAGAACCGAGTTTGCCGGTGCCCGACCTGGTGAACTCGGGCCATGACATGTAAACCCGAATCATAAGCTAAAAAATATATATATAATAATAATAAATAAATAAATGAAAACAAAATATAATAATAATAAATAATCTTAAATAAATAAATAAATAAAAATGAAAACAAAATATATAATAATAATAATAATAAATTTTAAATATATATATATATATATATATCAGATTGGAGGTGCCATGTGTGTGTGTGTGAGTGACATACACGTGTGATGAGTGTGTGTACTAATGGATTGTATAACACTCGAAGAGGACATGGGCTGTGGAGTGTGACAGTGAGCCTCAGGGCATGGAGGGGGAGTAGGAAAACTGATTAGAGAGAGAGAGAGAGAAAAAAAAAAACTATGGAGATATATATATATATATATATATATATATATGCTAAAGAAGAGGAAGAATTCTGAGAAGAAAAAAAGAAAAAGAAAAGGGGAGACTGAGAGAGCTGTGAAAATTAGGAGCAAGATCAGAGGGTGAACAAGGAACAAAAAGAAAGAATGAGAAACAAGAAAAAAAAGGTAAGAAAACTCTATAATTTTCATGGTTCGAATTTGCTGGCTTTTTTGTATAATTGCTTAAAGCTTAGAGATAATTATATGGTTTTAAAGAGCATGAAAAATGGTGGATTTAGGAAGAAACCGCAGCTCATTTGGTTAAGAAACGAGTGAGAAAAACCAATTTAAAGTTTGGAAGAAATTTTCGGGTCATTAAGTTTTTGAATGATTTAGCTCGTTTTATGAATTGGGAATTGTTGCCCATAAGTGCAGCAACTTGCAGGTAAAATTTGGGCTCAAAATAATGGCTAAAAAGCCATGAAAAAAGTGAAAATTCAGTTCGCCGGAAAGTTGGAACAGCTCGTCGGAGCTGGCTGCAACTCCACTTTCCGAGGCCTTCCGGTGGTCCAAATTAAATTCCGAGGGTAGATATGGAAAGCCCATGAAGTGTAGAAGATGACCCAAGTGGTTGGACGTCGAATCGTCGCCGGAAAAAGACCGCCGTGGCCAGAGAAGACCACCGGTGCATGGCTGCCAGCACACTGGGCGTGCTGTGCGTGTTGGCTTTCTTGGGCTTGCGGGCCACGGGTCGGGTCGGGTTGACCCACTCAGCCACCCATGGGTTGGATCCAAGTATTTTATAATTTTTAAAATTTTAAAATCATGGAATTGGGGCTGTTTGGACATAGAAATAGCAAATAGAAATTGGATTGGAATTGAGAATAATGATAGGTTATCCAAGTTTAGATTTAATCCTTGTTTGCCTATTCCTAATTGGAATAAGGCTTTGTGAAATTATAAATGTTACCCAAAAGTTATAATAATTATATTATGACCTAAGTAATAAAATATCCTTTAATTAAATAATTATTTAAATAAGAAAAAATTATGAAAATATCTCAAGTTCTAAAACAAGTCAAACGAAGTCCAAATAAAGTAAACAAATAGTGTATTTTGACTATTTTGGACGTTCTGAACCCAATGGTGGGATCCGTTTCACTAGACGGAACTCCGAAAAAAATAAGACATGTTAGAGTGTAAATTACCAAATTGCCCTTAGCGTCCCTAAAACCAAATAGAAGTCAGAGAGGGTCTAAATTGACTTTCTTCGACGTTCCAGAATCAATGGTGAGGTCCGTATGTTGAAATAAGGTACGAAAAAATATGACACGTAAATATGTAAGGCAATAAAATTAAACTTTTAAACTTAAAGAAGCGACCCAAAAAATGTAATTAAAATAGGAAAGAGATTAAATGACAATTAAATCAAGTGATATTATGGAATGTAACCGGAATTTGAAATGTGATTTTAGGGAACTTCAAATGAAGGATTTTTGGAGTTAAGCTTTGGAATTCAGGTGAGTGTTTCATACCATATTGAGGTAGATATTTCAGTATAGATATAAATATTGAACTCTTTTATGATATATCGACATATGAAATCGTTTTCCTTTATAGCATTTATTCAACAGTTATACTGTATACGTTTTGAATGATCTATTGACAACTATATTGTCTTCTTTGACTTAAGAAAATGTGTTTGTAAGGTTCTCAAATGTTATATGATCTTCTTACAAATGTTTGAACTGTTTTAACTAAATATCAAATAAAGAACCTTGATTTGAGTAATTGAACTGCTATTGATGATTATTGATTTTGGATATGATTTTGATGCTTTGAATAGAACACTCTTCTATGATTGGTCACTATCGAATAGGTTGTGATTTATCGAACCCATCCCACAGGGTATATTGTGGTGAGCCGGTGTTGATACGGCATATCGAACTAGCTAGCCTATGATCTCAGTCAGCGAGGGTTAATTTGCTGACCATAGAAGTGGAATATATGATTTTGAATATGAATATTGAAAATTGAACCATGAATCTGAATTATCGAACTATGATTTATTGAACTATGAATTTGGGTTATTGAACCATGAATCTGAATTATCGAACTATAAATTATTGAACTATGAATTTGGGAATTGAACCATGATATTGAATCGTGATTTTGATTTATTGAACTATGTTATTGATTATCGATTTACAATTATCTTTGAATTGAGATATATTGGGACTGCATTTGATACCGTTATCTTGTACTATAATTAAGATAACATATGATATCTGATCATTGACATTTCTGTATTGAATTAAATGATAGCTTTGAAACCCTTGGTATGTTATGGAATGCTCACGAGCTGGGATACTCACGAGCTGTTGAGCTCATAGGATTTTTATCCTATTTCAGGTGATGACATGAGAAAAGAAATAGCAGGTTCAGTCAGACTACATGGAAGCTTGTAAAGCTATGAACCCTTTTTGTGATAGGATTTTGCTAGTCATGATGTAGTTGCTTTTGGGAACTTTTGGACTGTATATCGAATATGACATCAGCAGGCTTTGAAAAAATTACATTATGTACTTTTTGTAATTACTATGGAATGTATAAATAGATGACAGATGTTGATTTGTGTAATGACGCTTCCGCAATAGAAAAAGAATTTTATTCCGCTGCATTTGATAGTGTGGAAATTAGAAAAGCTTTGTGATCATTGGAAAAGGCCTCGGTGGCCGATCACGAACCACTAATCCGCGTGGGCCGGGTTTCGGGTCGTGACACGTTTGGCAAGCTATTTTTTAAAATTTAGATTATTATATCCAAATATATTTTCACAGTTTTTAAAAAATTAATTACAAAATTTTTAAAAATATTTTTTAAAAAATTATATCTGAACCATTATCTAAGTGCAGTCTAATATTTTTTTCAAGGAAATAAATAATTTTCTTTTTCGAATAAAAGACTTTTCACCTATGAAATGAAGAATTTTCTAAATGAAAGACTTTCCTATTTAAGAAAAATAAGACTTTTTCCTTTAATGAAAATAAAAGAAGACTTTCTTTTCTTGTGAGAATATGATTTTTCTCATCTAATTTTGGTGAACTGAATACATCTTATATTATATGATTTTCTTACTCTTTCTACATATTTTCTCCTTTGTGAAGCTATACATGTGAGAGAAAACAAAATTAAAGAACCAGTGCCCGTTTAGTCCGTATATGTAAATAGTCAAAGTCAAACCACGTAAACTTAATGTCTATTTTTTTCCCTTCCCTTTTTATTTCGTTATACATATACGAACAATTTTGATCTCACACAATTTTAATCTTCATATATGATCAGTTTGCGATCTCATCTAACTTCTATCACACAATTTTAATCTTGTCACATGACAATGTCAATATTCTTATTATATTTATCGGCTAATTTAATATCAAACATATTTTTCAAACCCACCTTTTATAAAGGAGTCTCTTATCTCCTATTACAAAACTATTCTCTCAAATAACACATATAATTTTTCAGAAAAACATAAAAAGGCGTCTTGTAATACAAAATCGTGTGAAAGGCGTATTATCAAAAAATATTTTTAACACTGTTTACAAAAAAAAATAGAGAGAGGGAGAGAGAGAGAGAGTAAATGTATATTTTGAAAAGACACCTTTATAGTTTTTAAAAAAAGAAGCAACCGAAGATGTCTAATTACCAACAATTACAATTTTTTGTTTAGATATGATTGTTGTGAAAGGTTTACAGAGTTACAAAAAATATATTGCAATGATTTATCTCTCTTATAGCATATAGAATTACTTTGTATACATCATGACCAATCATGGGATGAGGGGAATCAATTAATTTAACTTTAATTCCGTTACACATAGGATGTATAATTCTGAAAAGACACGTAAGTAGCTTAGTAATTAAAAGAAACTAGATGCAACCACAAAAAAAATATGTAATTGAATCATTTTTTAATAAATTGTTGATGTTTTTTTTTTTTAATTTTGTTGTCAATTATTATTATTATTATTACATATTTATTTTAAAGTAAAAAAATACCAACTAACAAAATACACAAATCTTATTTACTTTTTATGATAAACCACACTAACATCTTATCCAATTCAATTTTTTTTAAATGAAAAAATTGTCACTTTTTTATTTTTGACAAAATTTTTCTAACTTTTTTAAAAGAATTTGTTTCATTTTTTATTTAAAATTATATTTTTTAGTCAAAAATTTTAATTAATATTTATTTAAAAAAATTGTTCAAAATTTTAAAAAATTATATAAAAAAAACCATAGAAGAGGTAATTTTGTTATTTTTTTAAAAAAATTGAATTGAAGAAAAAGTAGGTATAATTTCAAAATTTTAATGCTAATGTAATTATCAAGACAAGTTAATATAATTTATCCTAATAAAACTTTGAAAAAAATATTAAAAAGTTTTTAAAATAAAATTTTTAATT
Source organism: Nyssa sinensis (assembly GCA_008638375.1). Classification (NCBI taxonomy): domain Eukaryota; kingdom Viridiplantae; phylum Streptophyta; class Magnoliopsida; order Cornales; family Nyssaceae; genus Nyssa; species Nyssa sinensis. The sequence goes on along the minus strand of CM018031.1, from coordinate 2,540,804 downwards.
CAAAAAATTCATGATATATTTTTTCTATCTAAGAAATTTTAAAAATAAAATTTTAATTATTAATTTATATTTTAATATTTTTAAAAAATATTATTAATTAAACTAAAATAACTTTCATTATATATTTTTTAATATTTTTTTAAAATATTTTTTAAAAATTATTTTAGTATATTCAATAATATTTTTAATAAAAATTAATAATTAGACATTTTTGTATTAAATTTTTATTTTTTTTAGACATTTTGGATAGAAAAAATTTATGTTAAATTTTTTTTTTTTAAAAAAAATTATATTAAAATTTTTTGTATTTCTCCTTAAAATATTCTATTTTCTTTACTTTCCACGACTCTTTGCCTAATCCAACGAAGCCGAGGGGCAAGAGAGAGACAAAACAGGAAAATTTTAAACCCTCGTCTCCTTCTGCTCGCATACGTATCAAGCCAAAACATCAAATACGAATCGATCGAATTCGCATTAGAGTGCGTCCGATAGGAAATTGATTCTTCACTATTCATTTGCTGATTGTTAGAAATAAGAGCTCGTGAAAAAGACATTTAATTCACTGATTTTGGTTATATATACATAAATATTGATGATCAAGTTTGTTCAGTGAGGGTTTGGCACAATCAAGTCAGCTTTGGAACAATTCCCTTCTGTGATTTTGTGGGGTTTTGGAGTATTTCGTTGGGCAAAAACTGCTTTTTGTTGGGGTGGTATGATGGACGTAAACGAAGGTGGTGTATTAGGGTTGGGTTTTGGGGTTAGGATTGGGGAGAGGTTTAGGTGGTTTTGGGGTTCAGATGGAGGAGGCTGAGCTTGAAGAAGGCGAGGCTTGCTATTACAAGGACGACGCAAGCATTGACCCTGATATAGCTCTCTCTTACCTTGTAAGAGTTCCCTTCCGTTTTTCTATAAACAAATTCAAACCTTGTTTGCTTAAATGAGTCATTACAGTTTTTTCTCTCATGTTCCATTGGCTTTGCCTTCAAACTATTAGTTTCCACTGGACTGCGGTGGGCGGACTTTGATGGGACTCAATCTGTAATTAAATGTTTTTGTGACTGGTGTTTGTGAGAAACTTCTTAATTACGACAATATGAATTTTGTATTTGGTTGAAAAATTGTAGAATGTACCTCAGTAGGCTTTAATATAATCGACATGAATTTCAGTTCAAGTGACAAGTGTAGGCAAGTTCGGGTAAAGTAGGTATATTTGATCAATATGTGTAGAGCCAAATTCATGATGGATTGTTTTTATCAGATAAATGAAGTGGGTTTGAAAAAAAGAGAAGAAAAATCAAATGCTTGTTGTGAATCTGCCTCAAATTTATTTTTTCATTTTTTTGGTTGGAGTTGAGTCCTTACTCTTAACTAATCAATTGATTGTTGCAATCCTGCCCCGAAATTACGTCATAAGAAACACATGTAGTTATAGTTCACTTTGTTGCTCTCATGCTTTTACATGTGTAACAACATTAGTAAGTATTTGGATCCTGTTTCTTGAAGGATGAGAAGCTTCAAAGTGTTTTGGGCCATTTTCAGAAAGATTTTGAAGGCGGGGTTTCTGCAGAGACTTTGGGTAAGTCACCCACATTGGAATTTTAGATCACGAAGAGAAGCGTAAGTGCCCTATCTCTTCTTTGACAATGATGTCGTGGATTTTACTTATCTCGTCAGGGGCAAAGTTTGGTTGGTATGGCTCGTTTTTACCCACCTATCAGTGCTCTCCTTCTATTTGGTCTCAGCCAAAGGGTCCTCAAAGAGTCCAGAATCACGCCATACCAAGATCTCCTAACAATTTGCCTGTGGGGGTATATGGAATCTATTTATTTTTTGATAAATTGTTAGGAAGGAGGAATATTTGGCTGACCTTTTTCACCTTGGGAAATTCTAGTTTACTTCAGTACTGTGGTTTATGTTACAGGGTGCCCCCCAGAATTCTACAGATCCCTCAGATGCACCCTTGTCTCGGAGGCTTGGTTCTGCTTCCTATGGTTTGCATTCATTGCAGATTGCAAAGATCCCATCTGGGGATGTTTCGTCTGGAAAAGGTTCCTGCCCATCTTCAGGTCAAGTTGCTGATATCCCCTTTAAGCATGAACCTTCACCAAATAAATCATTTATTCCAACTGACCAGAGAACACTGAAGGTTTGAATTAAATTGGGTTCTGATAAACGAAAAAACGCTGCAATCTACAGCAGTCTTGGGCTTATTTCTCCATCATCTTCAACAGGGAACAGCCCCGAGGAAAGTGGCGGGATGCCATTTGAATCTCAAGAGACTCCAGATGAATCTCCCTCCAGCATTCTCGAGGTAAAGCTTCTTTCTATATTTTCATATACCGGACTTCTATTACTGAACGACCTCAAGTGATATTGTTGTGTTGCTTGGATATTTTCATGTCATGGAACAGATTATGACATCTTTCCCAGTCCCCAGGGATCTACTGCTATCGGCTCTTGGTAACAGTCTGCTTTGCTTGAAAAGAAAAGAAAAACTCTCACAAAACAGTAAACCCATGCCTGCCCTCAAGGGTAGTCCAGAACATTCTGTTGTGTTAGTCGATGTTTCAGCTTCCATACTAGGGGATGGGAAATTATCAAAAGAGAAGAAAACAAAGTCAGTTGGGAAGAGTGAAATTTTGGTAGAATTGGATCATGGGAATGAAATGGATTTTGAGGATAATATGACTTTCCTTTCTAAGAATAATACAGAAAATAAAACCCTGAAACATGAGCAGTGTTTCTCTAGTGATGTGAAACTCAAGACCCTATCCAATTCAACATGCAATGCTGAGATGCCACCTGAAGCTTTCAGAGAGGGTGAGAAGGGTGCCTCAGTGAAGAAAAGGGAGGCCAGTAAGGATGGGTTGAAAGACGAATTTGCAAAGGAGTCCTTGGGGTCAATATCCAGCCATGTTAGTGGTAAGTTTGAGAAACAAAAGCTAAGAGTAGTTCCGTAAAGAAGATTTGGGAGCATAGAGTGAGAAGTTCCCATAAGGATGATGCAGTTGATCTCAGGGAAGATGGCCGGGGAAAAAGTAACAAAATTTCTAGCCCATTTAAAGTTGACTCTGATGTTTCTAAGTATAAAAGAGATCCTAATACCGGGGCAATGGGTCATCTTAAACATAAGGTCGGTCAGAAATCTACATCCCTTGAAGATGATGAAATTAAAATACCTCATGGTGTGGAGAAGTCGTCATTCGAAAGCAAAGAAAGGTTGAAGGGAAGACAAAATAATGGTAAGGGGGCTTCTGATTTATCAGGGGAAAGCTTGATGATTAGAGCTTGTGTGGCACCAAAAGATACGAAGAAAACAATTAAAATACATAATTTAAACTCACGGAAGATTATTCATGAGGCCTGTGATAACTATGGGGACGTATTGGCTGACACAAGATTAGAACATATGGATAACCAAATGGATTCATTGGAGAGGCTGCCTGGAAATAGGGCAAAAGACTCTGATCTTGAGACTGTTGAGAAAGAATGGCATCCATTTTTTGATAAATCAAAGCAGAGATCAGGTTGTTTAAAATTTGATACCCAGTCAACATCGGAGCCATTTTTGAAAGAGGATCCGAATGTTGGCCCTCCTCGCGGAGGAATTGCATCGGTGTTGGAACCAACTTCGGAGGCTCCTGTAGTCATGGAAGAATATTGGGTATGTTGTGACCGTTGTCAGAAGTGGCGTCTTCTACCATTAGGTGTGAAGCCAGAGCATCTCCATGAGAAGTGGTTTTGTAGCATGCTTGACTGGCTGTAAGTTCCTTTCTGGAGCATTTTTAGATTATTAGCGTGACATTTGGTTGAATCGATTAATGTTGTTAGGCAAGACTTTACTAATAAAAAAAATAATGTTTTAGCAATCTTTGATCCTCTCTCTTTCTTGTTCATGCACCCTGGCGATTGTCTCTACTTATACAATATGTTTACACATACCTACACACGCATAACACCTTCAAAGCCTGAATGTTCCACCTTTTTTTTAATAAATGTTTTGTGTAGGCCTGGATTGAATTGCTGTGATATTAGCAAGGAAGAAACAACAAAAGCTCTCAACACATTGTATCAAGTTCCACTTCCTGAGAGTCAGAATGACCTTCAAAAACATGCTCATAGAACTGCATTAGGAGTAACTTCAGCTGATGTCCGGCATTTTGACCACACCCACCAGAATCTTAGTTCCCATGCCATGCCTAATCGTGGGAAAAAGAAAAATGTTTCAAAAGAATTGCCCTACAAAGCTAGTGATGGTGGTAAGCTTGAGATTTCTAACTTAACAAAAAACTTCCGACAGGTGGCAGTGAAAAGCATAAGCTTAAATGACATGAACCAACCTCTTTCAGAGTCAAATCTGTGGAACAATGCTAATGCTCAGCATTCGAGCAAGTCTTGCAACTTTGTCATAGAAAAATATACTCATAAACAGAAAGAGAAGCATAAAAATGGAGGTATATAAAAGCTGACATTTCACTGTCCCTGCAATACTTCTTTGTTTGGAAATATGTGATGTGATATAACATTTTTGCAGGTAATGCTAAGCAAAGAAAGCAGGCTGATCAATATGGAGATGGGGCTACAAAGAAAATAAAGACTGAAGGTGCAATTGATAATGATAACTATAGGACTTCTGAACACGGTAGGAACCTTGAAAGGGTAGGTCACAGTTCAAATACTGATTTACCAACTAAGAAAGCTGGTAAGAATATGCAGAAACACAAGGAAGATTATTATTCTAAAGATATAAAGTGTGATCCAAATAACACATCACAAATTTCTGTAAAGAAAGAGGGAGACTATACTCAGATCCCACTGTATAGTGGTTCCTTGGATATGAAAACATATGATGAAAGGGAGATATCTGTGAAGAAGAGAAAATTGAAGGATAGGCAAGACAGACAGAATTATTTGCAGACATTGCAAAGTAACAGGAAGCATCACCTGGACAGCAATGTTTCCATGAAGGAGGAGTCTGTTGATAGTGAATGCAAGAAGGAAAAGAAATCCAGGGTGTCTAGTATTGAGGGGAAGGAATCCACCAGCACAAGTAAGGGTGACGATAGATCAAACGAAAAAGGAAGGTTGACCAGAATCCTCTTGTCAGGTAGTAGAGATAATTCAGTTCATGTTATGGAAGGAGTCAGGAGTATTGAGAAAGATCAGCAGCCAAGGAGACATAAAGCAAATGTTGCATCTAAACCACCTCCCTACCCTCACTGTAGAAGTAATCACTGACCTTGGCATCTCTATTCCTCGCCAAACTGTATAAATGAGGAAACCTCTCCATCAACACCCTTTCCGGCATCCGCACAGCAAACATCTTCCCAGAACTTAATTCTATCTCTCATCCTAACCTCAAAATGTATATGCCTTTAGAACTCAACTCCACTCCACCTCGAATACCTCTCCACAATCCACACAGCACCTACACTCTCACTAGAGAACCATCCCCCACCCTGGCATCCATACTTTGTGATAACTAGATCCTTCCAAATGTAACTTCTCCAAACAGGGAAAAAAATTGTTTCAACTAGTGGAACTTCTAATTAACTTGGAATAAACAAATAATTCTCATTGGAGTTTTCTGCACAAATTGACATTAAGCATGCACAAATTTTATTTTCAATTTTAACCTTTTTAGTGCAACAAGTTACTTAAATACTTCATTTTATTGCTAGGATGGAGGTTGAAAGGCAACAACAAAACCTCATGGATCAGCCGGTCAGGTTCTTCATGAAGTTACCCCATATTATTCCTTCCTTCGAGGTTGAAATATATGCTGAACTTAGTGGGCCCTTTAAATATAATCTGAATTTTCACTGACTAGTCAGATCTATCTGCTGTAATTTAAAATCTAGTTGTTATAGTGTTATGTAGAAGATGGATAACTTAGTATGCAGAACAAGAACTGATATGCATATGCCACATATTTTGGAACTCGTACTTCTCTTTGTTCTCTCTCTCTCTCTCTCTCTCTCTCTCTCTTTGTTTTTTTTTTGTGGGGGGGTGGGGGGGGGGGGGGGGGGGTGGGGGTGGTGTTGGAGCTTTCTAAAATTTCTTAATTGGAATGTCATTCTGTTAAATCTTAAAAATCATCTTTTTTTCACTTATTCTCTTTTGGTTCATCTTTGTCATTTATACCTCCTGTCCCGTTTCCCTCATTGCACAGGCATGCCTATTGCAGTTGATTGATTGTTCTCTAAGGTGACTCTTTCCGAGACTCAAACAGCATTGTTACCAAGGAACAACTTCTTTCAGCAACTTTGTGGTGATGGTTTAGCTTAGCATTTTGGTTGCTGTTAGGGGTTCACAGATGCTCCTGGCCAGTAGACAAAAAGCTATGTTGGTTTCCTCTTGCATGGTGGTGTGTTTGTGCATGCACACAGCATGTGCTTGTTTTTGCTTGGCAATGAGAGAGAGAGAGAGGTGGGGGATGATTGGCTTACATACATCTTTCTATGACTTTTTAGTTGTCTTATTGCAGTATGAAATGCATAAAAACACACCTAATAGAACTTTTTGTACCAAATAAACCAATTATATCAATAAAATTACTGTGCACATTGATGATTCAAACATTTTCTGTTTTTATTTTTTAAAAATATATTTTCTAATACTTGTTCTTCCAGCTTAAATCTCCGAAAATCAACAACTTTAGGATTTTTTTCAGAACTCGTATTCAACTACTAACATTTCCACCACTAGACATGAAACACACTTTGGAATTGTACCCTTCATGTTGAGACTCAAGAGTGCATTCGGTCATTGCATTGGATTGATTGAAGCAAGGCTGGCATATTCATTTCAGAGAGTTCCCTGGCTTTCTCTTTTTATGCTTGTCTGGCACAGCCTCTCTCTTGCGGTCATATTGCTCATTTTGCTTGGACAAAACAAAGCTCTTGTGATGGAATAACTAAATGATGACGGGGCTTCCTTAAAACCAGATTAATGGTGGTGGTGGTGATGCAAATGGTGGTAGCATTCTTGGTGTTACAAATAACATCACATTCGAATTTCTTGCAGTCAGGAGAGGATTGCCATTGCCTGTGGAAGATTGCATAAGTAGCATCTGTTATATTGTCAGGCTTCTTGGTTCTTACATATCTTTGGTAGTGAGAGATGGTGTCATCACCCTATATTTTTAGGGTTTGGTACCTCTCCATTTTACTTGAAATGAAAGAGAATCCAAATATTCTTTCTTTAGTCTTTTCATAAGGTCTAATCTAATTGGTCCCAAGACTGGGATGAGAAGCCTCATGTGCACTTTCCACGCGCACTTTTGTAGATTAGTCTGTGAATTCGAATCAAATTAAGTTTTACACCTTAATTAACATATGTTTAGATCGTATCAAGACATACATATTTAAAAATATTTATCAATCTTAACACAAAATAATTAACTAATCATGCTAAATTTTAAAATTCAAGCACGATTCACTTATTAAACAAAATTGTCATTGTAATTTATGATTCTTTTCAAAAAAATTATAAGTTCAACTCTCATTTTTTTTAAGAGGGATATAAAATTAGTTTAGACAGATCTGTCTCAAGGCTCATATTAAAGTGGTCTTTGTTGTTGGTAGTAGTACTTAAGACTTCTTTGATATTCATGTACATAGGAAGCTTGCAATACATGTGATGTAATACCATCATTGTCGCTAAAAAAAAAATTAAGAAAAAAAGGGTATTGGAGACAAGCTATGTACAAGACAAAAAGGATGAAGTATTTGTGTTTATTGAAAAAATTTCAGTGTGAAGGTCTCAGTGGTATTATTGTTTGTAAAATTTAAATGAACTTTACAGAATACTCAAAGTTAAGCGTGATATTATCGGATGAAACCTTCTCACTAAATTTTTTCTTGTGTCTGTGCCTCTATGGCCATTTTTCGTCAAGACACATGGCATCAGGGGACTTTTGTATACTGCTGGACCCCCTTCCCCTTCCCATCCCCAAAGCAGCTTTTAACTTCAATTGAATTACGACTTGAAACTAGAAAGTCTGTAAAACATGTAATGTAATATAATTACTGTAATAAGAAGAAATTAAGAAGAAAAAAAGTACTGGAGATGAGTTATGTAGAAGACAAAAAAGGTTGAAGTGTCCGTGTCTATTGAAAAAAAGTTTAATGAAAGTTTTTTACGATAATATTGTTGTTCATATTCATTTGAATCTTGCGTAATATTCAAATCTAAGTATGAAACTTTTTCACTAAACTTTTTGTCGTGTGTATGCCTTTATGACTCTTTGTTGATCAAGATACGTGGCATCAGTGGACTTCTGAATAGTGTTGGACCCCCTTCTCCCGTCCCAAAGCAACTTTTAACTTCAAATGAATTGAGACCTCAAATTTATGATCAATTTCAAGCTCACACTGGCCTTGTTCTTCTGTCTTCTTTTTCATTCATCTCTGTCCACCAACTTGCCTATGTCAGATGCCATTGTCCAAACTTTACCATGCCTTCCCCAAAGGAAAGGTTATTGGTTGAGGTATCACTTTCTATTAGAGAGATGTAAGAGATGTGTAGTATTTATTTTCACTTAATTATAAGTTGAATTGAGTTATTTGTCCGAAACTCATATTAAAGAAGTTCTTAGGTTGTAAGTTGATTGAATTAGTTATAATAGAGTTATGTTGATTGTAATACATAAATTGTAATATCTCATTATTTTTTTCCAAAAAAATAAAAAATAAACGTAAGCAATAAATGTAATTTAAAATTCTATCCCAAACATCCTTGAAATTAAGTGTGAAAACGCATAAATTGATCCAAACAAATACCCGTGTCTCGTTTTTCGCTGGTTAGAAGTTTTCCATGACAAACGGCGTGATTTTTCTTCCAAGATTCTCTCCCTGGAAAGCTATTTAGCTCTCTAAGTTACAAACTCTATCCTGAAAATCCCTAATGTTCCTTTTCATCCTTTTTCTCTTCTTGAATAATCAAATCCATCTTTTTAAAGTCTTTCCAGTTTTCAAGATTCTCAGTACGATCTCTTCTCCTTTTGGATAAACTTCCTGTCTTCATCATGCATTTCAAGAGCATGCATCACTGCGTTTTGTTTGAAAAAAAAAAGGGGCACATTCAATGGACCAAAGTGGATGTTTTGGAGTTATGAATTTAGCTTGACAAAAGCCTTAAGAGTCACAATCTGCTTTAGGTGCTTCTCCCTATAGACATTTCATCCTCAATTATCTTATATTCGTAATTCATCGTCTCACAAGAGTAAGATCCCATCATCTATAGGAACTCAAAAGTAGTTTTAAAAACTTCTCCGTTTTCTACAGCAACGTTTCTAAACACCAATGCAAAAATAAAAATACAAGAGTCTCTCCCAAACGGACCCTAAATCATATAATAGAAAAAATCATTTACCACTAAAAGGTTTGATTAGTTTAAAAGCATTTAACTAAACTTAAAGTTGAAAGATAAATTATTTACTATGACCGTTACATCATGTGACTAACTATTGTAATTTCATCATTCAAAATCATTTTTAACAAAATTTATAAATATTCAAATCATAATAAAAGTCACGTGTGTGTGACAATCATATAAAATAATTTTCTAAGGTGTGAAGAGCTCTTACAAAAGGAGAATCTGATGATGTGCCATAGTAAAAAATCCTAGAGGGGTGGTGAAGGGTGCTATTAGTAAAAGTTTTCAAGCATGGACCACCGGACCAATTACTGTGCATGAGGGCTCAAACTAGTTCATCCATGTCAGGTTATGGTGCTGAAGAGTTCTTACTAAAGGTGGAAAGGGGAGGGGAGGGGAGGACAGGGGGATGATAACAACATCACTTAATTTGGTCTGCAGAAATGGAGACACCCTCCTGCAATTGAATATGGCCCCTACTACCACCACTTATTCTGCAACAAGAAACAACCATATGTACTAATACTAGTACTACTATTAGATTCCACTCTCTCCTTCTTGATTACCCTTCCCCACTCAATATACACATACTTCGTACATACATATATGATGGGGGACACAAACACCATGATATTCCAAGAATATATACATATATGATGGGGGACACAAACACCATGATATTCCAAGAATATATATGCATGTATGTATAGTGCAGACATAATCATCTTACATGCCAACTTGAAGATTGTCAATTATACCAGGTCTTGTCAATAAGGGACAAATTCAGTGCACAAGACTCTCGCTACTGTGGAGTCTGGGAAGGATTAGATGTACCTAATCTTACCTTCGCAAGCAAACGGAGAGGCTGTTTCAGCACCTTCAACCCATGACCTCTAAGTCACAATGAAGCAACCTTATCATTGAGTCAAGGCTCGCTCTCTATACTACATCTAGTCATGCACTAGCTAAATATGAAAACAGCCCAACATTTAGCATTGATACTATAAAACAGAGTTTGTGCCTAGACTTGGATGATACCTTTTGTGTAATTTGGTTGATTTAATGTATGATTTGTGTTTGAGCTCATGGATTGGATGGATATCCAATCATTATACACATTGTGTATGAGGTTATCTTATGACTAATTTTATAAAGTGCCTTATTTTAGGCCCACACACACTACACATTAAAGATGATGCACCATGGTGCATCACTTTACAATTTCTCCTTCTATAAATACAGTTTGTCCCAACAAAGAGCTACCAAGTAGAATTTCTCAACTTTTCTGGTAATTTGTGACCTTCAAATTCTGTTACCATGGCTCCAGTACACATTACCCCCATCTGCGATGGCCACATAAGTGATGTCCAGGAATTGAGAAAGGCCAAATCCATGGCCATTCCTGAAAGATTTGTGCGTGACATGGCCGAAAGGCCAACACCAGCCAGAATCACAAAGTCTTCATATAGCAACATTCCCATTATCAATTTCTCAAAACTTCTGAAAAGCAGCAAAGAGGAATTCCATAGTGAAATCTTGAAGCTCTCCACTTCCTGTGAGGAGTGGGGTTTCTTTCAGGTACACACACACACACATACATATATATTATATATATATATATGTGTGTGTGTATGTGTGAATTTCATCACCTAAGGTTTGAATTATAGTCATTGAGCCATTGAGGCTAACATTAAGTTACTCTGTAGGTGATAAACCATGGGATTGATCTGGGTTTGCTTGAGAGCATAGAGAAGGTGGCCATGGACTTCTTCATGCTACCTCTAGAGGAGAAACAAAAGTATCCAATGGCCACCAGGGACTGTTCAGGGATATGGTCAGGCTTTCGTATTTTCGGAGGACCAGAAGCTGGATTGGTGCAACATGTTTGCACTAGGAATTGAGCCTCACTTCATAAGAAACCCAAAACTGTGGCCAACAAAGCCAGCGAAGTTTAGGTACTGTTGGCACTATACATGTTTAGGGCTAGTCCACACTCCACAATCTTTTGGATTACCATATATATGTGACATTTTTTTTCTACATTGCAGTGAAACTCTGGAGGAATACTCAAGAGAGATAAGGAAACTGTGTGAGAAGTTGCTAAAATTTATAGCTACAAGCCTTGGCTTAAATCAGGACACTTTTGAAGAAATGTTTGGGGTGGCTGTGCAAGCTGTAAGGATGAACTACTACCCAACATGTCCTAGACCTGACCTTGTTTTGGGTCTAAGTCCCCATTCAGATGGAAGTGCCGTCACAGTTTTGCAGCAAGGGAAGGGTAGCTCAGTAGGCCTTCAAATACTGAAAGAAGACATGTGGGTGCCTGTTCAGCCCATTCCGAATGCACTTGTAATCAACATTGGTGACACCATAGAAGTGAGAACTAAACCTGAAAATCTATTTTCATATTTTTGGTTACAGGCATTGTAGGTCTTTCTGATTTTCAATCCAACAGGTTCTAACAAATGGGAGATACAAGAGTGTGGAACATAGAGCAGTGACTCACCAGGAAAACGACCGGATTTCAATCGTCACATTCTATGCTCCAAGCTATGAAATTGAGCTTGGCCCAATGCCAGAATTGGTGAATGAGAACAACCCATGCAAATATAGAAGATACAACCATGGAGAGTACAGCAAGCATTATGTGACTAACAAGCTTCAAGGCAAGAAAACACTGGACTTTGCCAAGATCCAAACCAAGAATTCATCATAAAGGTACCCTACATGGTCTCCACCCCTATTAACTTTGTATAGAATATAAAATATGTTATTATTAAAGTTCCAGTTGCTCAGGCCATGTAAATAGAATGAAACAAAACACTAGCTGGATGTTGCATCTCCTAATAAAAATTGGCTGTGGGTCAGTGATAAAAGGAACTATTTTGTAAATCAAAGTTGTGTGAAGTCATTGACTAATGGAAGCTTGTGGGGTCTTATGTTTATAAGCTTTCCTTGCCAAATGTGTTTGTTAGTCAGAACTCTGTTCAAACATCTCTAAGCTAAGCATCAAACAGAAGGATATGTCACTTTTACTGTTCTATCTATCAGATTCCTAATATGGAAAGAGAACATTTGGGAAACCCTACACCCCCCCCCCCCCCCCCCCAAAAAAAAAAAATGTTTCTCACAAGAATCATTAGCTAGGATGGACAAAATTATCAGTCTTCCATTGTTTAAGGGGAAAGAAAGAGAGCCTTTTCTGAGTGGAGGGAGAGCCCACAAATAATGTATGTTTTTAGTTGTTCATATAATTGGTGTGAGAGAAGCACTAGCTAAGCAACTTGTAATGTGTCTTTGATGCTTCTAGGTTGAAATGACATGTGAGTGTTAATAACAAGAAGAGCACCAAACAGAGCTCCAAGGCATGAGGTTGTGAGACAAAAAGAGAAAAAAAAAAGGTGTTAGATTTGGCAGAGACCTAGCCCTAGTTTCATTATAGACCTAAAATAATGTTTTCAAGTTGGAACAACCTAATAAACAAAGGGAATGCTCGTACAATTAGCTGAGTGGAAAAAATGGGAAAAAAGATGACATTTTGGAGCAAATGATGTGATGATCTAGAATGATTGATTCTATCCACAACCACCCCCAGCACATGGGAACAAGAACAAGGTATTCATATTTCCCAAGGAGTTAGAAGGCGGCGAAGGCAACACACACATGTATAGATTTATGTATGTATACATGTACACACACACACATTTAGCATAGTGAGAAAATATATCCATTGTTTCTTACACATAATTTGAACACAAGTTGGTACATAAAGAGGGATAATCTCCATTTACTCTTCTACAACGATGATGATACTTAAAAACAGACACGGCCCACATGTGGCCCCTCAACTTGCCCCACTGCAGGTAAACTCTCCAGCCCCCCCACATGGCCTTTTGCAAGAAATTTTCTCTCTGGGTGTGTGGCTCCAAGGTTCAACCTTGAAACCTCACAAGACCTGCCATGAAACTCCAACCCTCCAACCATTTGGTCTAGGGTTACACATCATCATCTATTATTTAATAGCAGATGCATGATGCGGCATGCATCAAGACCACATTGAAAGAAATTGGAAGAAAAGTATACTCGAGAGAATCATGGTCCCTTAAAAAGAGCATTAAAGAAGTTGTTAGAGTTGTATTCATTTAATTATCTAAATAACAAAGATGGTCTAATTCTCATAAAGAATGAGAGAGGAGAAAATGATTGAGTTTGAACCATCTATATCCTCCCTTCGTCTCTCATTTTAGCAACATGGATATTGGCTCAATTTGCTCTAGGAGTCTAGGGACTACAAAACCACTACATCCTATGGCAAATCCAGAGGCTAGGAGGCCATTGCCCACCTCCCCCCAGATTTGAGAAATCTCCATTTTCTATTACTATTTTGCTAATCTCCATTGTCATAAGGGCCTCTTCAAAATTTCAATACTTATTCTTTCTCCCCTTGCGTATAATTTCTAGATCCGTCACAGGCTACAGGGTCCTAAAAACTCAGACTTCTTCCATCTGCAGCATACTTTGCAGATTAAGCACTTTGTCAGCAATCCACGTCCTAGGTCTGATTCAATTGAATGGAGCTATAATTTGATGTTAAAATTAAGGCTCTCATCTTTTCTTATACATCTTGGAATGCCAAATTGCTTATAGGAAAATGAAATGGGGTAAAAGAAGGATTCGGGACTAGAGGGGGTGCAGGTGTGGAGGCAATAACAGTGACTTATAGGTTTTCCTTGGAGGCAACATTAGCAGTAAGGGCATGAAATGTCCCACTTTGACGATGCAAGGGAGTAGGGTTATGTAATGGTGGACCAAGACGTTATGTTTAGGGGGGGCAAAAATATATATAGGTGGGCTGTTCTAGAAATATCAAAATTCTTGAGGGGGGCAATGTCTAAGTTCGAGGAAAATCTTAGTATAATTTTTTTTTTCTTAAAGTTTTGAAGGGGCGGTGGCCCCCTCCCTAGCCACCACCCCAAAGTCCATCACTAGGGTGATGTGAACTGTGATGGTAGTGACTGCTATTAAGGTCCATGCTAGATGTTAAACAAAGCCTCATGGACAAGTTGTGAAGTTTGTTAAAAGCATTGCTAAGTGTGATGTATGGTATTGAGAGTTGCCAAGACTGCCTTATTGACATTCACCTCGAGCGAAAAAGCAAGATTAAGGGGCACTTAGTTCTTAGACCGGGGCCTGCAAAGACCAATTGATGTTGAAAATGCTACCCTTGTTTAAGAGGTTGATCCTCCAACGAGTGCTCATTGTTAAGTACTGTTAGAGAATATAATAATAAAATTATACCCTCTCTAATAGCTTAAACTTTTAGATGAGTTGGTAATTTTACAAGTACAGGTGCCATCCAACGTGAATTCTACTTACTAGCGAAGTCGCAAAAATGTTGATGAGAGGTAGGGTAAGGAGTGAGTCACGAGTGACATTACACTAATGATGATTAGGATTTCTAAGGTGATGCAAGAGGTAAAAGTTGAGGCAATATAGAGAATGAGAGGAAAATGGGACAAAGGTACAAGTTTGACATGGAAAATGCGGGTAAGGCCATGCAAGCATACCTCAAGTACAGGACTCAACATGTCCGAAAGAGTGCAACATATCAATAGTTAGTACACGTGATTAACTCGAAGGGCACGTGATAGGTGCACATGAGTTAAATGACATTCACAACGATGACTACAGTTTTCTAAGACAATAATAGAATTTTTCTCTTGAAGGATCAAGATTGCGGCAGAACAAGCATGAGACACACACTTGGTAAATCCATAACTCTAGTCAAATTATAAGATCCCATTATGCTCATAGAGCTCCTCGCACTCTGCAACAACCCCCCCCCCCCCCCTAAAAAAAAGAAAATCTAAGTTGTCATTAAATGACAAAGTACGTGCCCAAGGTATCAATCAATACACTATAGAAGAGTGACAAGATGTGAGCTAAACGAACGAAGTTGAGGTAGCCTCAACTCAGGGAGGGATAGCTTAAAGAGAATTTGGCTGTCTTTTGATGAAACAAATAATCTCAACATAACCTTAAAAGCATAGTTTTAAATAACTGTATTGACTGACACCGTTACATATCGGCCGTCAAGGGTGAGGTACAATTGTTTTAAGTTTTTTTTTTTTACAAAATTTTAATTTTCTTTTATTTATTGCAGAATTTTTATGATTTCTATTTCTATACAAGAGAGACAATTAGGAAAACAGTCCAAAAAAAAAATAAAATACCAAAACATTCAAGTCAATATGAACTTGAAAATGACTCTTTCCTCTTGGCCTCAAAATTTTAATTTTTTTTATTACATAACTAATCCCATTAAATTGATTTTCTTGTTTATAATCATTTATTATTATTATTTATATTACTTGTTGTAATGTTATTCAAATTAAATAATACTTCTTATTAGTTCAAATTTAAAAAATTCATATAAAATAATAAAATGTCTCCTTTAAGTATTATTTACAAGAAAAATACTTTTCAAGTATTAAAAAAATAAAAAATTATAGTAAAAAATATTAAAATGTGATAATTATAGTCAAAATATACACATTAGTGACTTTTAAGAGATTTTCTAGTGTTTAAAAAAAAAATCAAGAGTTACAATTTTTGATTCCCATTATAAATGACCCGATACTATTACTGCAATTTTTGATTCCCATTACGAATGACCCGATACTATTACATTACAACTGTGACCGCAATTTAAATCCATGCTTAAAAGTACTCCTTGTTCAAGTCCTAGGCTAAGGTTAACTTGCAAAAGGAACCAACATGATCACCTCGATAATAGGATGTGTCACCATATGATTGGACAGTGTATCAATAGGTGATTGGATGGTATCTTTTCCATGTTGTACAGCAGTTTAGCAATGAGAGATCAATAAATGGCTAACATGGCTCACAGTGAAATAACTAAATAAGTGCCCACACTTGATGAAATAAAATTTCCTATTAAAATCAACTAGTACAAGAATGCTAAAGTAGACACAAGGACTCGATAAAATGACATCAAGTATCATTTCTCTTACTAAATCGAGGAAGGAGGAAAAACTTCATACTTTACCATTAGCACAAGCATGTTATGAACCACATATCGGGTCATGTGTTAGATAAAGAAAATATGCAATAAAGGGGAAACAATTTGAGAGGTAGAGAATGATAAACAAACATCAATTTAATATAAGGGGGGATTGCGATACATGATGATAAGATGCTGGATGGCCCCAATGGTTCACTGAAAAGCTCAACTGAATCAATTACAATTTTCCCAAACATGGACAGGGAATTTCAAATAACTAAAATACAAGCATCAACAGAGTCATGCACGAGGATTGTAGTTACAAGATGGGAAGAAGATGGATGGTCTTGTTGATGCACTGGAGTGCATAACCCAATTCCCCCCCCCCCCCCCTTCCCCCCTCCCTTCTGAACATGAACATTCTGTAGTTTACTGCCATACCTGGCTAATGGACAAGAATTCTGATGCTCCAAGCTCCAAGCAATCATCAAAAGAGGCACTCAAGCAGTGGCAAGATTCACAGTAGTTTGTGCTCAATTTCCACCATGGACTGATGAACTCTTATTTTGTGCTATTTGCAGCACCAATACAGTGGGAAATTCATTTGGGCTGTCAACTGGGCCAAATCATGCCAAGTACTTAAACAAGTTAGGGTTGTCCTTGTCTCTTTCTAGATAGTCTCGAGTGATTAGATCTTCAATCCTCTTCTTGATTGCTTTAAAGTCGGGCTGCAAAATCACATTTTAATTAAAACCTTTGGGTTAGAACTGACAAAAACAAATTGGGTTAAGGATAAAACAAGACAGTGGAGCGCTATAAGATACCTTGAACATGCGACCCAACTGCTCAACACACTCTGTAACCAACTGCTGGTGGCCCAATACTTTCCGGCTCTTCATGATACGCACGATCGACGCATCAATAGCATAACGTCTGTCCTTGTCAACATCTTCTATCACCTTTTTCTTCTCATCCACTGGAGGGAGGGGAATCTGCATTTAAGGCAGTTTTTCATCCCTCTTATAAAATCAGTAGAACAAAAGGCAAGCTAAGATGAGATATTGAGGTCAAATTTGAAAACAATCTCAATACCTTAATCCTCCGCATCTTGTCGGTGAATTTGGAGTTGAACTCAAAGTAATCAGTCTGAGATATTGTTTTGTTGTTTGGCTCTTTGTTAAGAATCTTATACTTCGCACATGAAAGTGAATGGAGCAGTCTAACAACATCATCATCAGTTAAGTTTAACTGAGACATGATTTCCTGATAACTCAATCTATCCGAGTCATTGAACAGCAGCAGAGCAGAAGCCTATAAATAAGAAGTGCTAATGCTCAAACCTCTGAAATAAGAATCATGAACAACGAATAAACTAGAAGTAAAGTTTTTGAACAAGTAACCTGGTAGGTTGTCACAATCAGCTCCATAGTTTTTGGTTCAAATTTTCCATTGATGTTACAAGTACCCAATGAATACATCCATGTAAGTTTTCTGTGCTTTGTTTTTGTTTGATAGAATTCTCTGAAAACTTCAACGCACTTGACCTAAAGAAAAGTGATTAAATAGAGATGATGTTAATGGGGATATTCATTATCACACTAGCTCCACATGTTCACATTAGCAGAAGCGATCTTAAATTTCAAAGGCCAGGGCAATTAAAATCTATAAGATTACCATCTCGGCTGGGAGGTTGAGATCAAAAGACTTGTAACTTGGCCAAAAGCCAGTAGTCAGGACAGTAACAGTCAAGTCAATCCCAGGGTTTGCATTCGGATTATTATTGAGATACTCCTCAAAGTTGTCTTGATTCTCCCTTGCCAATGTCAAATCTGTGACCTGTAGGTGGCAGAACAAGAAAAAGAAATCTCCATCAGTACCCCAAATGAACCTGGAAACATCACTTTGAATTTACCACAAATCTAAGAAAAAAACTTGCCATCCCCTCCATCTTCGATGTAAACTGACCACCACATTGCTGCTTCAGCTTTGTCAGAATACTTCTCTCGTGCTCATCATTGGCACTCTTGTCAAAAAGTAGCCGCCGAGCAAGCTTTTTCCTGCCAGAAGTTGCAACATGAAGCAATCATCTATGAAGCAAACAGTCACTGTGTTCTGTAATGGCTCAAAATAGACAAACTGAAAATTAGAGAGTTCACCTATAGAATTCAGCAAAAAGGTCTTTATCGCTAATGTAAGCAAGCAGCTTTACCACCTGCAGATTAGACAGAGATTTAGTTTCAACTTTCTACATCTTGCTGACAGGTTAAATGGAACACTACAGAGAGTGAGAAGCATACCTTTTCAAGTGTTTCCTCGATGGCTTCATCACTCAATTTTTCACTCCCGCCTTTCTTAAGAATATTATCACAAAATGTGGCCAGTAGTTCTGCACTTGAGCTTCCAGCGACACCCTTGTTGCAGAAGATTTCAAAAGCTTCCTTGAGTGCCTAGAAAGAAAAAAAAATGAGATTCTAATGTTGGAATTTATAGGATGGGATAACACAACCGTCCAGCAATTCTGTAGTACAAACCTTGTGAAAAAGGGTATGGTTCATAAAACAGTCATTGACATATGCCAGGTACTTGTCATGCAGCTCAATCACTTTTCTAACAAAAACCTGGAGGCCCACATCTACGTTAGTTCCCACTTCCCACCACCTGGAATCTACTGCCAATTTCTGAAAGTAAACTAGTATCAGATTACCTGTTCCTGCAAACTGACTACATCTTTCTTATCTGCCTGTAAAAAAAGAAAATTTTTAGCATTAGAACCAGAGACAAAAATAAACAGGCTGCCGTTAAGGCATGAATGAGAAGATATTTTAATATTAAGTGAACAGCATAACCCTGATAAGCAACAATAAAAGAGAACAGAAAACTTGAAAAAGACGTGCCAGTTCACTAAGAGGGAAACCAATCAACAACATGGAAGACATAAGCCAGTTCAGTAAGATGGAAACGCATGAACTCAAGATGGTCTCATCCCAAAAGCTTGAATGTTGATTCACTGTAAGAGATTTTCTGCCTAAGGAATTCTTCCTGAACATACAAAATTGGGAACATCCAGATAGAGTAAATTTTATATTGGAAAGTGAAACTAGAATCTAAAAACAATTATCATAATGATGATGAATCACATTTAGCAGATACGCTATAAATGGTTCAGTATTATTGATTTGATTTGGATCTGCAGAGTCATACCTCTTCACTTCCATGGTTTATATGTAATTGTTAGGACTATTCGTCTCAAGTATTAGATAATCTATAAGACAAAACTGTCATGGAGTTATAAAGTTTACCAAGTTATTGAGTTTAGAGTCCTTAATCCTTGTGATCATTGAAGAACGTGTCTACTTCCAGTTAAAGACTATCTTATTTTCGCATGACTCTCGCATACTCATATGGCAAAGCATTCGTAAGCTCTTGGTAAGTTTGGATCGAATCAATCTCACACACACACCCTCATGCATTAAGTTTGATTTACTATTTTAATATGTGAAAGAGTATAGTGCAATGGTTCAATGAATAATAGTAGCTCACTTAACTATACCTCGTATTGAAAGATTATTCAAGTGAGTTATTGTATGTCATTGACCTAAAACTAGAAATCTTAGGTTTTCACAATATTCATTCAAACGAATCATGAATTCGTTCGTACAAATATTCCAATATGTTTTTCGTATATATTAAAAAAATATTCGTTCGATCTTTCAATCGAACGAATTTTCCAAAAACCCATTTGTGGAATATTCGTGCGAACGAATGATCCAACGAATTTTTCAGTAGCTTCATATCATATTCGTTCGATAGTTCGTTCGAACGAATTGAGGTTCGTGCGAATGAACACTCAATTCGTGAGAACGAATGTCGCACAGATTAGTTTTGTAATTGGATTTAAACAGTGTGATTTCCTTTCCAAAACCTAACCTATATAAGGATTTGATTCCTAGTTCATGGGGGGACTTTTGGCTGCTATCAAAAAGATCTTCTAAACCTTCCAAAAATATTTTTCTTCATATGCATATTGCACACATAGATCAAATCTTTGAAGAAAGAACATGAATTTCATCTTCTACATTATTCGTCGAGTACAAGCTCGTGGATTTCAAGTTTGTGCAATCGGTAGAGTTCGAAGTTGCATGAAGCTCGCAATTGTGGTTAGATTGTCGTTTATAGAGTTTGAAGCGGCAGATACACTTGAAGGGTACTCGAGGATTCGAGTTTGAGAATATTCAGATTATCAACAAGGCTTGAGGAACTAAGACTGAGTTGTACAGAGTCTGTAATCATCAAACTTCTTCTAGTGGATTCACATCCAAGTCAGCACCGATGGGTTCTCCAAAGCAGATTCAGTTAATCTGTGGCGGTTTCCTCGTCAACAAATTCGGTGCACTGTCTCTATCTTTTTTCTATTGCTTTATTTATTATTGTATGTCACTGAATTTGATTACACCCACTAGTAGGTGAATTTTAACGTAGTTAAACAAGTAATTTGTATTTGCTATTGAGACCTATTCACCCCCCTCCCCTCTATAGGTCTAATTTTTTACATCTAGACATAAATTGGACCCCTTAACGGTGAATAAACTTAATGGTGAATAAGCATTGTCGAATAGGTTTGCATATTCAAAACAACAGTTTCATAATTTACACTCATGCCGTACATAGATAACATAGTTTGTGTACATTCTCAATCTTAAGTAGCCATATTTGCTTCATATTGAACCTAGAAGAAGTTTTCACTCACTACTTCCAGAAGACAATCAAACTTCATGATTTGTTATTCAATACTAGATTACTTTATCATAAACCAAATAAAGTTGCCTATCAGTTTGATCCTGCCAACATACGTCAGATAATGTTTTCTTGTTAAAGATGGACAATATTTTTTTGATAAGTAAGATTTGTATATAAAATGGTGCCCAAGAAGGGCATCAGGAGCAAAAACCCTAAAAGCTTACAACTGATTTAGAGAATCCAAAAAATCTATATAAGAAGAGACATTTACATGAAAAGCCTCTTTGGCCCAAAAAAATAATAAACGCAAAAAAGCATATCCTTAAAGAGAGGAGTAGCAAGATCCAAATCTTCAAAAACACGATTGTTCCTTTCAGTCCAAATGCACCACATGAGACAAATTGGAGCCATCCTCCAAACTCTCTTAATGTTCTTTGGAAGATTGCATCCTTCCCAAGACAAAAGGAGATCTTTTACTGTGCCTGACATGACCCAAGAGATACCAAACAGAGCAAAAATGATATTCCAACAGCTCCATGAGACATGACAGTGGATGAGCAAGTGATCCACCCTTTCCTCCTCGATCTTACAAAGGTAACATCTGCTAGCCAAGAGAAAACCTTTTTTCTTCAAATTGTCCGCCGTTAAAATTGCCTTCCAAGAAGCCTCCCAAACAAAGAAAGAGGCTTTAGGGGGGACTTTGGAAGACCAAATGAGCTTCCAAGGGAAGGGAGAGCTAACCGAACCGAACATGCTTTTATAGTAGGAGCGGACAGAAAAGGATTTCTTATCCGGCCTCCAATCACTCTTGTCCTTCCTATCTTCTAAAGCCTAAAAATCATTGAGGAAACGAAGAAAAGAGTCCACCTCTTCAATCTCCCAATCAAAAAGATCTCTCCGAAATCGGAGACTCCAGATAAGCTTATTCCCGACTTTCTCCAAACACTCACTAGCCCAAGTCTCTTTATTGCTAGCTAGACTGTATAATCTAGGGAATTTCGCCCTCAACGGCTCGTCCCCGGTCCAGGTATCATCCCAAAACTTCACCCTACCACCATTTCCGAGGACAAAGCGGCATCTATCCATAAAATTCGGCCATCCGTCTCTAATGTAACCCCATAGACCACATCCCCTTGGCCCCTCCCCACTGCCCAAGCACCATCCACCAGAATCACAACCATACTTAGCAACAATAATCTCCCGCCAAATCTCCCCATTTCTTTCCCCAAACCTCCATAACCATTTCCCTAAAAGGGCTGTATTGAAGGTACCCAATTCTTTAACCCCTAGGTCCCCGTGAGTCACCGGCTTTATCAACCGCTAAGAGACCATTAAAGTCCAAAACTTCAGGTCACATTATGAAGTTATTCTACATGAGTAACTGCAAGACTCTGCTGGTCCAAAACTGGCTCTTCCAAACAGCCTAGAAGATTAATGAGTGATTGCTTTAGGTGCATCCAAAATTTCAACACCAAGTCGTTGCGGCTACTATCAGAAGGCAATTAAAGGTTGAAATCAATTATCATTGCAGATCAATTTGAATGGCAAATTGTCAGAAGAGCACTCAACAGCCAATATGACGAAGGGGAAGTTACAACATAATGTTTGACACTGGTATATGAGCAACCAAAGGCATATGCTAAAATAGTACGGGTAAATCATCAACAAAGTCAAAAAAGTAAAACACATACACAGAAAGTAAGATAAACAATTTTCATTCTCAGAACAAGGAAATATTGTTGAAGCTACAAAAAGGGAAAAGATATGAGTCATTATCAAACAGCAATTTGAAGGGGAAAAAAAATCAAAGAAAAGAACACATTGAGAGCTTTAGATGAGGTAGAGAGGGTAGAGAATGGACAATATTGTCATCGCTAAGTTCCGAACCCCAAACTAATGAAACCTAGCAAGTCCATGAGTAGCTAAAGCATCTACTTCAACTTTCTAGTCCCTGACATTTTAATCTAATAAAATTTACATAAACTTTAAAAAATTGAAACTTGACAAACAATATATTATTTTAACAGAAATACTAGATAGTATTAGAATGTAAAACATTTTGTTACAATAAACAAACATTTCCCAAGAATTTGATGTGTTATCACCAGCAATCAACTAACAACCCACTAAAAAGTGATTACTTCCCAACTTTCACAATCCAACTGGGCAATGCACCCAAAAATCCTAGTTTTCTCAGAACTTATTTGAACAACCAAATCAGAATTTTGTCTAAACAGTAAATGTCTCAATTGTCAACTACTAGTCATTTAAATCCAACAAATCTGTAATCTAGTGCTAGGACCATCAGAACATAGAGGAACATCAGAACTGGTTTAAAACCCGAGTTTCAGAAAAACTTCCATGATATTTCTAAATTAACATCATATAAGCACAGTTATAGATAAAAATACAAACATTTACAGCCACAAAGAAAGGCTATCAATAATGCTTAGCTGATTGATTATATGCAACTTGAATATAGAGATTCCAAAACAAGTAACACGTGAATTAAAAAAGAAAAGCAAAAAGTCAAGGTTAATAACTGCTTCCGGAAACAAAAGAAACATTGTAGACCATTTTTCTCCAGATACTTACAATACAGTTCACCCAATGTTCACATCTCATTAGACGAGGCATAAAAACACAAAAAGCAGATCTTCAGCATGCATTGGCTTCTATGCAATCCTAGTTTTTACCACAATTTTATAGATGTAAATTAGTCTATCATAAAATTTACTTACCAAAAAAAAACATGCATTGGCTTGTGATATAGCCCAAAGGGGGAAAAGGGTAGTAGTAACAAAGTACCCACACATGATATATTTAACACAAACCTAGCAGACCTCCAATTCCAATATTTGCCTGTTAACCAAACCCATGAGCAAGTACACAAGTTGAACTACAATCCATATTAAAAAATAAACTCAAATCCTTATATTCTTTTGCATTTGGCATAAAAAAGAAGAAAAGGAAAGTAGAAAGAAATGGAAACAAGGTCTTTTCAATATTTTTGAACTAATTTAGTGATATAAAATAAGTATATTGGTGAAGTACACAAATTAAAAAATTAAACATATAAGTTATTATTATTAATATTTGGTCCAACAAATAATAAAGATCAAAGTGAAACCAAGTAATAAAAGGATTTATTAATTTAGACAATTTTAATAATAAAAGTTAGAAAAGAGGCAATATAAATTAACTAATTTAAACAATTTAATAAATGTTATAAAAAAGGATTTAATAAATACATGTTGCCCCTGCACGCGTGAAGGAGGGGGGGCCCAAAACTAAAGAGGGGGTGGGGGGGGGGATTGGGAACCACCTGTGAGACGAGTGATCGTGCAGAGAGAGAGAGAGAGAGAAAGAGAGAAAGAAGGGGGGGGGGGGGGGAGAGATTGCATAATGAGAGGTCCCGATGGAAGGAGGTACTTGGTTGTTGCTTGTTGGGATCTCCAGGTAGGCCACTGCCCCTCTTCTCTTCTCTCCTTTACTGGGATTTGATGATTCTCCACTCCTTGATCAATTTTTTCTTTTTTTTGAATACCCATCTTCTTCCCTTCCATTGTGTCCAGCCGTATCATACTGTGTCCGGAGTGCGTCCCTAATTCTTTTTATATAAAAAAAAAAGTATACTCAAAGCATGTCCATGTCTCAGATGTGTCCAGCACTAACACTGTAGCCTCCAAGATGTGTCGGTGCTTCTTAGATTATTCATTTAGCAATTAAACGCTGCATGTATTGTGAGCGAGATGTACATGGGTTGACCACATAGTCACTTTTTCTTAACAATTTAATAGGGATTAATAATATTTTTTTTAATCGGTAAAGATATCTATAAGAAAAGGAGCCTGAGAAGGGCCTGCCCATAATTACAAAAAAGAAAGGGGGCTGGCAGCATCAATTAAAGCCTAAGGTCCCCCCAAAAAGCTACCCATAATTAATAAACATATGATTAGCTATCGACTTAGCAATCAAAGGCCACATATTATGTCAAACATGTTATAATTGACATTGACTTCAAGCAACCATACTCGTAGCAAACAAACTTCTTTGGTTTGCAAAATGTAACAAACTCACTAAATCTAATCAAACTGCAGGGACATGTTATATTCAACATAAAACCAACACTCAAATTTCAAACGAAAAGCCATTTCGGAATGAACTGAGAGAAATGTAATGAAAAAGAAATTCATATGTTGACCATCTGTTGAGTGAAAAGAAAAAGTACAAGCATCTGATCAACATAAAAGAGAAAGGTATTGTTCAATACTTCAATTACATTAATAAACTACACTACACATGCACAAGGAAACCATGAAACAAATTCAAGAAAGGAGAATCGATTAACAATTTACTTGTGACAAAAACGAGAAAGGAGCAGCAAACATGAAAGTTTCTTTGATAATCAGTAATGAGTAGAACCAATTGCCATATGAATGAAACAAACACACTACTAAAAAAATAAAAAACAACTATGGTGCAAAATTCTGCATAGGCATTTTAATTTGAATTCCAAACTTGTTTCTATAACCTGCCCCAAGCGCATAAATGGCAGTTTCATATCAGCCCTTTGAAATGCACCTTCTAAGTTATAAGAGGACAAAGTGCACAGAGACTATGAAACAATAAAGACACAGACCTTCTTGTTGCTCACTGCATCTTCTGCTTGTTTGACCAAGGCCATACCTTCAGCAGTAACATGCTGCATCAAGGAATACCAAATAAAGAAGAGGAAAAAAAATTAAAACAAAGGAATGCAATGCTAGAGGCTAACTTTTCAGCAAAAGAGTTAATGACTACCAACCTGCTTAAATATATTAGAAACAGGGTCTAAGCCTCGATGTATTTTATAAAAGAGCCTATACATCCTTGACAAATCCTCCACCTAAAGACAGAGCAAACAAAAATATTAACAAACTTTATTAATTGGCATTAAACTAATTAACGAAGAAGATTGAATACTAACATAATCCATGTGATTACCTTGTCATCTCTGAGCAACGCATGACAGCCAGAGTGTTCCTTCTCGAGCAATTGAGTCGCATACACAGACAACAACTCATGCTGAACTTTCTATAGAAAGAACAAACGAACCATAGTGGTAATGATAAGCATGAAGAAAGATATCTTCAAAGTAAGTCTCAAAATAAGTAAGGTAACCATGAAAATCACAAATCATTAATAGGTGTCAAGTAATTTAGTATGGTACCCATCCTCCATTCTTTTTGACTAAACAAAAACGAAGACCAAATTTTATTATTAAGATTATTACAAGATCCAGAACAAACCTCAAGCAACTTTGTCTCGCTACTAGAATGTAGATAATGAGAAACCCTATCCTTCTCTCGCTTTAAACACTCCTCAGCCTGGAGGACCAAAGAGAGGCATAGAATTACACACACACACACATAACACATAAAATAAAAATGTAGATGTTTACTTTCAGCATATAATCTGGACAAGAATCTTCTAAGATCCAGTTTGAAGCCTTCCGAGAATAGTAAGCAGCTGTATCTTTCAGCATAGCTGCTTCAAAGTCGTTCTCATAATGATCCATTTGCCCCATTCCAATCTCAACAAATATATCTAAAACATTCTTCAATAAAGCCCGGTCAATCTGCTCTCCCTCACGCTCTTGATCAATCTGGTTGGAAAAAATTGTTCATTAACCTCAATAAGAAATATGGAAGAAATGGTGTACAGTTGAAGCAATGGCATATACCAGTGATATTACAGCATCTCTTACTTTCACATTTAACTCTTGATAGACCTGAAATCAGAACATATATTCCAACAATAATTTATCAATGCAATCTATCTTTTAAGAAAAATGCACATCAAAAAAACAGAAAAAGAAATGATAATAACAATAACTTGTAGTTTGTGATAGAATCCAATTTTCAAAAGGTAATAAATAAAAAAATAAGAACAGGAATCAAGATGGCAAGACAGAAGGGTACAATCATGACATACAAGATCACGGAAGCAAGTTAGTCCAACTTCGTTAAGTCCTGGAAGCGATCTTCGTGCAATAAAGTAGCGATCAAGATAATGGAAGAATCGAGAAAGCCACCTGACCATAACTTTATGATTTGACCACCTTTTCACCAGCTCTCTTAACATGAACTCATCATGCTTCTCTCTTAAAGAGGGTAATACCTGAATTACAAAGCAAAGAAATGAAGTTAACCGTAAGAGAACAAATGATAAAATTACACAAAATAATATTTTGATAAGTAAAATAAAGATTGGAATAAAATCACTTGAAGAGGGCGAACCCACATATACACATGGGAGTCAGCACAAAAATTAAAGCCAGAGAGACACCCCCCCCCCCCCCCCCCCCCAACAAAAAAAAAAAAAAAACATAGGGTATGCCTCTCTAACCCAAAGGTGTAACAATCTCAAAAAAACAATCCTTAAACTTAGAGAGGGGAAGATCTTCCACCTCAAAAAAATGCCTTTTCTTCTCTCTCCATAAACACCAAATAAGACATAATGGAGCCATTCTCCAAACTTCCCACATATCCTCTCACCCCCCCCCCCCCCCCCTTTTTTTTTTTCACTGAAGTGGGCATTGTCCACATACAGCCAAAAAGAGAAGGAATCAGATTCCATGCTTCTCTAGCCACTGTACAGTGGAGAAAAAAATGGTTGCTTGTTTCCAACTCTTCTTTGCACATGAAACATCTACTTGCCAATTTAAAGCTTCTCATATGAAGATTATACATGGTTAAAATTACTTTCCATGTAATTGCCCAAAAAAAGATAGCCACCTTTATCAGGACTCCAGAACACGACATAATCTTCTAAGGAAAATCCAAATTTCTCCTGCCCACCAACTCATCGTAGAACGACCAAACAGTAAATACTCTAGAGCTATTAAATGTCAAAACCAAGGTATCCTCCCTACTACCCGTGATTCAAAAGCAACTAAGAAGCCCCATCAAGCTCACAACTTCACCCATTTCCCAATCTTGAAAATTTCTCCTAAAACAAGGAGCCCAAACCAAGACACACAATCAGTCCCAAGAGCATCCTGGTTGGACGCAATCCTAGACAACTGAGGATATTGATCTTTCAAAGCAATATCTCCACTCCATGCATTAGTCCAAAACTGCACCTTGCTCCTTCACCCACTTCAAAGTGAGTGAACCTAAGCAAGTCCACCAATCCCTTTCTCATAGTTCTCCATAAGCTGCACCATAACAAGGACCTACCACCTCCCTAGAATTCCACCCACCTTCCTCACACCCATATTTAAAAGCTATCACCATCCTCCACTAAACATCTTCTTTAAGTACAAATATCTACAGCCACTTACCCATAAGGGCCTCTTATTGAACGTCCTCAAAGCCTTAATTCCCAAGCCTCCCTCATCAATAGGAGTTCTAACCATGTACCAACTAATAAGATGGATTTACCTTAGCTCCTCTATGCTCCCCCCCCAACAAAAAAAAAAAAAAAGAAGAAGAAGAAGCTAGAATAGGAAAAAGGAACAGATAGTAGGTTGAGACGTTAGCTAGGGTACTTTTTATAAAGTAATCTTGCCACCTTTTGAGAGATACTGCCTCACACCACTTTGGTCTTTGAATGGGCTCCCAAGGGAAAACCCAAATAAACTGAAAGGAAGGAACCACCTCTACACACCAAGTTCCAAGTCAAATTCTCCACTCCCGCCTCCCCTACTGGGATAATCTCACTTTTAGTTAAATTCACCCCATAATCGCAAAACTGCCTCAAAACAAAGCAAGACACAACACAAATATCTGAGCTGACTCTCCTTTGCCCCACAGAAAATAATCGTGTCTTTGGTGAAAAGAAGATGAGAGATCTTAATACGTTCTACCAAATTATCCACAATCTCAAAACCTTCCAGCATGCCACCCTCTACAACTTTGTAGATATAATTACATAAAATTATATCTACAAGCTTTCAATGGTTTGAAAAAAAAAACTAAACTAAACTGGTTCTTCAGACAGGCATTAAGCCGGACATTAAATGTGACGAACACATATTTTAGGCATCTTGTGCTCTGTCTATCTATGGCAGCTCTTCTAATGCATCATGGGCAGCCAAAAATTCAGATGCTAATAGACAAAGATAACAAGGAAAAAAAATACACAAAGAAAAACTAATAGCATGCTTGTAAATTGCAATTAAAGGTAGCACCTATCAAAACAAAAACTGCAATTAAAGGACCTTCCCCATCAAATTAGCTTTCATTTTTGATTTGCATATGGATATATCTCATTTAAAATAAATAAAATGCTGGCACTAAACTTCGGTACACTAAAAAACATATTTGACAACATTCACGATCTTTTCCTATATTAGTGTTACACGGAAACCAGCCAAAGGCGTGAAGCACATGTGTCAGATGCAACACCAAATGGGTGTGGAAATACTATGTATTGGACAAATGGAATGACCAGTTTGCTAATTCAATAATAATTTACAACGATAATTCGAAGAGGAGGATTTAACTTAGCTGGGAGATGTTGCATTTGTTTGAAAGAAGATGAGACCGTTTTCTCCATTGTTCTTTTGTGAGGGAAGTGTGGAGCCTTTTGTTCATGGTTGTTGAATGTGCCTGGGTCTTGCCTTTTTTTGGGTGATGGACCTTTTGAAAGGGTGTTGATGTCTACATGCAAATTTAAAGATATTTTTTTAGAAGGTTTTACACTTTTGGATAGTGGAGGCATAACTTTATAATGTTATAGATTTCTTTTGGAAAACATGAGACTATAATCTTAGAGTCTCTTTTGCCTATGGGTTCGCCCCCCTTGGACGCTCTTGCAATACAATTTTACTTATAAAAAAATGTAACACTTTGTTATGTGGATAGTTCAAAGAGAGCAAAATTTCCTTATAGAACATATCACCCTAAACTGACACTTCATTTCATCCTAGGGTGTAGAAGGATTAAATTTAACAGCTTTGACAAATCATTTTTAACCCAATGACCTAGCATTGAAAGGTTTATCAAATACGACACTTACAACCCCACACCACCATGCATAGAACCCATGTATACTAAAACTAATGTTACCTCTAGCATTTGATGACTTCATAATTTTCCACTTTAACTTCACTTGTAATTTGTAACATCAATCATCCATCAACATCCTCGTTTCAAATATGTTCATCTTATGGGGATGTTGCTTCTTCACTTCACCAAACATGGTATATCTTTGCTTGATTTGAATAGATATTTAACAATCACACAACACTACATAAGTAATTCTCCAATCGATGCACCTCATTTTAACTCTATGAGCCATGTCCTCACAATTTCCCTTATTGATGGTCTTGAAAAGTGAATAGTGAAAATTGATGCCCTAGAATCTAAGAAGCACAGACACTCTATTTTGGTTTACGTGTCCGTGTCGGACACTGACACTCTCGGACACTTCCAGGATACTTGAATTATGGATGTTAATGATTAAATGAAGAAGTACTTTAATTTTTATTTAATGACTTTGTTATTTTAATATTTTAATAATATTTTTGAAATTTGTGTGTTTTTATGCCAAGTTTAATTGAAATAACATTAGGTTTTTATTATCAAGTCGTATAAAAAATATAAAAAATTTATATATATTCAACGAGTCTCTAACGTGTCCGTGTCCTACTTTTTTGAAAAATAACGTGTCTACGTGTCCGTGTCATGTCGTATCAGTGTCCCGTGTCCGTATCCGTGCTTCTTAGCCTAGAATTACTAAATATGAGTAAAATAAGTTTATAGTAAAAATTAATGGACTAAAGCCAAAAAGAAACTGTTCCCATTATCTGAAATTGATCATACTTCTACAGAAGTTACTGTCAATATATCATCTTCCTCTTTTCATCCCAAAACCATTTGAATATTGTCTTTTCCCTACTATATTTAGAAACATTTATTTTTCTTTTTTCTGATTCTTTTTTCTGAGAAGTGTCTGCTTGAATGGTCACCAATCTCATTAATTAAATATATAGTGTCAGCGAAAAACACATGGCATGGGGTCTTAAATTCTAAGACCTACCTAAAAAATTACATCCATAACAAATGGAAAAAAAAAAGTCCCAATTTTAACAATTGAAGTAAACATTTTTGCACTGGAAGCACAACTATCAATAAAATGCAGCATAGTAAGCAGTGTAATGCAGCATGAGGATGGAGATGTGAAAACAAGAACCACTATATATTTAAATCATTGACACAGCCTAAATTATTCAAAATTACATATATTTGTAGCACGCCAGCTAGGGGTTATCTTTGACTGGGCTGCTTCTTGGGGGGTTATCTAGACCACAGATAATCTTCAAAGAAGAGGTTTCCATTTGGTTAGCAGGTGCCCCATGTGTAAGGAGGATTCTGAACCCTGCTCATTCATTGCAACCTGGCTAGGGACTGCTGGTACTTGGTTTTTGTGCTA
The DNA here is from genome assembly GCA_008638375.1 of Nyssa sinensis. NCBI lineage: Eukaryota > Viridiplantae > Streptophyta > Magnoliopsida > Cornales > Nyssaceae > Nyssa > Nyssa sinensis. The sequence continues at coordinate 2,509,240 of CM018031.1, read as the reverse complement.
TTTGGGTGCTTGACTGCTCGTGGGTCATGCCTTCTAGTGTGAAGGAGCTGCTTCTTCAATGGAAAGGATTCCAGGTTAAAAAAGACACCTGGTTGGCATGGAAATTGGCTCCCCTTTTGCGTTGTGTGGAGTATATGACGGGAGAGAAATTGTAGAGTTTTTTTTTTTTTTGGGGGGGGGGGGGGGGGGGGGGAAGAAACCCATTTTTCTTTTGAAGACTTCTTTTTTGAGATCATTGTATTTTTGGGTTGAAGGGACTCTTCCGATGTATGTAGCTTCTTTTGTAGATTTTTTGGGGTCCCTTCATCTTTGATCGCTGATCTTTCTTTCTTTCTTTCTTTCCTTCCTTTTTGTATATGGGTTCGCTCCCCTCGGGTACCTCTTAATCATGAATTTAAATCGCGGTCGCGAGGTACGAATTGGTTGCGGTCACAATGTAACGGTATCGGGTCATTCATAACAGGAATCGGAAACTGCAATCGTGAATTTTTTTCAAACACGAGCAAATCTTTTAAAAGTCATTGATGCACATATCTTGATTACAATGATCACATTTAATCTTTTTTACTATTAATTTTTAATTTTCTAACACCTAAAAAAATATTTTTTTTATAAATAACACTTGAGAAGATATTTTATTATTTTATATGGGTGCTTTAAAGTTAAACTAATAAGAAATATCATTTAATTTGTGTAACATTACAAAGAATAATATAAATAATAACAAAAAATAATTATAAGAATAAAAACCAATTTTGTTGAATAGTTATGGAATAAAAGAAAATTAAAAATTTTGAGGCCAAGAGGCCTTTTTGAGTTCTTATTGACCCAAATGTTTTAGTAACCCATTTTTAATTTTTTTTGGATTATTTTGTTAAGTATCTCTCTTGTATATAAATGTTATAAAAATAAAAATCATAAGAATTTTGTTGGAAAAAAAAATTGAAAAAAATAAAATAAAATAAATGTAACAGTCTTGTAAAGGCCGATACATAACGACATCGGCTAATACGGCTGTGAATTTTAGTAATACCGATATATCAGTTAGTATCGGTATCGGATGATCAAAAAACTAATATGTAACAGCCGATACATAACGTAATGGCCGTTATTTAACACCACGCTCTTAATAGAATATTACTATTACCTATCAAAAAATAAATAAAAAATTAACCTTTAACCCCAACCCTTCCATTTGGATGCCATGCCAGCACTATAACACTATGCTACTACAGCTTTGGCAACCCTAGAACGGAGTTATCAAAACAAGAGCCACTATATATTTAAATCATTAACACAACCAACATTGTTCACAATTGCATAAATTGTAGCATGCCAGCTACCTAATCTTAATGAGCCTCCTCGATTCCTATATCTTTGACATTAAACCTAAACTATATAATTTTTTTTTATAGCAATAATACCTTTAACCCCCAACCCTTCAATTTAGATGTCATGCCACCATTATACCACTATGCTACAACGGCTTTGGCAACCCTAGAGAGTCTCACTTCTTGTTCAATCCAATCATGAAATATCATGTGATTAAAAAACTACTCTTCCTTTTCTATTTGACAAGATAATTCTTTTTTTCGTGATTTACCTTACTCATACCCAACTTTCAATCATTATATAGTAGAGGCTCAGGTGAAAGGTTTTTTTTTTGTTTGTGCGTGGGGGCATGGGAGGCAATTTTAACAACGGATAACCTAATGAAGAGAGGAGATAGAATGGCTAATAGGTGTAGCATGTGCAGGGGGGAGTGTATTCCTCATCTTTTTCTTCATTGCTCCTATGCTAGAACTGCTTGAATTTATTATTATCACTTTTGGGCGCCCTTGGGTTATGTCATCTTCAGTTTTGGATTTTCTTAATATTTGTTGTGGGAGTCGTGTTAGGAGATATTCGAGGAAGATGTGGAGATCGGCACCTCTTTGCCTTTTCTTGGAGTCTATGAAAGGAGTTGAATTGTAGGATGTTTGAATGGGAAGAAACATCCCCTTATAAACTTATAGATAATTATTTGAAGTTGTTATATTTATGGGTCCTTTGTATATATTTATTTTTATTTTTTGGATTTTTTGGGGAGAGATGGGAGATTGATTTTTGTAAGTTCCCTCCTTTTTTGTAAATGGGTCTAAAAAAACATAACAGAAGCATCAATATGACAAGTTCAGCCTTTGTGAAGCAAGGAAAAAGCCAAAAAGGGCATCAAAAGATAGGAGAGAAGATGAAACCTATTCTTAAAAAAAAAAAAAAAAAAAACTGACTTGTTGGCATAGAATCCAAAAATTATCGCTTTGTTATGTCCAAAAAAAACAACGATGAAAACTCCCCATAGGTGATTCCATAGAAGGTCCATGCCTTATCATGAAACTCGGTAACAAAAAGATTGCTTACCATCCCTCGCTCACTATATAGATAAGGTCAATTATTAGAAATGAACTTATGTGAGATCTTTTTTTCTTTTAACCGTAACCTTTGTTATTCAACTTTGTTAAGTAAAAAAGGGAAATCTTCATTTTCAAGTATCTTCAGTTCCATTCATATACAACTTAAGAGGACCATCCCTCAGGGGAACTAAGAATGTGATCTCTTACCACTTCTATCAACCACTCAGAAGCTTCCCATCCCACCACCATGTCACAAACAATTTGATGCAACTGACTCTCTTGAAAATTTCTCTAAACGCGTGGCAAACAGATAACCATGTTGATTTTATTTCTTTCATTTTATATATGATATTAGCATAAGAGCAAAAAGGCAAAACAAGATTCATGCAAGGCTTTGTTGAGTTATTTATGATATCATGAGGAGTGCAGGAAAAAGGGAAGAAAGAGAGAGAATAAATATGATAGGTGAGGGATGAGAGGGAGACAAAGAGAGAGTCCTCAAAGCTCTTCCAAATATGCACTAATGTTGATCCGTCTCAAAGGTCTACCACATTTTCCCCCAAGAGACCAATTTATAGGCCTTATAAAACCTTAATACACAATTACCACACAAAGTTAACACTACCCAACATTGAAACAATAAAAGCCCAAAAGTTTTATTCCTAAAACCCTGAGAACATCTTAAAAAGAAAAACAAAACAATACTCTCAAAAGAACTCATAACATGACTACAATAGCAAAAAATATATCTACTATCATATTATCTTCTCACAGGTCTTGCATCAATTAGGGTGCATCAAGATTGTATTTCAGTTGAACCAGATCTCTAGTTGAAATTTATTAGGCAATCTTTCGGACATGGCACATGCATACCTCTTAACCAAGCCAATCGTATATTTCATATACAAGGGGCTCAAGTATTACTGAGATTTTGCGAGTGACATCAAATCATTAAGGGGAAAAGTCACTTGTTAATTACTAAAATAACCAAGTTCAAAACCAAAAAACAAGTTGGGTTTTTTAATATGGGATGCAACCATAAATTTAAATAACGGCCGATATGTATCGTATAAGTGATATGTATTGATTTTTTTTACTCTCCAATATTGATATAGGCTGACGTATTGGTAAGACTAAAAATCACAATCGTATCAACTGGTACAATTGTCACAAGACTGCTATAACTATTTTGGTTTTTTTCGTTTTGTAGAATCCTTATGATTCCTATTTTTATGGAATATAAATACAAGAGAGATACCTAACAAAATAATCCAAAATATTTTAAATGAAGTATCAAAAAATTGAGGCCAACATGACCTTGACAAAGGCCTCTTTGCCTAAAAAATTTTAGTTTTTCTTATTCCATAATTAATCACACTAAAGTACGAAATTATATTTCAAGCTTATAATTGCATTTTTTGTAATTATTTATATTAATTGTTGCAATGTTATTCGAACCAAATGATAATTTCTTACTAGTTTAACTTAAAAAAATTCATATAAAATAGTAAAACATCTTTCGAGGTGTTAGAAAATTAAAAACTAATAGTAAAAATATTAAAATGTGATAAAAAAAATATGCGGATCAGTGACTTTTGAGGGATTTGCTACCATTTTGAAAAAAAATATTTACTATCACGGTATCCTATTCTTGTTACGGATAGCCTGATACTCCTAATATTGTTACACTGCGACTGCGATTTAAATCATAGATATAGTTTAGCACAATATAAATGCTGGTTGTGAATGCTCATAATTATACATGTTAATAACTCAATAAAAAATTCCTACTCTTCATAGTTTTCTAATTGTATCGACCACAAATACCTCTATGATCCACCACACTAGCGTGACAGGAAATCTAAGCTATGTAAAGTACATTTTTTCTAATAATGGAGCTCACCCCCTCTCTCACTCTCTCTCACCTTTTTTGGTTTTGATAAGCACCATCTCTCTGGTATTGGTTTACTTTCTTCCAATAGCTAAGAAGATCTAATTCAAGGACAGTTTTCTTGACCACCCCAAACAATAAATTATCATTCAACTGAAAAACCACCTGGCTATCCAGAAAAGTACAAATCATACTCATAACCCCCTCTGTGACTTGTATAAGACAAATACTAATCTGTCCTCAAACTTTACATTATGCACACATTGCAAGCACATAACCCCCGACACCTGCTCATTGAATGTAAAACAAATATAAATTACAGTAGGCAGAGTCACGATTGAGGACAATGCATTCCAGATGCCATGATGAAACGACAAATAGAGTGTGTGCATCTATGTTTGCACGTGCACAGTTTAGATAGATAAGATATATGAAGTCTTCCTTACGGTTGAAGTAATGTACTCCTCAAAAGACTCCCGGTATTTGTCATACAGCTGCTGAGAGTAATCATGAGGAGGCTTCTGAGTACACATATTATAGATGGTTCTGTATACAAAATTAAGGAAAATAATAACTCATACTACCGATACCATATTACCATTCTGTATGACAGCAAACAGATACATTAGCAAAACAGATGACCGAAGGATACGTATAAAGCATCATGTAGTCCTCCGAGCTGAACTGTGGTTCGGGCAGTCCTTCTAAAATGTTCTTCAGCTTTGTAATCCCCTTCTGCATGAAATCCCATCCCTGTTCTAAGTCGATTGTCTTGCGCTCATTCATTGTCATCTCGCCGCGCACTATTGTCCAGGTTTAAAAACGAATTCTACAAATCACACACGCATTGCCAAAATCAAGTGCCGCAATGTTAATTCAATTCCACCAATAATTCAACACCAAACCTGATAATTTCAAACCAAGAGCATCAAAAGTTAGAATAAACCCTAACAAATGATAGAAAGAAATTGAAGACGAAAGCCCCAACCCTAAGCTCATAATCTCGTAAATCGAACTTTAACAACAAAATAATGCAAAAAGAAAGCTTAAACCAGACTCGTTAACGATCACCGACACAAAATCGTAATAACAAAAAATAGTCTGAAATCAACAAATAATCAGAACGAAAACGAACCATGAATTCGATCACAGCAAAAGAATAACAAAAAACAATACATAAATAAATCGAATAGGCATGATATATATACAGAGAGAGCAGTACATGTTCATGTATATACATATATATATAGAGAGAGAGAGAGAGAGAGAGAAAAAAAAAAAGAGAGAGAGACCTGGTTTGGGAGATGAAGAATGCCTAATTGAAAACCCTAGGATCGATGAAGAAGGTGGACCGTGGACGAGCTCTGACAGAGTGATGATGGAAAAAGGAGAGTCAGTGAATTTGTGTGCGTTCTGTGATTTTTACCCTTTCTATTCTTCTTTTCCATTTTTGCAAAAACTCCCGTCTTTTTCTTCATTTCCAATTATTCCTCTGTGTTTAATGATTTCCATACAAGAGTAAGGTAGTTTTTTTTTCTTTTTTGTTGCGGGTAAGGTAGTTATTTAATTGTGATTTCTAGACGTGAAATCCATATTATATTATTATATGAGAGAGGAAGGAAGAATTTTAACACTTATTTCATCAATTTTATAATTTATTCAAAAATTAATAAAAACAAAAATATATGAGACAACTCTTTAATGATAACATTAAAATGATATTTTTAAAACTGTAGAGATAAAAATAAAAGGACAGATCTTTCTTCTATAATATAATAGTAAATTATTATTAAATTATTTTTTTTCTCTTTTTTTCTTCATTATTTTCCAACAAGATGAAACATGGAAGGATTATAATACTTTTTTCTCTCATTTTTTTTATTAATTAATTCAATTATGAAAAATAATTACCCTAATAACTAAACTCTCATTTCATTTTATTTCTCTTCAACTTATCCAAACAGAATATAAGATCGAAGTTAAGTTTAAGTGATTAACTTCTTTTTTATATTTTCTCTAAAAATGATGAGATTTCGAGAAAAAGGAAAGCTCAATTAGAACTTGTTTGGAAGTTTTGGATAAAAATAAATTAAATGATAATTTTAAAGGAATAAAATAAATAAAAAAAGGAAAAAAAAGTGTTAATCTTCACATTTTTTAAGATTCAAGAAAGAAGTGAAAATAAAATAATTATTTTTTATTTGAATAGTTAGTACAATGGAAAAGAAAAGAAAAGAAAATAAAGTATGTAAATTATTTAACAATTAAATACATTTTATTATAATAATCTTAATTTTTAACACAAACATTTAAAGTTATATTTGACATTTTAAAAATTTCATTAAAAATAGTTTTTTCTATCCAAATCTCACCGCTTTAGGGATATTGGAAAGATGATTTTTACCGGTTAGTCGTTCTCTCATAATCTCTCTCAATCTTTTATTTATTCTCTTACTTAAAAATTTAAACGAGTTTTTTGTGTATCATTCCACCTTAATATTTTCTTTTATCTCTAAATCTCTACATTCATATAAACTATAATAAACAAATTTAAAATACCAAAAACACCCCTAACATATTAGTTAAAAATTAGGTCGATTATCAAATAAAAAATCTTATAGTTGTCAAATTATTTAATATACTTTTTTTTTCTTTCCTACTAATTAGGTCTTGAACCATGCATTACCAAAGTCACATGCTCACCATGTGCTACCACTGTTAGCCATGGTGGGGCTTGATCTTTGTCACCACAAAGGCACCTCAAGCCATTGAACCGTTGAGCTACGTACCTTGTCCCGTAGGTGTCAAAGTCGTGTCCCAATGCCCATGCCACCGTATCAACCTGGTTGGGAACAACAATACAATGTATAGCACAGAAACAGAGACTAAATAAACTCTTGCTCCAACAAATAACCAACAGATTTAACCATGAAAGCTAGCTGGTATTTCAATCATGGTGCTACTTCTTGTGCCAATGAAAGCTTCGACATTAGTATTTGGCTTTGAACCAAAGATTTAAGTATCAAATGAAAATGTGTAAAGACACAGAGAAAACATAAACTTTACATGGTGCAGAACAGAGAAGCCCAGTATTGCCCTTGGAATCCCTGTATTGGGGTTCTCTTCCGGCAGCCAGCATCCAACACTGGTTTACACAGCCATATGGAGTTCGAGTTCCAATGGCCATTCTACCTCTTCCACAGGAATTTTGTTTATGAATTCAAGACTTAAACTCAACACTCCCCAATGTCTACATATCAACTATATCATCTGAAATGGCGGTGGTCACTAGTCAGTAAATGATTGCCCATAGAAGCTGATGATGTGTCCAACCCGTCTGATGTACCCAACTATTGGCTGTACCAGGATTTCCCAGTCAAGTCCATGCTCAATAGCATCTTAACCACTTCTTAGTTTTGATTTTTATTTTTTTTCCAAGGCTCACCAGTGATAATTGTGCCTGGACTCCATCTCACCCTTACCACTTCTAAAGTTGATTAATATTTTGTGTTAATTGAAAATTTGAAAGTATTTCTTGGGAAAAAGTTGCTTGAAATCGTGCTGCAAAAGTTGATTATCCCGGGTGATGGGGACTAAATGTTAAAAAATGGAAACATTAAGGATTGATGGAGGAGTAAAATAATAAATATAAGTTGAAAAATGTAGGTATGATGTTTGAAGAGTGAGAATGAGGTGGTGATTCAGGCTTTAAATATTTTAGTTTGATGAACCAATTATCCATAGAACTGGTTGAAAAGGCATTTGAGGGCAGCAGCCGAATTGTTCATTCCCATTTTCCACAAATTGTTGAAGGTGGAGATAAGTTATGGGGTTCAGGGAACACCAGCACCAGTAAGATTTTATCCTCTATAATAAGCTAATCCAAATAATACTAATCAATAAGAAAATGGCAGGATTTAGATATAGGACTAAAAATGGTGCATTTATTTCATAACATCGATGTTTGTATTCCATACCAATCACGTATAATTTCATGGCAAACTCTTATCTGAAAAGCTTCAACAAGTCTGAGTTTGCTTGGACAAATCCATTCTTAAATAATCCATCCATCATCAACCAAATCAAAAGAGCGAGGAGAAAAGAAGAGATGATAGCTATATTTATGCCCACTCATCTGTCTATGCAGCTTCACCATCAAGCCTTTTCTTTTCTTCTAGTTTGCTTGCATTTACGGAGAGAAACTCATGTCCTACAACCTGTCATCAATAAGAATCAGGATTGAGAAAGAAGTATATAGTTTTTATTAAATTTCATTCAAATTGGATTGGTAAAAAAATATAATTTCAGCATTTGAGGCAGTGTCCAAAAACAGCACAGGAAGTTGAATTCAGCAGAATTAGAAGAAAGTGAATCGGGTTTGAATCCAGAACAATTCATGAGGAAGACAAACAAGATGAGTCATATGCTTTTTGGGGAAAAAATAATCCCTTAACCTCTGCGTTTGGCACTGCATAAAGTACAACAGACTGTAGAGGGAGCGAGAGAGAGAGAGAGAGAGACAGTAACTGTTTGTTCACTGCACATTTGAAAATATCCCTCAATTGAAAAGGTATAATGGCTTTATATTTCATACCATTTGCCAGCTTGCATCATCTTTTGCAGTTGTTCAATGATACAAACAGCCTTAAGGTGATAAAAAGTATTATTTTTGTTATTATTTATTTATTTTTTAATCTTTTGGTACCATTTGTTTTCTATGAAAATAAGAAAAATATTTTCCATCATACATATGTATTGATGAGTTGAAAACATTATGGATTGCATAAAGAACCGCCATGGTCAACCCTATTTTGTTTGACAAATACTTCGAAATAATATTTTAATTTTTTTTCTCCCCCCCCCCCCCCCCCCCCAAAAAAAAAAAAGAAAAGAAAAGAAAAGAAAAGAAAATAAAAGCTACTATAATGGTTGAAAATAGACTTAACAAGTTTATTCCAGAAAAAGGGAAAAATTTGTTATATCATCCACTAAATATTTGAAGATAGATCTTCAGCTTGGAATGATCTCTGTTGCAACATACAGAGCATTATTCAAAACAAAGGGAGCCCTAAATCAAATGCTAAGAGATACATGGCAATTTCATTCTCATGTGTTTTACAAAAGAACATCCTACTAATATTTTGCAAAAGGTTTAGAAGCAACAAAGACCTGGAATAACTTCTTCTGGCTTGTGTGTTGCATGTAGCAGGAAACCCTGTCTTGCTCCTGTTTCAAGCAATCATCCACCTAAATTTCCAACAAGAAAGAAAAATTATAAATATCTTCATGAATTTTTGTGAATTAAACCAAGAGAGAGTAACTATATAGAGAATGACCTTAAGCATTTAATCATTATAAGACTTGCTCGTAATCCATATTGAAGCATTTTGAGAGTAGAATGCAGTGGTGTCCTTAAGCATGGCTTCTTCGAAATCTTTTTCATAGTATTTCTTTGATCCCTCTCCCATTTCCACATAGATATCCAACACATTCTTCACCAGGGCCTGATTAATCTGCTCTCCCTCACGTACCCTGTAATATCCCAACCCGGGATACCCGGTCATATGACACGTATTACGAGATTATGAAAATTTATGTGAAGAGTTTTACACTCAAAAGAATAATTAATTAATTAAATATACGAAATAATTATTTTAATTACAAAATGAATATTAAAATGCACCATTGCATTTACATGGAAGGTGTATCATGTATGTATAAATATATATGTGATCCAATATGTATGCATGTATATATATAATTCAATTAAAAATATATATGTAAAAATATCTAAAAGTGTGTGTGAACAGTGCAGTGTGTGTGTGTGTGTGTCGGTTGTGGTGTGTGTGTGTCTCCATGTGTTAGTGTGTGTGTTATATTATATGTATATATATACAAAATATCTTGCAAAAATCAAAGAGAAAGCTGAAAAGAGAAAAAGTAAAATTTATGAGATGGGAGAGGGAGTTATTGAGAAGTGAAAGGAAGTGGCTGTGAGGTCATGAGGGAAGAGAGAGAAAGGAGAGAGAAGGGTCGGTTGCCTTCCTTAAAAAGCCAAAGCATGTATTTCATGCTTACACCCTAAAGAAGCAAACTGAAAAAGGAAGAAACTGAGAGGCTAAGAAGAGATTCAGAGCAAGAAAGGAAGAGAAACCAGTGGTGAAAGGTGAACCCACCGAAAACTTTTAAAATTCTCTCTAGAATATTTTGCATGTGTTTAAGAGATTTAGGTTATGTTATGTATAAATGATGCTTAATATATGTCTAGACGTGTATCAAGCATGAAAATTGGCTAAGAAAACGACTAAAAACATGAAACCCAGAAGCATCCGCCATTGAAGACCATGCTATAGCAGGTCTGAAACAATGGAAGCCAAACTATTTTTGGTTCATATGGACTTCAAGAAGAAGTCACGAAGGGTCATGAAAACACTTACCCGCGATCAAGAAACCTAAGAACAACCCTCCAAAAATGGAGTTACAGTTTCGGGTTTCCAAAACAAACCCCACAAACTTGCTTCTAAACCTAGCTTTATGAACGAAAACTAAATCCCCTGAATAGGGGATCAAAACAAGTCCAAACCCCATGAAAAACGATCAAGAAATAAGCATGAACCAGATCGTTACAGGTCTGGTTATCGTGGCTCGAACCGTGCGATTGAACTAAATTCGAGTCCCAAAAACAATGTAGAAACATGTCTTAAGATGTTAGGAATTGTTTGGAAAAGAAAACAGAGAAAATAGGTTCGTAAAATGGCACGAAATCAAACTGAAAAATCTAGGGTTTTGCAGTGAACAGTGTCGAATTCGTGGGGAAGATGACACTGTTCGGGTCGGGTCGGATTCGATTACGGGTCCGGGTCGAACCAGATCCAACGAGTCAGGTTTATTTAAACGGTAACGTTTTGGTTTTATTTTAAAACATTAGGGCTGACGTCATGATGACGTCAGCCACACGTGGCAAACCGGCTAAACCGGTTGGTTTGCAACTGAACCGAACCGGTTCACTTATACTTGGACCGAACCAATTGGTTTTCTAATTTATTTAAAATTAAATAAACCAAGATTTCCTCTATTTACGGATTGGCCCCAACTGTTTTAAGAAATTCTACTGTGGCCCTACTGATGGAAAAATTATTCAATTTCACCCCTGAAAAAATAATTAAATAATTAATTTAATTATTTGATAAATAAAGTAAAATGACTATTTTGCCCCTGAATCATAAATGAGGCAAATAAAGTCCAAATTAAACATATGAATAGTGTATCCTTACTATTTTGGATATTCTGAGACTAATAGGTAGGGTCCGTTTTAAGAGATGGAGCCCGAAAAATAAAGATACGTAAAAGGGTAAATGACCAAAATACCCCTTGACCAAAATTAACAAGTTATTAGTGTATTCTTACTATCTCGGACCTTTTGAGTCCAATGGTGAGGTCCACGACACGAGACGGGGTCCCGAAAAATAAAGACGCGTAAAGGGGTAAAAAGACCAAAATACCCCTGGTACCCCTAAAGCCAAAATAAAACCAGAAAAGGTCCTAAATTGACTTTCTTTGACATCCCGGACTCAATAATGAAGTCCAAATTATGAAACGAAGTACGAAAAAAATGTGACACGTAAAACGATAAAATGACCATTTTGTCCTTTTACATATAACAGTTCGAATTAAATGTTAGGAAAGCCTAAACCGACTTTCTTCGACACTCCGGACTTCAATGGTAGAGTCTATTCGACCAAAAGAAGTGTCTAAAATAAAAAGACATAAAATTTCATGAATAGCATCTGTCAGATGACTATGGCTGAAATATTGCTGAAGTATTAAACTAAGGCAAGTATGAAGAAATAAAGTATGAAAAGACACGACGCGTTAACATGTGAAGTAAATAACTTTAAATTAAAGTTAATGGAGCTACCAGAAGAGTATAGGTTGAAATGAATTAAATTTCTAACATAATAAATTGTGTCGTTGGTTAAGAGTATGAGTTAAATCGGTTAGGATGAAATACGATTTAAGCGTAAGTTAAGGAATATCGAGATGATATTACAATGAATGTGCAGTTGATGAGATGTTTATGAATTGTTCTTAGGAACTACAAGGAAAGTGGGAAAGCGCATTTTTAGCACTAACCCTAAAGGATCAAGGTGGGTAACCCTGTGTTTGAATTGGAGATTTAACTCCATGAATTTGAAAAGGTTTTAAGTTCAAAGATATGAAATAATTGAAGTTTCAAATTCAGTATTTACATGATTCAGTTTTAAATTGTTTCATCTTTATAAACTCTATTATGACATGCTTAGTGAATGGTTTCTATCACAGTTTTCTTAAAACATATTTCAGCATGTCTAAAGTTTTAAATGCCCAATTATGTAAAATGTTCTGAATTTGATTATTGCCAGTATTTGAAGTTCTATTGTAGAAGTTATGCATTCATGTTTTAAATATTCATGAAAGCATCTATTGAAGAAGTCATGTAATAAATGTTTTACAAGATAAATGGTGTTTAAAACACCCTCTATGATGGTTGAAATCTTTCGGGATTCAACAGTAAATGCCCGGTAGCAGGATCTAATCCCTCAGGCAAATGAGATCGACAGTATTGGCAGTAAAATGGGAGTCTGGTTCTAAACAGATTCCACCTAATTAAAGAGAAAAGATGACAAAGTGATTTGAAAATGGAAGCAGGTTTTTACCCTCATTTTCACTGTGCATATGTTTTGAGTTTTATATACTCTATTTAAGAAATACATGATATGTTATATGTTTTGAAGTTCATATGTATAAGTTTAGCTTGAATACTTTAAATGTTTCAAAGCTACATGTTTTAAGGAATGCATATATTCTGTATTCAAAGTATACGAACAATTGACGGTGATTATTTTACAAACTCTTATGTACAAAACCACTACTAATTGAAAATCCCCATGACGAATACTGGAATTGCTCACAAGCTTAGATTAGCTTACCCGGACTTTGTTCGGACCCCCATTTCAGGTGATTCACAGCAGACAGGGTCTCGAGGACGATGGCGATGAGTCTAGCTGTTTTTGGGAAGATATGTTTAAGTAGTTTCTTTTGAGGAACCTATGAGCTCTAGTAGTACATTTTGTATTCGTAGACAATGTAAGCATATGTATTAAGCCCTCTGGGCAACCGAACATGTATTGTATTAATGTATTAAGTCTTTAAGTTTTAGTTATACTCTGAATGTGTAACCATGTATGCTATGTATGGAGCGATAGTATCGGACGGATGTGCATAATTTAAAAATGAGAAATGAAAAGAAAAAGTTTTTCACGCTTCCGCAAAACGCATGTCGCACATCTATTCGATACCGCTACCTATGTGAGCCTTCGCCCAAGGGTCCTCGGGCCTGAGGGTGGGGGTCGCGATGCGAGATCCGCACTGGGTGGGTTTCGGGTCGTGACATACCCGATCAATCTACATCAACTTTCTTACACATGCAGTGAATGCCAAGAAAATACTTTTGGACTGCTAGGACAACACATCAAAATTAAAAGATATAATTTACCATTCGCAGAATTTCAACACTTCATTTCCTACTTCAAATGAAGTCATTATCTTTCTATAAAATTGTCACGACATTATACATTCATACAAGGGTGATTGGAGGGAAGCGTTAGAAAGGGGAAAATAACTTATCTGACCTCTAATTAACTTTAGAAGCATACTAAAGTTTCCTTAGAAATTTGATAGGTTCTAAAGAAGAAGATTATCAATTAGAAAGATTCACGTGATTAAGGACTTGTATTATGTAGTTGCAACTATGATGATAAGTGAGAGCAAATGGAGGATGAAGAGAAGGCCAAAAATTCACTAAGTCAAGTCTCTGAAGAATGTCAAGATGGCTTAATTTAATAATAGATATACTCCTAGAAATGGAAAGAAGGAAAAGAAGAGTTCATGCAAGCCTAACTTAATGAAAGATATACTCTCATAAACGGTAAAAAGGCAAAGAAGAGTTCATGTGGCTGAACTTAAATTGTAGGGACATAAGGCTTCATTAAGTTCAGTTCAGAAAGACAAATAGACTTGAACCATAATGAAAAAACCAACAGACTCACTTCAAATTTTATGAATAAAACATACCATAGATATTACAGCGTCCCTCACATGATCATTAATTTCACCATAAACCTAGACCATAAACCACATTAAAACTTGTCAATGAAGAGGGAAAAAATGTAGAGAAACAACCGCTAAGAATAAAGTGATCTTGATCTCATTCAAGAATCGGAGTCTATTACCAACCAGTTTATAGAAGGTCAACTAGCTAGTCCCATGCATTGAGGGAACTCCTTTTTTACTCACGAAATATCTATTGAGATAACCAAAGAATCTTGCAATCCATCTGGTCATAACTTTATGATTATTCCATCTATTAACTAGCTCTTCTAATAAACTCTCATCTTTCTTTCCCCGTAAAGATGGCAATACCTGGAAATAAGAATGATAAAAACAAATTCTTCACATGTGTACTTGTAAGTGAGGAATATGCATGGAAAACCTCATAAATTTCACTGACCTTTGAAGTGATATAATCCTCAAATGTCTTCTTATATTGCTCATATAATTTTTGAGCTTCAGGTCCGAATTGGTCAATTTGACAAATATTGTAAGAAGTTCTGGTGAACCGAGTTAAGTTATGCAAAACCATATTTACAAATAGAAAAGAAGTGAACAATAGAAATGCTTCCTACTAAGTACTCCCTGAAATTGTGCTAAAATAGTAGGACAGAGGAAAAATAACAGAGCAAGAAACTTACTTAAACAAGAGTGGCTAAATTTAGAAAGGTTCATCTGTATAAGTAATTGTGGAAAATAATATACTAGAACAATTAATTAAAAGAAACTAATAATGAAAATTAATCAAACTTAATCGATGATCAACACTAAGCTTAAAGAAGCTACTACCATGATAATCTGAACTTATTACTCCTCTAATTTCTGTAACCCCAATATACAAATATTAAGACTGCTGTTTCCGTAGATAATAATAAGAATAATCAAGTCTAGAAATACCCATTTGAGAAATTCGAACTAAGATAATCATGGCTAAATTTAAATCATTCACATTTAAACCTATTCTTATTTAAACATGGTAATTAAACAATATAATGAGGAAAGAAAGCAAACCTATCAGTAAAACTTGTTTTAAATGAGCATGACTAAACTTACAGAATTCTAGTTAAGACTGCTCTAGCTAAAATAATTCTTAATTTATCATATTATTGGGAACATCATATTATTAATTCAATTTCAATAAACAGGAATACATTAATTTAAATAAATCCACTCTCAACCTCAAATACTATTCTCTGATATTAAACATTGAAATATAAGAAACCCACAAAGGAAACCCAGCTAAATTAAGTAATCACGAGTACATCAACTCTCGTTTTTTTTTGGGTAAATCTAAATTAAATAAACAAGCTATTATCCCAACTATTTAGGGTCAACTAATCCTGTATTTAAGACCATTTACTCAGCTCATATCTTATTTTTTTATTACCATTTCTACTAAAAGTTAATTTTAATCATGCCGTCCTCGGACATGGCCCACCATATAAACTATGCTGCTCTTCCTTAACTCTGTATTTTGTGGTTTTAGTTGTAAAAGACCATACCGCCTTAATCATGACTAAAACAAACCCATTAAATTACGACTGCTAATTGAAAATTGTAGTTGAACAATTAAATTCAAGAAACCCATCAAAAAGAAATAAGTTTATTCAAATATTCAAGAAAATATATCCATTAAACACATCATACATATAAGAATAAGCCTATACTCCTAATATATAAGCATAAAGATGATCAAATTAAGGAATACCCATCCGATGAAAAATTAAGCTAAACAAATCATAACTAAATTTAGAGAAACACAATAGAGAAAAGATGAAGAGGATACGTGTAAAGATTCATATACTTTTCGGAAGTGAATTGATGTTTATGAACCCCTTCGATGCGGTCTATGAGTTTGTTGATTCCCTCTTGCATCACTGGTCATCCTTCTTCGAAAGTGATGGCTCTCACGTGACCTCCACTGGCCATGCTTAGCTTCTCAGCAGCTTTAGCAATGAGTTTGACAAACTTGCAACACAACAACAGAGAGACAGAGAGAAAACGCTTTCTAAGGTTAACAAGTACTCTTCCGTGGTGGTGGGTTGGCGTTAGAAGTTTCTCGGGCCTCGAAATTTCCGTCTCGTGTAAGGGCTTCCAGCTATGGAACATGCTCGGAAAGTCTCTATTTCTTTCACAATATGTAGGACCATTTTCAGCGCGTGAAAAATATTACTTCGTAAGAGAAATAAAAATTATTCATTTTTATTAAAATACACACACTCAAAAATATATTTTCAATCTCAACTAATTATATATATATATATATTTGGATAATTGAGTATTCGGATCAATTTGTACGCGACTAATTTTAAAGTTCTGAAATTATTAATGAAACAAACTTTTAATGACTTAAAAAAAGTCAAACTCAAAATTTTAAAATTTAACCTTCAATTCTTTACTGCTTGACCATATTCTCGAGATTAAGGATTGATTCACATTTGGTATGCTTAGAATGGATTTTTAAATGAAATAATAATTCTTGATCTTATTCTGTTACTATATTGGTAAGAGTAAAAAGTATCGAAATTGACATTTTTTCGTAGTGATTATTCTCACATGTATGTCAGATTAACATTCATTCTCAAAAGTACATGAGATTAATAGACAATATTATACCTAAATATGTACCATAGAACAAGAGGAAATTGAGCTAAACTTTTCTCCAATTGGAATCAAACATGTGCTATTATCTGTAATATAGATTTAAGTATTTTCAAACAATCAAACTTTAGACAATTCAAGAATCAATTTTATACACAAGAACCTAATCACAAATGAATTAAGCAAAATAATTAGGAAGTGTCAAAAACGACTTTTAAATGAGGTTACGGTTACATGAATGCATGGATACAATTACACACTGAGTTACGTAATCATTTAATAACATATGATTCAAATGATGGACAAAAAAAAGACATGTTATCCGCATTAATAGTACTGATTCATTGCATAAATATCTAGATGCTGTAAATAATTTATTATGTTACGGATAATCTTGAGTACATTAATAGACTAAGAATCATGCTCAAGGCAACAAAAGTATTTATTATTTATGGTCAAACAAGTGGAAAAATATTTTTGGAAGTTATCTTTAGTTGAGCCGGTACATTATGACAACTCGGGAAAAAACCATTAATTCATCCTCAACAATCTCGATTATAGCTCGATTTAGAACTAAATGCACTTTCTTTGCATGTTGAATTGGATGGAATTGATCCGTCTTTACATTTGATTGTTCTATCTTTTCAGCCCATTAATGAACTATCACGAACCTCATTTTAACACATATTAACCGAACGTGCTTTTGGCACCGGTAATCTATGTCAACAACCGTATACCTCAAGTGTTTTACAGTATTATTAGACTATTAATTAATTAGTACCTTCATAGATATATTCTGGGGACTTTATTGAGAGCTATATTCTAAGGAGGACTGCTTGCAATCACCATGGAAGGTGATTTGATGCTTGATTATATTATAAATACCGAAAGAAATTCATGGCAACCAATATTGGTGTATGAGATAAATAAGCAAAGAGATAGAAGGAAGAATAAGATAATGAGAAACTGTGTGGGGGGTGAGGGGTAATTAACTAGGTAGCAGATAAGATGCAAAGTTGGATCATGAATTTCATCTAGGCAAAGGAACGTTCATGACCAGCAGTACTATCCCAATAACCATAATTTAGTTACTGTCCCCTTAGTAATCCTGCTTCCTTCAGCTACCAAAGTCTTGAAAGTTTGCTTCCAGGCACTCAAAAACTGTATCCCAGCACCAATGACAGATATAAGATAGTTTAGTTTCACAAAAATCAAAATAAACATGCACCGATCTTGCTTTGGAATATAAATGATGCTAGGCATGCTAGACAAGTAGTCAATAGACCACAATCTATAATTTTTCTTTTTTAAAAAAAAACCCAAGATCATCAAAAGTGTACTTAATTAGGAAAGCATATTAAGCTGGGGTGTGAAGAACAGACACATCGCTACAGAGCTAATGGGAGAGTCTCTTATATCAGACTGGTACTTCAAGGAGATCCCTTTAGCAACTTCTAGGAATATAATTAGTAACTTATGTTGATTATTTTTTATATTCCTAATTAGCCAATCCAACTTAATATCTCAACTTAAATATTCCATATCGCCCAAACGTTTACCCTTAACATTTAAAATGCCCCTTTTCTTTCTTCTCTGATAACCATGGAGGGCCTACTCCAAAGAGTTATTTCAACGGATTAGTGGAGACCTACTACTAGAATCACATCAATTATGATGTCAAAGATGATTATTTGATTACTAACTTTCTTTTCTTTTTATGGGATAGTGCTAAGGGAGATGTGAGAACTTTCTTTTGCCTAAAATCTATATTAAACCTATTCTTGAGTGAACCCTAACTTGTATTTGTCCTAATAACATGATCACAAAAGCATATACTAGTATAAAGGAAACATATATAATTATATGCAGATCAAGTAACCTGCATGTTTGTGTGTTCTTTTTTTTTTTTTTTTCTCATTTCATTCAATAAGAAACTCCTTACTATATTGAGTTAATAAATATGGGAACCCTAATGCATATGCAATTGACTGGGGGTTAAGTTTCTTATCCAGCTTTTGTGACTTAAAATTCATCTAATTCACTGATCAATGAAACACAGTGAGCTAGCTCATGCTCGCGTTATGTATGACGTGCCACTATGCATTTTCCATTCATATGCACCAATCCAAGTAGTACATTATTAGCATTGGTGTCGGCAGATAATTTTTTTTTCAAAGCGCGCAGCGTTAGAAGCGGTCACCCAGGGCATCTTTCAGCATGTGTCATAGCGCACATTGCGACAATTGAACTGCACTGAGTGGCTAGATGTCACATGGGGAGTTCCAGAGTTGGATGTGCTCTAGTTATATAGCAAAGTCAATAGGGCAAAAAACACTAGGCGACAAACTGATTGGTGCCAATTAGCTGTGGCTTTGGTTCCCATATCCCATGGAGAGGACAGTGAATCGAAAAAAGCTCTAGAATTGGAAAGCATGTTGTTGGTGACTAGCTGTGAAGGCAGGATTTTGATATTCATACCCTATTTTAATGTCCCCTAAAAAGAAGAGTGCTATATAGGTAGTACTTCAATTAGGATTTTGGGCTCCATACACTGAAGAAATAGTCTTCCCACTACAACAAAGACTATTACATATATATTACTACAGAATTGAAGTACAATTGGCCGTTGGTTTCTAGGTTTTTGTCTTTGTCTCCTCAGCTGTCTTGTTTTTCTGGGATCATCTTTCCATGTAAGAGGCCAATTAAAGACCCCAACGGAAACTGTAAACTGTCTTGATGGGAAAAGTTTAATTCTAATATGTATGGGATAACCCTCGATACCCTAACCCTAACCCTAACCCTAACCCTAACCCTAATATATCTCTCTCCCCAGTTCATTTGTATTTGATAAATGTAAAATTAATGCTCTAGATATGTATGGGTTTTTCATGACAAATACTGTAATTAGTGTCTACCCCACAAAATTAACAATGGTCCCCGACTGCAAAGAGATATGGGGCTAAAAAAACCCTAAATTAAACAATGGACATATTTTAAAACTCTGGTCTACAAATACATAAACAACATATTTGTGGACTTTAAAAACCTATTATATATAAACCTAGACAGTGAAAACTTGATTAATTATTACACATATATAAACCTAGACAGTGACTTCCTACCCCATATGTTTGGTGTCGGTGATACTTGAGGCTTCAGATGGTGCCTGTCCTCCAAACAAGCATGGATTCTGCCAAGTAGGATCAGAAATATGAATTCTGAGATATAGAACCGGAAATATGAATTGTAAAGGTTTATGTAATCTAACATCATACAAACTAGTGTGTGTGTGTGTGTGTGTGTGTGTCCATATACATATGAGAAACTACAAATATATATATATATATATATATATATATATATATTCAAGGAAACTTGGTTATCTTCCAATATATCAGATCAGATTGAACATATATAACAATGCATTCAAGTCTGATTATGAACTGCATTGAGAGAGTGAATTATCCCAGTAACCACCAATGGTTTAGCTCAAAAGCAAGTGAAAGATGCCTATATTATATTTTATCAACAGGATCAAGTGAATTTCAGTCAAAAATATTTACCGAATTTTAGAATAAAATTTGCCAATACAACCTAAGATTGATTTTTGGCCAAGACCTGTAGTCTCCGAAAGCTCATGAAAGTTAAAGCAACCATATAAGAACTCATCAACAAGACAGTAATTAAAATCCAGATGTTAAATTAATACTCCTTAATCTCTGACCAAAAAAATTACAATAGCCTTGATGAAGAGCTATATATTATTCCTTACAATCGAGTTGAAATTAATTGGACTAGAAGCTTCAGCCTGAATATTCCTTCGTTGGGATTGGGATGCTCCATAAGAGGATGGCTCTTCTTTTTCTTCATTGTTGCTTACTTTGTCTTGATTAGCTCTATCTCCTTCTAGTTCTCTATATCTATCCAAATACCTTTTTAGTGGTCCAGAATAGTCATCAAACCCCAGTGTTCCTAAAGCCCGGCAGACATCATCACCATTCACCGTCTTCCGCCTCTCTTTCCGGCACTTTTCAGATGCTTCACCGGTGACAAAGCTTATGAACTCGGAGACATATTCTTGCATTGCTTCTTTAGCTTCCTTTGAGATTTTTGCATTAGGTGGCAAAATTTGCTTCATGATCCGACCAACGTTGGCTATTGGTAACAAGCGGTCTTGTTCCTTGATACAACCATCATCACCCGAGGCGGTGGCACCTATGTTATCAACCATTTTCAGAGAGAAATGAACTTGGTGCTGTACGTCCAACATAGACACTTTCTCGGTCAAACTCCTATTTATATACACATACATACATACATATATGTGTGTATATATATATATATATATATATATGCGCATGATCACATGTATGTCATGACTATTGTATCTTCTTGTCTAATATGGCATGTGATGATGCCAACCAGGTCGGCATCAATCGGTCATGGTAGTCATGCTAATTCCATTGGAGGCCTCTCAAATTTTGAGGTAATATGGGCTTCATCTGAAAGCAACAATGGATACTGATCAACAAGGTTATATTTGGAAAAATTATTGATCACCCTAATACTATGTTTGGATGGAAGAAATTGAAAATAAAGGGAAGGGAAAGGAAGGGAAGTAGAAGGAATGCGAGCTTATATCATGTTTGTTTTAAAAATTAGGAAGGAAAGAGAGGAAAAGAGAGGGAGAGGGAGAGGGAGGGAGAACTTAATCTTTATTTGAACAATTTTGTTATCCCTCCAAAAGGGAGAGGAAATGGAGGGAAAGAAAATAAGAATTTAATGAATTTTTAATAATACTAATATTACCCTTAAAATTGTAAAAGCCAAAATATATAAAAGGATTATAATAGTAAAATGGTATAATAGTAAAATAATATAAAATCATTTCGTTTCTTTCTTTTATCATTTTCAAATAAGATGAAAGAATTATATTAGTTTTTCTTCTCCTTTCCTTTCATTAGTTATCCAAACATAAATGAATGATTACTCTCTCCTCTTCTCTCTTGTCTTTTTCTCGTAACTAGTACTCTCATTTTTTTTCTTTTCTCTCTTACTTATCTAAACGAACTGTAAAACTCCAAAACATGAGTCAATTTGATGGATTGTAGCCTCAAAGGCATTTCTCATCGGATCTTTAAAAATTTAGCAAAGAATTAATCAAGTTTAAGCATGTTTAGCATAATGTTAAAAATTAAAATGCATCATTTTATTTGGTGGATCCAACCAAATACTACCGTTTAAAAGTTTACTTAGGATTATGTCATTCTATACGTAGGATAGCAAAGCATTTGTTTCTGAACATAAATTTATGTGCTTCTTGTCCAAGTCCCAGAAGTTTGAATTGATCAGTACACAAGACTCCTTCAAGGTCAGGTTAACTGTCTATGAGCTGATCACTTAATTTCTTGTTGGAACATCAAGCATTGTCTTAGCAATTTTGACTGGCACGAATCTTTTTGGTTTCCTGAAATGGACACAGATGACTTTTCCTTATCTCCTTCTTTGTGTCATTATTAATGTTGTTTTCTTTTTGTATGGATAGAGTTGGGGTTGAGGTCATGTTCAGAAACTTCTCAGATTAATTGAGGTTAAATATGTTTCCATTCATCTCATAATTCAAATAACTGTAATATAATATATATATATATATATATATATATATATATATATATATTGGGTAAAGTAAGGATTTTATTGAAACCCAAAAGGGGAAAGGCAACCAACCAACCAACCAAAGAGCAGAAACCAAGCAGGAGTGCTCCCTAGCCATTCAAATTTATGGTTATGGAGCCCTATCTAGCAATGTTAATCCATTCCTTGATTTGATTTCTGCGAAACAATCAAAGCGTATATGAATAAATTGAAAGGGAATCCTAAGTCAATCAACAGCTAAAACTTATGACTTTTAAGCTGGAATCATGGCTTATCATGCTATCTTGATTTTTATTGTGCTTAAAGGAAGTCCCTGTCGCAGTCTTCTTCTTCTGTGCTCTTCAGGTTGGTACCGGAACACTGAGAGAATACAGGGACTGCGCTAGTGTAATAGAGTATGCTTAGGGTGCATATTTGACACTAACAATTTTGTATTATGTATTAGTGTGCAAATATGTAAGTACATATATAACTATTTTATTTTTTTAATAATAAATATTATAAAAAAAATTTAAAAAAAATATTAATTATTAGATAACATAACTTCACAAACTAATTACACATTCCCGTGAGAGAAGTGAGACTTTGAACAGAGGATCCTACTCTCCACATCCCTTAACTCTTTTGGCAACGAACTATTCATGTGCGTGTCCAGTTGCGATTTGGAAGTTTATATTTCTGTTTACTTTTGAGTAAATCTAGCTATATATATATATGTGGTCCAAGATTAATGTCAGACATACCAACCAAGCTCATTGGCTTGAAATTTTATTTATTTATATATCAAATCAGATCAAAAGAAAAGACATGTTTATGTTTCTCAATGAACTTGAACTTTATTATGATTTGATAGAACTTTGGGTTTCATGTTTATAATAAACAAGACCAACTCCTATCCTTCTTTGAACCATCCTGAGTATTGAATATATCAAGAGATTCCATTTAAAGGATATATACCTGTAAAGAAATGTATGAATAAAGTGGGTGTATGCATGGTTGTCTTCTCTATGCTTTTCATTATGTTATGTAGTTTTCAATGTTTAGACAAAAGATAATTTAGTAAGGCAGAAAAACCAGCCTGCAGGAAATAGAAATGCACTAATTAAAAACACCCAGTGTTTGATTTTTTATTTTTTTTATATTTTTTAATGAGAATCTTTAGACTATTCTATGGTATCTGCATCACTCTTAGTTCTGCAAAGATTCCACTTTCTCCCTTTTCATATGAACTCATATCACCAGTAATTATATTTCTTTTTGTACAATTGTTTTGTTTGTTATTTTTTTAAGAAGAATTTATCATTTGTTTTAAAAAGAGAAACGCCAAGGATAGTTATGAGTGGCCCAACTATCCGATCACACCTGTTTGTATATTTTACACGTGGCACGATTATCTAATCTTACATGTCTAGCTGTTTGTATATTTTACATGTGGCGTGTGACCATCATAAGTGCCAAAATGTAGGGATGGCTGTCATCGGATGGTCCCTCGCGCCACTTGCGACTGTCCAAAGCACTCATCATAAAAAAAATATGCATTTCCAATTCCATGTCTAATGCCTAAAAAGTATCCTAATGCAGGGAGTGCAATTGCCGTTACAGGCGATATACTCCCTTTTGGACATGACCCACAGGTTTTAACCAATACTTCAAAAGTCTACTTTGATATAAATTATTCGATTGTCCTGCAGCTTTGGACTGCATTCTCTTCTTTTGTACCATTTTAACCTCTTCAATGTATTAATATTGATGTAGCCAAAACCATTCAAATCAAAATGAGAATGTACTCCAAAAGTGAAACCATCTGCTATTAATATAGCTTTATGCAATATCAGATTGGCATCAATAGGTTTTTGTTAGCTGGGCCTCTGTTTTGCTCTGCTTTGTATAGTTGCCTTTTGGCTTTTTTGGTTTCTAAACATTTACTTACCTAAAATAAAAAAACTAACTACATTTTTCACTAATTAGTGCTACTGTAAACTTGAACTCGTATGAAATAAAGTGTTTTAATTATTAAATAGCTTAGAAATTAAAGATAAAGTGATTGCAATAAATAAAAATTCAATCTCAAACCTCACAAATCCTGATAGTTAGGACTATTTAATTTATCGTAAACAAGCAAGTAGTTCTCAAAAGCCTCAAAAATCCTTTGAATGTCACTCTCTAGTTCTTCTTTTCTTTTGGATGACATCTACAATGCATATATGATAAACCCATTTTTTTTTACTAACAGAATGAGTATTGTACGATCACTACTTAACAAACCTACAAGACTCTCTCTATTTTGGATCCTAAAAAAACTCAAATAACCCAACTAAGCATTTCTCATATATAAATTTCAGTTTGTTGAAGATCGGTGATGAGCAAACGTCGGAACAATTTTTGTACTAACAGTTTGATGCTACATCATTGTTGATAGAGATTTTTCATACTAGTAGTTGTCTGTATGACATTACTCAACCAAGTTAATGCAAAAACATTTTTACTGGTTTCAAACTGAACTCATGGATCATTTACAATAGTAGCTATGTATCTATAGCCTGACAAGGAAATCACTTGTATATGCATATTGATCATGACCCTCATGATAGGAGTTAACAAAGTGTTATATCTCATAAACATGAGCCATGAAGCTCTTCATCTTCTCTTTTTCAAGGCCCATCCACACGTTAATCCCTGATCCCCCATTTCCCACACAAATCCCATCAGAAAGCAGTAAAACAAACTCATCATTACCACTCACAACTGGTCCACCATGAACAGGGTTTCCAAATCCAAAATCAAGCTCTTGAAAAGGCAGTTTCCACCAAGCTGAAACATAGAAATTCCCATTATAAGTTGCAGGAATTCCTTTGTATACCTCCAACCAATCTATCACTGATCTCACATACTCATCTGTCACTCTTTCTCTAGCTTCCTTCACCCTCCCAACACAGAAGGATAATGGCTTCTCCACCAAATCCTTCGCTTTTTCAGTGGCAAAAGCTGTGATCACAGCATTTCCTGCAAATCCACTTGGCAAAGGTGGTGATATTTTAGACCTTACATCCACTGCAAAAAGAACTGTTGAGAAATCATCAAGGTTTTCAAAAACTGCCTTAGTTCTTGCTTTCCAGAGATGGGCTACAATGGCTTCAAAGCTTGAGCACTTGGTCACAGCTTTTTCTTTGAGTGAGCTGATTATTTCAGGTGTGAAAGAGAAGAGTTTGTGAACATATTTGTCTGAGAAAACCAGTGGAGATGGGGACGTTTGGTCTGGGGACGTGAATGTTGTGGCAAGAGAAGAATTTTTTGCTAGCTTTACATATTCCTTATGTGGGTATTTAATATGAGGTGGGTTTCTTGCTCTAATGAATGTTCTGTCATTGTTGATGACTTGGGTTTTTAGGCCTTCTCCTCTGCATATAGAGGCAAGGTTATGAAACATCTCACTAGCTGATTTTCCATCAAGCACACCATGATTTGTCACAAACCCAAGTGCAAAACCACCACATTTGAACCTTGTCACCTGTAAAATATATAATCGATGAAAAAAAGGGTCAAAAAATATGGCTAAGATGTTCCTAAAAATTAATCATCTGGGTAATTTGATTTTGATGTGAGAGATTATGTTAGAATTGCCTGGATTGTGAAAAGGGCTGTTTCTGCTAGGCTTTTGTATATTCCAGGCCGATGAATGAAATGATCAAACGTTGAATTCGGTAGAGAAAGATTTCCAAGATCCTTCATTTTAAGCCTTGATGTGGCACTGACAAAGAGGACTCCAGCATTGTTGCATAGAAGCTCCAACCTATTGGTTCCATGGTTGAAGTTAAGCCTACCAGCCATGAAATAGTAAGGGACCAAGAGTACCTCTGCCACTGCTTTCTTCACTGCTTCAGAGATATGGAGTGTTGTTGAGGAGCTCTTGTTTGGGGGGACTTCAAAAAAGAAGATAGTTTCAACAGGAAAATTTACTGCTTGATCAATGTTTGATAGGTAAATGGTCTCCACTGGTGTTGGATTCTTTGGAGAGAGCAGTTTCACTGGTTCTTTCTTTACTACATCTTGGTCTGTTAAAGAAGTAGTGATCTCCATGGTGAGAGGGTGCTACAGCAAGTTCACGAGTTTAAAATGATATACTGTAGTTGTTATATATATATATATATGTTATGATATTGACCTCTAAGGTCTAGGCTATAGTGATGATGGGTGGGGAAAGCATGGAGGGGTTTGTATGGTGTGAGCTGAGATTGATTGGCCAAAGAGGGTTTGTTTAATGATGAAACAAGTTCACATTCACCATTCATGGCTCCTAAAATGGAGGCATGTCATTGTCATTTCTTTCATCCCCAGTGAGAGACGAGAAGTTTTTTCAGTGAAAAAAGTTTAAGGAGATCCACAAGGCCATTTTTGTACACATGGTAGACTGATTAATTTGGCCCATTGAAAAATAAATGTAGCTATTCCACTTAAAAATTCCTTTAGCGACAGTCATGTAGGCATCAAAATGTTAGAATTTTACTTAAATGTGAACTTTCATTAATGAATTATTTTATTTTGGTTTTATAAAAAAATAGATTGATGGTATACCCAGTATTGAAAAAATAAATTATCTATCATTTTTTAAGTGTATGCAAGACGAAAGAAAAAGGACAGACAGTGATTGTAAATGAGAAATAAGGTGTAAGGCTAATATGCAAGATGCTATGTAGTAGCAATAAGTTTATAGATATGTGAATATTTGTGTATCAAGTTCAGACATGTAAATACGTAACATGAATGTAAGTTTTGTTGGTGTAGCAATATGCTCCGGGAATTTGATGAGATTTAAACAATGTTATCATTGAGTGTGATATTGTAATGAACTAGTATATGGACAAGATGCATGAGATGTTTTGATGTGTCGTTGCTTCTGCTGCATACTTATTATTATTGTTAAGTGTAATTCATCTGAACCCGTGTTAAATTAAACTCTGTTTGTATTAGTTTAATCCCATTCTCCTAATTCGCAAAAAATAAGTTTTGAGATGTGACAGTTTGGAAAGTGAGTCCAGACTCGTTCTTTTTGTTATTAGAAGTCCAACCTTTTAGTGCTTTTGAGTTGAGGTCCATCATTGATTATCTGAAAGGAATGCATTTTTTTAATGACTATCTAACCTCAATATAATTACTGAAATTTTAGCCAAGAATCTCTGGTTGCTTTGCTTCTCACAAGCATCGTGCTCCGCTCCTCTGCCTGTGAAACCCTACTTCCAGTGGACATGTCTCTCTCAAAATCAGTTTCTTCCCTCTTTCCGTCCTCTCTCTCTCTCTCCCCACATCAAAAACCACAAAACATCATCAACACGGACGCCCCAACACCACCATCCCTCCGTCTCTAACCAATCTCTGGATTTCTCAAACGCACCCTCATGTACAACTCTCTCCTCCCTAAAATGTTTTCTCAGGCATGTGAACAAGGTATCGGGAAGGGTATATATCTTGGCAGGACTGAGCTCATACTCGTGGCAGCGAGAACAACACAATGCGACTCTACTGATGGTTCAAGTCTGGTTCAAACCCCATATCAGTGATCGAGATAGATAGTCGTCAGTCTCAGGCTATGCTCCATCAGCTCATAGGCTTGTATTGGTTAGTCAGTGAAACAGTATGGTCATTTGCATCGCAACCAAAGCTGATCTTGCCCTTTTTTTCTTTCTTTCACAGCTTGTATCTGTGCTTCTGATGCTTTCACTGCTTGTCTTCTAATCCATCATGGTATTAAAAGTAGAAACCAGGGGAGGGAGCCACCCAATGATAGCTGGATTCTACGTGAAACTTCACTGTTTTAAGCCTTGACACAAAAAAGAATTGTGTGACCGAGGGAGAGAATGATTAGAGAATAGAAATCCAGAGACAATAAAATTTCATTATGCGGATCCAATAAACTTGATAAAAAAAAATTCACAGTACGGACACAAATTTCACTGCTTTTAGAAAAGAGTGTAGTTTCACTAACAAATGGAGTACCAGTGAAATTTGTTCTTCCCCCACAGAATTTCAGATTCATATGCTTCAAATAGGAAAAAAAAAACAAAAAACAAAAAGCTTTTAAAGGAATAAACAAATTGCATTGTAAATATGCCAAGGTCTGACAACTCTGATGGCAAATGATTCAACATTGACACTAATATGTTAAGAACACGTTAAATATATATATATATATATATATATAAACAATATTTTTCAAATGACCATATAATAAAAAACTAACATTATTTTAATTAAACTTGGCATAATATCACACCAATCAGTAAAATATTATTAAGATATTAAAATAACAAAATTATTAAATAAAAATTCAATAACTTCTTCATTTAATCATCAACGTGATTTAAAGTTCCAAAAAAAATTTACTTTCTACTTCATAGAACATATATATGTAAATATATATATGTGTGTGTGTGTGTGTATAAATAACCAAAAAACATAACAAAAAAGAGAAAAAGAGGGAAAAATCCACACAAAAAATGTACCAAACGTGTCCCTAACATATTCGAAATTCAGAAAATAAAAATTGGATACTTTTTTTTTACGTGTCCGACACATGTCCAGGAAGTGTTCGACATGGATACGTGAGCCAAAATAAAATATTTGTGCTTCCTAGTCATTAAATGAGACCATACTTAAAACTATGCAGCAAACAATGCAAATAACTTATGACAACTAATTTCACATATGAATAATGCTAAGCTTGATAACTCCTCGTTCCTCCTGCTGCTCATGAGGGAGGACAAAACTGCTCTCATGGAATAAACACAAATTCAAGCATAATGTTGTGTGCTCAATTTTGCTGTCTCGAAAAACATACAGCAGTGACAATACACTGAGCAATCACTTGAAGTGGAAACTTTTGGCCCCAAGGTATATATATATACACGTACACAGCACGGGAAGAAGTGGAGTTCCCACACCAAAGATGAAACCTACCATAGGGTCATCAAACACACGTCTATGATTCAAATAGCCTTGAAAGTAACAAAGAACAAAGACATGGAAATTGTAACATCGCAGCAAGGTTCATCCAATAGTTTGATTTCCACCAACTGCAATGAAAGATGGAAGTCAAAAGGTCTTAAAGACCCAAACTTTAAAGGAGAGAATCAGAATTAACATAAAACAAATACTATTGTAACATTTCAAATGCATGTAAGAAGGTTTTTCAGTTACATTTTTATTTCCCTTGAAGAAAGACAAGCCCAAGGAGAGTAAGAAACTCACATGGAGAGTAAGCAAACAAGCGTTTGATACTTTATGCACCCAAGAACAACAATCGAAACACCAACATATTACCAGACATCAGGACGGAGTTCACCAGTTGCAGGAGGCATCCATCTTCCAGAGTGGTAGACATTTTCACCAACCTTCCAACCAGGCACGTCCTTCATTATCCTAGCTTCTTCCTCAAGATACTTCTTCCATTCTTTGACAAATCTAAATAAAGAAAGCACAACAAAAAGAGAAGATGTTCAAGTTGTATAGTAAGGTGAATAAACTGGGGATTGGAGGAAAGGCACTGCTGGAAAAAAAAAAGATTACCTTTCATCCTCTTCAGCTTGAAGCATTGGCAAGATAGCTCTGCGGGCAGCATATTTTTCTTCCTTAATTGCCCTATATAAAGTAGATATTATTACCATATCATACATCAACGGTTTTTCCAGAGAACTTTATACATCAACAAAATTTTCCAGATATTTAAGTTTTATACTGAAGGATATCAGATAGCCTTAATCCAAGAGTAAACTACCACTGGTCATTTGTTTCTACTATAACAGATGCTAAAGTGGAGAGTGTATTAGAGAACAACGTATAAACATCCTTACTTGTGTCCATCCAAAATAATAATAGTAATAACAATAATAATTAAAAATATATATCAGTATTTTTGGACATGTTTGCCTTGGATTTAACCAAGGATATGGCTATATAAAGAGGTAACTAAAGATGACAACTGCATGTAGCTGAATCATGAATGTAGGTAGCTGGGATTAAGGCTTGTTGAGTATTGTTGTCGTTGTTGTTCTATATTTATCATCGTTGTCGTCACTCCTATAAAGAGCTGAATAAAGATGACAGATCCATGTAGCTGACTCAAGTTAGCTGGGATTAAGGCTTGTTGAGTAGTATTAATTTGTTCTACATTTATCACCATCATCACTTCTTCTTTTTTGGACAGGTAGATCTCTCTCTCTCTCTCTCTCACACACACACACACACACACTTACTTTGATCCTTAAGGGGACTTCAACCCACAACCTCTCAAGTGTTGGTATTATTATTAGTATTAGTATTGCTTATCAAAAAAATATTATTATTATTATTATTATTATTATTTAGTACCCTCGTGGATCGTACTACAATTATAACAGTAGTAGCATTAGCAATAATTACTGTAAAATGAAGGCGGAGAAAAATGGGTAATGATAAGAGCAAGAAGTTTCAAGACACAAAGAAACTGGCATACTTAGGCATATAACATATTTGTACATTTAAAGATATTCACTGTTGAATAAGTGAAGGTTCCCACACTTGGCAGGGTCTGGGGGAGGTAAATAAGTCAGCAGTCGGCAGTCTTACCTGCAATTTTCAAAGGCTTTTATTTCCAAGACTCAAACCCGCACCATTGTGCTGGGCTGACGAGACCTAAAATCATAGATATCCTTTTTAAATCAGAGGTACAACATTTTTCACCGCCTCTGATGTGACCGAATCACTAGTTTCCAATGCTGTTATTGTTCTTTCGTGCACCTGGCTGAACTGTATTCCACAGCATTGCTGCACCTAGCCCTCAATCGGCACCACCTATAGCCTCTTGCGGATACAATCAATAAGATATTGTTCTTTGGTGCACCTGGCTGAACTGTCTTCCACAAGATTGCTGCATCTAGCCCTCAATTGGCACCACCTATAGCCTCCTGCAAATACATTGTATATTATTCTCTGCATTATCTCTTATGTTCACCCATCTAAAACACTAGCATTCCAGCTACACTCATATTTTAATGTGTTTCTTTATTGTCCATTACATGTTATATAGTCTATTGGCCGTATGGCCATCTTATAAAAATTTTCACAGAGATTCTATGATAAACAACACTGCAGAGGCACTCTCTAGTTCATCCATTTTACTTTTTTATGTGAATAATATCCATTGCAACCCAACTTCCTATCCATTTTTACTTATCCCTCCCTCAACCCCCATTTGCACTGAAGTTACACTATATATACTCAACGATAGCCCGGACTTACCCTGAAACCTTTAAATTCAAAAATATATTTCCATAGTTCTAACTCAACCACATTCTAGCTTCACAATGAGACCTTACAACATTTGCCAGGACCCCTTCCAAAATATACATGGTAAGTTCATCCAAATGTACAAGAAAATTTAACAACAATTAAACAAAGACTGCAATCTATAATAATGATTCTTATGAAGAAGCCACTCTTGCCCATGGTTTTAAATTGCATTGGGATATGTAACAGTTGCGGTCATGGTGTAACTATATCGAGAGTATCAGTCAATATGTAATGGGAATAGGAAACTGTTCCTGTGATTTTTTTTCTTCTTTCAATTACTACCAAACCCCTTAAAAACCACTAACATGTATGTTTTGACCTCAATTTGGCACAGTTTAGTGTTTTTTATTCTTTGTTTTCAATTTATGGCACCTAGAAAGATCCTTATTACATTAGATTCTATATTGATTTTTTAAACTTAAATTAATGAAAAGTATCATCTATTATGAATAATATTGCACTAACCAATATAAATAATAACTAGAAATGCAATTATAAGAGTCACCAAACCCATAATCATCGTCACACTGAGATTGTCTGATTTGTTCTTCCACTTCTTCTCTTTGTTTTCTTTTCTGAATTTGTTTTTCCTTGTAACCTGCAAGATGCATCATCATTTATTCTTTAATTTCTCGAGATCCATTACGGTATGGTACAATTTGACCTCTTATATGCACAAAGTGTTGCTTCAATTGAATAGTTCCCCCATTAACAACTCTTCCACATAACTTGTCAGTCAAGTTGTCAACTGTTGCCTACTATCTGAAAACAGAGTTACAAACTGTCATCCAATCACTACTAGGGGCATGAGCATCACCTTTCCCTCCCCTGTGATGCATCGTTTTAATTGTTAAGTATTCTGCATTTATGAAAAAAATAAAATCCAATTAACATGAATGAATAACATTATGCATTTGTGAAAACAAATACAAATACAAATTCAAGTACTAAATACTAAATACTAACTAATAAGTAGTAATAGTAAAATAATACTAAAAAAATAATTTAGTTTAGTCACTTAATTAGTAATTTAATATATAGTAATATTAATAAAACTATATAGTAAATTAGTAATTACTAATTAGTTATGAATATGACAATTGACAAAAAAATGCAATGAAAAATAAAATAAGATAACATTAAAAAATTAGTTTAGTTTAGTCATTACTCATTCACGACTTAAGCACTATATACTATATAGAACCAATGGTAAAACAAATTATGCAATGAAAAAATAAAATAAAATTATACTAAAAAATTAGTACAGTACTCTAGTATAATTATTTATGGAAGGAAAAATTA
This sequence comes from Nyssa sinensis, assembly GCA_008638375.1. Taxonomy (NCBI): domain Eukaryota; kingdom Viridiplantae; phylum Streptophyta; class Magnoliopsida; order Cornales; family Nyssaceae; genus Nyssa; species Nyssa sinensis. The sequence continues at coordinate 2,475,928 of CM018031.1, read as the reverse complement.
AAAAACCAATTAATACTACAAAAAAAAAAAAACTAAAACTTAAATATACCATGGGATCATGCTCATACGAGTCATATAAACTAAATAATGCAAAAAAATATATCTTAGTACTTTACTTTGATTACTTATGGAAGGAAAAATAAAATAAAATAATACTACAAAAATTTAAAAATGAAAAAAAATAAAACACATAATTTATCAGATCATGCTCGTATAAGTTATATACAACAAACTAAAAAACTAAAATTTAAAGTAAATGAAAAAATACATCAAATGTAAAAGTTAAGATTCTTAACCCTCTCCAAAGTTCAAATTACAAGACCTACCCACCAAAAAACTAGATTTATCTTCCATGTAAGCATATCTACACCCAAACTTAGTAGATCTATGCTAAAAGTAAGTAGACCTAAAAAACTCAATCAACAGCAGTTTATTCAAACCACAAAATGAAAGCTCAAATCACTCTTGAATGTTTGTTTTTGAAACAAAAGGGGAGATAACTCATAAAAAAAGTAAATAAATAAAACAATAAAATAAAATAAACTCGGAGTGAGCTGTTATAATGTGCTGTTCCGCACACAATATAACAGACCAACAACCATAACGGCCAAGTTTTTTGTTGTGATCGATGACCACTTAGTACAAGCAAAAAGATCGCTGGAACACCATCAAACTATAATACAAGTATACCTGGGTTCAACTACCATTTCCCCTCCAAAAACCGCACAATATAATGAGCTTATCCACATGCCATATCAGGTCAATACTTGGGAACAATTTAGCCTATGCTCTACAATTCAAGATTAAATTTGAAATGGAGACACCTTGAGTTTTTATTTATTTATTATTATTATTTTATTTATTTTATAAGTTAAGGGGAATATGCTACCTGCCCCATACCCGAGAATGTCATATGTCGGGAGTAGGCTCTACAAATGACATGGTCGGTTTGTGAGACAGTTCTAGTTTCAAGATTGGTTTTCTTTTTAACTAAGAAATAGATAATGAAAACAACCATTATTAAAATGCATAAATTGTCAATATTCTTATAAAAAAAACTTTATATTGGAATTAATTACATAGAAGGATTGAATTAAGTGTATCGACTACAAGTTGCGTGCTTCTTGTGCAATGGCCCAATAGAGCCATGTGACAGCAGAGTCTAGCACCCACACATCTATTTATAGATGTTAGAAGACCCAAGAGAAATGCATAAACATTCTAAAAAGTACCTTACTAAATATAGTAACCAAATAAGATTCAAATTCCATTTAAATTTTCATGAGCTTCAAAACATATTTTATTTCAATTAAAAAAAACATGTTTGATACAAACTCAACATATTTCAATCAGAAGTTCATCCTTCTCTTTTTAACTTTCACGAGCTTCAAAACATATTTCATTTCGATAAATAAAAAAGTTGGATACAAACTCAACACCAGAACAATTTTCAAGGAAAGTTTTCTACCTATGTTTTCCAAAGTAATTTTATTTCTCTCAAAAAAAAGTTGGACGCAAATTCAAAATTGTTCAGGTTTGGGTTGAACCCAATACAAATAAATTTTAATTTGAGACTGAGCTCAAGCTTAATTGCTTGGGCTCAAGGTTGGGCTAGGCTTGGACACGCCTCAACCCAAGCTTGGGCCACCCAAGTTGAACCCTTACCTTCTACTCATTCAGATTCACATCTTCTATGCTGTTAAACTAACAATTCAACCCGTGTATACTTATTGAGCTTCTCCCACGTCTTGACAAAAGTTGCCACATTTAGTAGTCTAGTAGTATCCTCATTTTTTCGGCTTGTATAACTCAATATCCTCATCTTAATGCACACCTTTTGTAGTCAGCAAAGCTTCTATTCATTACACAATCTTATGAAGATGTCATTGTTGCCATTCCAATAATTGCTCTATCAAGCATAGTGGGTTCCATAGACTTATCATATATATGTTTCCTTTGTTTTTCTTTCAATATAGCAAATGCATTACACCGTAGGTGCACAGCCCAATCTTCCACACCCTGAGTCCTCCTCGATCACCCCTTCCTTAAAGACAATCAAACTGAGGCTCTTAAAATCATTCCCGTGAAGCATATATAGACAAAAGGCCATGAATCTGTTTGTCACATTGTCAAGTTTGGCCTAAATATTTTCACAACCCTTAAATATCAAGGAGGCAAATTCACATGAACATCATCAAACATCAAATATAATACAAATCAAACCCCCGGATTAGTTGGCCCGAAGGGTCAGATACTGAGTTATTGAAGAAAAAAAATCAAACATCTATAATAATACAAGTGGCATACACCCATTGTCCTGACTCCTGAAGTTGTAAATCTGAAGTAGATTTGGAAGTCCAATCCAAACCTAAAATTTTCAAATTTCAAAAAACTACCAAATTTCAAGTGAATCCTGCAATAAATCGTCTAAAATTTCCTCAACTCGATAAATAATATTACAAAAACTAATATTACCAAATCCCAAATTCAAAATTTTCTTAATTTGAGACAAATATTCTGAATTTACAGCCAGTATTTGCGCGATTCATATTTCCGCTAATTAAAAACATGCAGTCACAATGACCCGATTAGTCAATGTTTTTTAACCAATGCAAAAACATGGGAACGCAACAAGATGTTCAGTTGAAAACAGAAACGCCTACAAGATTTTCCAAATTGCCCCAATTCTTTTCGAAGAATTAGTAAAACTTAATTGTCAACACTCGTCATCAATCAGAGTAATAAAAATCAAAGAATACCCCTCATCGAGACCCACGTGTATTATCTATCTATCAATCTGTATTATATATTATATTATGTATATACACACCCACAGATGAAAGAAATCATGAAGAAGATGATGATGATGGAGAAGAGCTGACCTTCGGACCTTGTTTCCCTGGCCGACCTGGTACATGCCCCAAGAGAAAGCGCCGAAAGCAGCGAGAAAAATGGCAACGGCGCTGGGACCCTTATTGGGAATCCGCCGGGCGAACCGGACAGGTGGAAAACCCCCCGGTGGCGGACCGTCCTGGAGGACCGGCATGTCCTTCACGCTCGCCATCCCCGGTTTCTTCCTTATCACCGCCTCCGTCATCTTCTTCTTCTCTGTCCGGCTCTTCCGACCACTTCCGACTGCTTACGAAAGTCTTTTGAGTTGAGTTGTGAATCGGTGCCTCTCCATTGAGGTCCATACGTGATGGGACCCGCAACGTGTGGGGGGTGAATACCCAGGGCCAGAGGTAAATCTTGGAGTAGAGTTAGAAAAAAACATTATTTTTTAAAAAATAATTTTTATTTTTAAAAAATTAAAGTCATTTTTTAAAAAAATACTTTCAAAAATATTTTTTAAAAAAACACTTTGAAATAATTTTTTTAAAAAATCATCTTTTAAAAAAATATTTTTAAAATGTGTAATATTATTTGATGACTTAAATTATAATTTAAAGTTAAATTAAAAAATCTTTAAGACATGATAATAATTCTTTTAGAACAAAATGAATATTTTTTTCAAAAAATAGAAATAAAAATTAAGTAATTCTGATTCAAACTCAAGTGAAATTCTTACTTAAATTTAAATAAAATTTTAAAAAATCATTAAAAATAGCCTAAGTGGTGACAGACCACGAATCTTTCTTTTTTTCAATCACATGTATGTGTAATCTTTTTCTTTTTACTTGTGCATATGTCTATGAATAAAAAAATAAAATAAGAAAAAATTATCCACCACTTTCTTACTTAGGTCTGTATTTACATAACTTTTTATTGTTTAAATATTAACGTGTAATTTCCTTAAATTCATGACTAAAGAAAAATCCAAAAAGACGTTAACAAAAAATAATAAAAATAAAATATCAAAATAACCCATTTGTTATATATAAGATTACCATTTAACTTCTCTCTAAATTTAGGATTTATGTTAGGGTTTTATATATATAACACCTCACTTTCTCTCTTTTGATTTTTTTTTTTTAATCACTACACAACAATAGCTTCTACATGAATATCTCTAAAATGTTCACAAATTCGTTTGTAAATTTTTTTTTGACTAAAATTCTTTCTCAATCCAATAAAAAGCTCTATCTCTAAAACTTTTTTTTCATTAATACAGTCATTTCTTGATTCAAATTAATTGCGGGCTATATTAACACAATTATTTTTTGATTAAAATCTATAAATTATGAATTTGAAAGTCTTAGGCTTCTTTTGGTTATATTTTTAAAAACAAGTTTTTAATTTTAAAAAACGGGACACGTATTTGACATTTAGCAAATTATTCATTTTAATTTTTTTTAATTTTTTAAAATTTAAGATTATTATATTTAAATATATTTTTATAATTTTTAAAAAATTAATTATAAAATTTTTAAAAATTTATATTTAAATAACTATTCAAATGCAGTCTTATAATTTAATAAAATTCCATCAAATGACTTAAAAAACGAATTGAAGTGGTGGTACCCACATAAATAGTGACACAAAAATGGGAATGGTTGTGTCCCTGCGAGGTTTAAGAAACCCTTAAACCCTTGTGGTTGAGAGCCATAAAACCCTAGAAGCTGCTGCTTCTAGAGCCTTCTGTTCCCTCTAATAATTGTTACCGTAGCCTCCCCTAGCACAGCCTCCATTCGTGCTATCTGTCTGTCTCTCAAACTATCGTCTCTCTCTCCATCTCTAGAGCACGTTAACTACTTCCCACAGTTCAACATCAGTCTCCGTTTCCACTCCCAGAAGAAATGTACCGTTTTGCAGCAAAGCTTGCCTCCAAAGCTCGGTTAGTGAACCAATCTTAGTCCATTTGTTTCATTTTCTTTATTGCGTATAATCATTGTCATTTCCTGATCAATGGCTTGTTTTCATTGATTTTGCAGGATTGCTAGCAACAGCAACCAACAGGTGACTATCAGAATATCACCCAGTGCTCTGGATTTGAATTGTTCATCTGTTATTTCCAAATATATATCTTTACTCTCTCTCTCTCTCTGTCTCTGTCTCTCTCTCTCTCTCTCTAAGTTTTGGGTTTCATTTGGAATGCAGATTGGTAGTCGGTTGAGTTGGAACAGAAACTATGCGGCCAAAGACATTAAATTTGGAGTAGAGGCCCGGGCTTTGATGCTAAAGGGTGTCGAAGAGCTTGCAGATGCCGTCAAAGTAACCATGGGCCCGAAGGTACTCTTCACAGTCCCATCAATCTTCTTTTACTTTCTCATCATTTTCACTTGCAGTTTCTTATTGCCAAAGATCTGTTTTTGATAGCTTTTGATCGCACAAAGTGATTATCTGCAATACATGTGTTAGCCATTCAATTTCAAACTGAATTACAATGACAGATGTGTGTTTAGTTTCTGATCTCCTCTAAAATTTGAAACTTTTATGACTACTATAAAAATGAATCTAGCGTAGATTGGTTTTGTATTTTCATATATTTATCCTTTCAAGTGGTTGCTGGAGGTATAACCAGGTGTAATCTTAACATTATCTAATTGATTTTTTACAATCGTGATGTGCAATAATAATTTACTGTTTGGGGAACCCTAAAACATGATCAGCTGAGGATAGTTTGATTAGGTTGTGGAGTGGTTTTCTTTTTCTAGAAAATTTGGGCATTGATTTGAAATAGCTTAAAGTTAGCTTTTGCTAACTTAATAGCACAAAGGAAATAATAGTTGGCTAATTTTATTATATATATTTCTTTGGTTCCTTTCATGCAAGAGAGAAAATAGTTGTCTTTGCTTATTTTTCTATCCTGATAATGCTGGGTTTGTAAGTATGGCTAATGAGTCCAGTTATTGGTGTTTTATGCTTGAAGGGCCGCAATGTGGTGATTGAACAAAGTTATGGTGCCCCCAAAGTTACAAAAGATGGTGTAACTGTAGCAAAGAGTATTGAATTTAATGACAATGTCAAAAATATTGGTGCAAGCCTTGTAAAACAGGTTGCAAATGCTACCAATGATGTGGCGGGTGATGGTAAGGTTCTATTCCTTGCAGTGTTAGAGGGACTTCTGAGGCATCTTACTTTTGCAAGTTGTGATTGTTATGATTAAGTTGTTTTGGTTATTGTTTATAGTTGAAAGTTCTACATTTAGTTTCTTTGTATACATAATGAAAGATTTTTTCAAAAGAAAAAGAATGGATTTAGCAGTGTTTAGGAAGAAAATAATGACCCTCCAACGATATTAGTTTTACTTTGTGTACGTGGGTATCAGGCCATATAATAGTGAACACTTTATGATTTCAGGTACCACATGTGCTACAGTCCTTACCCGTGCTATATTTACTGAAGGATGCAAGTCAGTTGCAGCTGGAATGAATGCAATGGACCTAAGACGGGGTATCACTATGGCCATTGATGCTGTTGTAACAAACTTGAAGAGCAGAGCACGAATGATTAGCACATCAGAAGAAATAGCACAGGTAGGTTCCTGGATTTAAATCATTCTAAGTAGTATTAACTTGCTGCCAAAGTGTGCGAGTGCTCAGGAAATTACATTAGCTGCGTGGTTACTGATACGAAGTTCTTTGACAGGTTGGGACAATATCTGCAAATGGAGAAAGAGAAATTGGTGAGCTAATCGCTAAGGCCATGGAGAAAGTTGGCAAAGAGGGAGTCATCACGATTGCAGTATGTTTCTTACTGTTGACATTTTGTGTTTTCTCATATTGATTCTTTATGTGTGGTCCTGCCATCGCATATCACACATTCTGTGGTCCAGTTTTTAGGAGTACTTCTGCTTCCATACTTGATCAGCCAGACTCGCTATTCTTGTTGTCTTGGAAACTTCTTTTTGATTCAATTTGCGTGATTTGTTCTTGTAAGTAGAGCTAAGTTCTATGTCAGGTTTTGGTGTTGTAACCTGCTATCAGTGCTGTATGCTTAACATGCCAGAGAAGAACACAAATGTGAGGATGGGAAAAAAACACTTGAATTGCACTTATCGAGAGAGAGAGAGAGAGAGAGAGAGAGAGAGAGAGAGAGAGGATACTTGTATTGCTAAGTTTCTAAAAAAAATTATGACACTTGAAATCTCTCAACAATACTTATCCTTAAAAAAAAAAATCTCTCACCAATTTCAACTCTCTTCTTTGTAAAAAGGTCCAAAAACTTTGTAGTAATTCTTAATGTCCTTTCTTAGTTATGGCATTATAAAATCCCATGCATAATGCCTGGTGAAGCCTAAACATCTGTGTCATGGGCAATAAATTTGAACCTCCACACAAGTATGCAGGCAGAATGTGGCAGCTACCCCACCCCATTCTAAGATTCCCTCCTGGCTCCTGCTTTCTGCTCATGTTTGCATGTGAAAGTGGCTAGTGTTTGTGTCTTATACTGTTAATTTTGAAAGGGAAAGAAAAGAAGAGATTGAAGTTGCACCATCTTCGAAACGATTCAATTCCTAGAAGTGGTGCAGTGAAGGAGTAAAGCTCTTTCATAATGAGGTAATTTTGATCATATGTTACAATAATATAAGAAAGGTAATATGTTTTAGAGAAGCTGCAAAACATTTTTTTTATTTTGTGTTAGGGCTGGTTAACAATTTAGCAGAGTTTTCGAGATAATATATATATATATATATATGTGTGTGTGTGTGTGTGCATTTATTTATTTGTACAATTTACTTGTAACAGTGGCCAGATGTTTTTACTTTTATAGCACTCAAGCCTGGTTGTTGTATGTGAGACACCATACTTGGCCTTTCTTCATTCCTCATGCACTATCCATTGTCTTGTATCCTTCTTTTTCTCCCCCTCCCTCCTGTCTAAAATTTCCATGGGAAGGTGGAGGCAGTGGTTAGTAAGTTTTCCTGTTCCGAAGTGTTATTCTTAAAAACAGGTGGAGCTGACTCTAATTTAAACTACTGCAGGATGGAAAGACATTGTACAATGAATTGGAAGTCGTCGAAGGGATGAAGCTGGACAGGGGCTACATATCCCCATATTTCATCACCAACCAGAAGAACCAGAAATGTGTAATCCCTCTTGTTTGTAACATCATGCATATAAGTTTGTATCACTGTGGACACTCTCGATTGAAGAATGTGAACTGCAGCTTGAGTTATCATACCAACTTGTTAATGTTCACTTCAAACTAATACTGTTAATTTCTACTGGTAGGAATTGGAAGACCCGCTCATTCTGATTCATGAGAAAAAAATCTCAAGTATAAATGCTGTAGTAAAAGTACTAGAGTTGGCATTGAAGGTAATCAGTTTTTTGGCCAAAAGAATCTTATTTGTTTTTTTCGTTCTATTATTGTCTTAATGGTCTTTTGAACTTGCAATTTTTTAGCTTGACAAGTCTGTGTTATCTATGTTCAGAGACAAAGGCCACTGCTGATTGTTGCTGAAGATGTGGAAAGTGATGCATTGGCAACACTTATTCTAAATAAACTTCGTGCTGGAATCAAGGTTTTTTGTGTTTTTTTTGCTAGATGTATGTTTTTCTTATTCAATTTTTTGAATTTTGTGGATTATGCATCTCTATAGGTTTGTGCCATAAAAGCCCCTGGATTTGGAGAGAACAGGAAGGCTAATCTGCAGGATCTTGCCATTCTCACGGGAGGCGATGTGGGTCCATTGCCCTATTTTTCTTCTTTACATCTTTTGTGTAATGTTGTATTGCAGGACCCTCTAAATTATGCATTTTTCCTCTGATGTAGCTTATAACTGAAGAACTTGGTATGAATCTGGAGAATGCTGAATTTGGATATGCTTGGCACAGTGCAAAAAGGTAGGCCTATATGACTCTGTTCCGCAGGTGTATTATTTTTCTCAACTTAAATCCACCTTCTATCTACATCTTTGTGTTGAGGAATAAATTTTACTTAGAACCTATAGCAATGAAGATAGGAACATCATCTTTTCTTTTCTATATATGTTTCATATAATTAACAAAAATTGTTGTTTTAGGTTACAATATCAAAGGATGACACAGTTATTCTTGATGGTGCTGGTGAGAAGAAGTCCATAGAGGAAAGATGTGAACAGGTTTGTGTTGCTTCACTCTGGCGCATCTTTAGCCCTGTATTTGGCACATCCCAGATGAATTTTGAGCTGGAGACTGATTGGATTGTTGAAAAGCAATTATAGAAGAATATTTGTTGACATCTCTTCAGATCCCAACTAGATTTATTCTGCCTACCATTTGCAAATACAGATTAAGTCAGCAATTGAATTGAGCACTTCTGATTATGACAAGGAGAAGTTGCAAGAGAGATTAGCTAAGCTTTCTGGTGGTGTTGCTGTGTTGAAGGTCTGCTCCACTTTCCTAAATAGCTTGCCCTATAAACCTTAGATGACTTGCTGAGTTTCCAATCTTATGGTCATCACTCTCTGCTATTGTCATATGCTGCTTTTATGGTGTGTGAAGTTGTAGCCATGGAGAATGCAATGATTGAAGATTGCTTTTCCTTGCAGATTGGAGGAGCTAGTGAAGCTGAAGTTGGTGAGAAGAAAGATAGAGTAACAGATGCCCTAAATGCCACAAAAGCTGCAGTAGAAGAAGGAATTGTACCAGGTAATTTTGTTTGACATGTCTTTTCCTGTATGATCCAGTTGCATAAAATTGGAAGAGACTTACTAAAATTGTGTGTGTACAGGTGGTGGTGTTGCTCTTCTTTATGCATCAAAAGAGTTGGAAAATCTGTCGACAGACAACTTTGATCAAAAGATTGGTGTTCAGATTATTCAGAATGCTCTAAAGGTCTGAAATCTTCATCTATCTATGCTAGTATTCATTAGCTTGACAATCCTTATCTCAAAGTAGTGTTTTAAACTGTGGGGTCTTACATGATATGTTCGAAAATCTGACTGATGATGAACTTGAATATTAGCTTACTTTATGCTTATTTTTTGGAACCTGATCAAATGCCAACAGGGTTTCTTGAGTGTATAGTATCGTAAAATTTGAACTAATGAGTCTTTTTTAGTACATTAATATCCTACAGATATTATGGCTTGTTAATGACCTTAAAAGGTCTCGACATCTTCTGGTAACTCTATGAAATAGGGTTTTTTGGCCTCTTCTCATACATGAAATTTTAAATTGTAGACGCCGGTGCATACAATTGCTTGTAATGCTGGAGTGGAGGGGGCTGTTGTTGTTGGCAAGCTATTGGAGCAGGATAACCCTGATCTTGGGTATGATGCAGCCAAAGGTCTGTAATTTTTTTTTTCTTTCACCAAATGATCAGAGGTGTTATTACAACTTATAATAATTTGGGTCGGGTCTGATCAGTCTTTTGCACAAGCAGATCAATATGTAAATATGGTACAAGCCGGAATTATCGACCCATTGAAAGTGATCAGAACTGCTCTGGTTGATGCTGCGAGGTAAGCCGAAGAATCCCTTTTTCTTAGCTTTTTGTTTTACAAATTGATTGTAAACTTGAGATGTCTTAATTTATGCACAAATGTTACCTGGAATGCAGTGTGTCATCTCTGATGACAACTACAGAAGCTATTGTGGTTGAACTTCCCAAGGACGAGAAGGAAGTCCCTGCAATGGGTGGCGGTATGGGTGGCATGGGTTATTGATGATCCTTTCCAACAGAACACTGATCCAAACTGGCTGACACTCATTGTTTCCGTACTGAAATAAACACCTAGTGTTTTACCCATTTAAATATTTATTCAATCATTTGGAGCAAGGAAGGCATCATTGTATTCAAAATGATAGATCAGTTATGTAGGAAGTTTTGATAATTGTAGGATAAGACCTCTTCTGATATTTTTTTTTTCTTTTGTGAGGAACAATCTACATTAAGATAAATGAATGGTCTTTCCCTGCATAATTGGCAACTGAGAAGTTACTTTTTTTCGTTTCTTTCTTTTTGGTCCCCTTCCTTAGCGGGGATAAACACAAAAAATCGACGAAGACTTGAAGCTTCGTTTGGAAGTTTCAGAAAGGAAAGTAATGGTAGTTTCAAAATTGAAGAGAAGAGAAGAGAAGAGAAAAGAAAGTATTTATCACTACTTTATTTGAATTGTTATGAAAAAATGAGAAGAAAATCATTATTTTTTGTTTGAATAGTCATGAAGAAAGGGGAGAAAAATTATGTTAAACTATTTGATAATTGTCTAAATTTTTAATTCATGTATTTAAGGGTATTTTTAGTTAACCCACTTTTTTTTCCCCTTCAATTCTCTTCATTTTTAGAAAAATTATAAAAGTGAGTTTAATGACTTAAAATTTTATCTTCTACTCTTTTTAATTTTTTTGTTTGAGTATCTTGAATATGTTTTTTTCCTCTCCAAATCATTCGATTTAAAGCAGCTGTTAGGTAGAAATAGGTATATATATATAAAAAAGATACTGTAAGGTGTGGTTTAATGAATGAGAAGATAGGATTTATATAGCTAATACAGCTTTTCACTTTGGATTTAGTTGCTGCTCAAAGGCAAGAAAAATAACCAAAATATGCCTTTGCTGCTATCAACACCACCAAATATCACTATTGGCTTTAAAATTCCCCCTAAAATCCCAATATATTTTTTGGCTTTCTGCAAATCAACTTCTTTAATTACATGTTGACTTTATCTTGAATAATATTGCTACAGATTTTAAACACTTGTGAAATCATTCAAGAATTAAAACATCTCGCTCATATGCACTCACTCTGAGCTTACAATAAATAAAAAAAAATATTATATGAGAATCTCTAGTGAGGTCATTGATATTTGAGAATACATAAATCAATAACACATTCCAAAATGTCTTGGTTGGCCCCTTGAATCAAATGGTTCCTACATTTTTACATAGCATTTTTAAGGGAAAAAATTTCATAATATTGAACAGATCCTTTGAAAACTGATTGCCAAAGAAAAAAATAGTGTTTAAAACCGTGAATTTCGTTGTTTCAAGGAAGTTTAGAAGAAAAAAAAAATAAGGGTTAGGTTTTCCATTACTGTGAATAGCCTCCATTCAAAATTGTAGATTTCTATATTAAAATGCTATGAAAATTGTGAAGGAAATCATTCAAGTACAAGGAGTGCAAACAGGCCCTAAGAAGTTCCCATCATTTCTATGGTGAAGTTGCATCCAGCATCCAACAAGAGGAAGCATATACAATCTAAGTTCGAAAAAATTCAGGGATTTGATGCATGTATGCTTAGATAATTACAATGAGCACAGGCATGGGGGATGAACTGCCTAAATATTACCTGATTCTGGAATTGGTTATTGGTAAAAAAAAATAAAATCAGTTATGAACCAAAGAACTTCATACTATTTCTGAAAATTGCTTAAAAATATATCTTCTTACAGACAGAAATGGTGCCACAGCCAAATAACTTTCACTAGTAAGGACGCAGAAACTCCATATTGCACAGGTTCCTGAGTGAATGTTTCCAATCATTTGCCTTTCCGGCGCTTTTGCATTCCCGCACAATCTGAACAGTACCATTTTCCCTTAGGTTGTTCTTTCAAACCAACGCAGCCATAATGGAACCATTCTATCTTACACTGTTGAAAGAGAGCAAGTGCTTTCATCAGATTTGAGCCTTAGGATACAAGACCAGAAGGAGATAATTATTAAACTTAAATACATACATCAGGATTGTCGCAGGCAACCATCTCCCCATAGCTCACTTGGTTGCAGAAACAGTATGTGGGTTCATTGGGATCCACTGGTAGATCTAAATCCATACCGGTTGGATTTGCAGTTGCTGATGCAGCTAGGCGTGTCCTGCAAAAAAAGGTATTTTAAATCTCATTATCTATCACATCCTTAAAACTTCATCAAAAAGGTCTTAGGGTAACTGTAACAAGAAGCCTATGAAAAAAAAAAACTCGATCACTTCCCATGCTTCTTAAACCCATATAAAAACAAACTCATATAGAAACCAACTCAGGTTATTATCATAATTACTCAACATTAAATATTTTTAGATTTTGTGAATCAATACAAAGGTTGTACCCAGGGCATAAGGCTCCCGCACTTTGGCAGGGTTAGGGAGAGATGAATGGTAGGCAGCCTAACCCATAATTCGCAAAGCTAATTTTCAGGACCACTGCGCTAGGCCAACAAGACCATGCCAGAGGCAACGACCTCCATAGTATGGGAATCAACATAATATAGAGATATTCAATCACTTCCTATGCTACTTAAAATGTCAGCTTTTAATAATCATTCACCATTAAATAATTCATATTTTGGTAAAAAGATGATACTGAGATTTGGACAAATTCAAGAGTAAGTGGTGCAATTGAAGAAATAGGGAGCATGATGTGTCTATCTAGAGGAATTTAAATTATAAAAAAAAAAAAAAACTCAGAAATTTCAGCACCAACTCTGCAATTATATGCAATATATGAGATATTTCAAAATTTTCAGGAATAATGAATTTAAGTTTCATTTGTTTGATCCAGCAATAGGGGCCGATTATGGAATTTCAGAAACAAGTCAAGATTTGTGTTGCAACACAATGCTTCAGCTACTAATGTCAGCTTTTGATAGGTTGTAAGGACATAAAAGTTTCCAAAACAAAAAGGGCAATCAGGATAAAAAGCATCAACAGTGCATATAAGTGAATTGCAGATAAATAAAGAAGGGAACTTTGGAACTCCAGATAGATATAGGAAAGGTAGTTATGACTTACTTCTTACGTCCTCCTTTACTACTATCACCACCCCTTCCAGATTTCACATTACTGTCGAGGTTTTGAGCAGGGTGAACCAGTTGTAGCAACACTATCTCTTTCTGCCACAAGTCAAAGTACAACATTAAATTAGGGCGATCCACACAACAAAGTAGGAACATTTCTGTGGTCACACAAACGTCAAGCCTGCTAAATTGTACCCTGACCATACAAGCATATTATAGAATGAAGAAGATAACAGAAACACACCGCGCCGAAGTTCTTCATCAAATTTTCTCAAATATTGATCAAGTTGTTGAATGTGAGCATCTACCTGTTCAATAATTACAATATAAACACTGAGCTAGAGATATTAAACGAGTGGAAAATTTCGATTCAGATCCTAGAGATATTACTCGTATTAACAACAGGCACCAAAACAAAACCTAGGGACAGTTTCATTGCAGCATAGATATTAAATCACTGCATTGTACTTTACTAAGATTTCCAGCACCAAAGTTGGGAGTCTCATATAAGACATCCCTACCATCACCACAAACTATATATGTATGTATGCAGTTGGCATTAAAATCCTAAAATGGCCATCTTGTTGAATTGTATAACAAATACCATCCCAAACACAAGACTCAATTTAATCCTATTTAAAACAAAGTGTACCGGTTAAATTTCCAAGACACCAACGCCTCATTAAAGAATGGCATGAATATCAAGTTGGTGTATTTTTTTTTTCATCTTTCCTAGGTTACAAGTAAGAACATCAAATCATTACAACTTTAAAACACAACTAAACACCAATGACCATTCTTCCTTGGCTGCCTCTAATCCCTTACCCCTAGGTTTACTTGGGAGCATAGTTATTAGAACCGGCCCGAGCATCAACCCAGTGGGGTGATCGGGTGGATGGATCATTGGTTCAACCGCTAAGTTAATTGGTTGAACTGAAATAACATAAAAGTATCATTTTAGAAATAAATAATTATGTAACTATAGAAAACATGTTAAGATTAAAAAAAGTTGATGTTATTTCATTACCCTCACTATTACTCATATAAAAAAGAAATATAATTTAATTATTGCACAAAATTTTTATAAGTAAGGAAAATCTTGGGCATGCATAAAAATATTTTATTTTATTTGTATCAATATATGCACATTTAATGCCTTTTTTTTGTTATTTACTATACTATATTATGTATATTTACATAGTTCATTATTTTTTATGTTTCGAAACAATATTGAAAGCGGTTAGCAAGTCAACTGGCCAGGTTGCCGACTTACCGATCCAACCGGCCGAGCTGGGCAAGTTCCAATAACTATGTCTGGGAGACCCTTCAAATCACTAGTGAGTTAGAAGAGAATCAGGTATTAATTTGTAGCGGAGTTGGTGTGAGGCTATAGAGCTAACCTACAAGTCTCAGGTTCAACTCCTACCCCCCCCCCCCCCCCAAAAAAAAACCCCAACAAAAAAAAAAAGTAAAAGAAAAAGAAAAACCAAGATTAGCTGAAGGAAAAGAAGGCAAGACAATTTCTTGAAGTTAAAAAATTATCCACAATCTCAAAAAGATCGTTTGACAAAATATATTATTCAACAAGAGACTAAAAAAATGTCCACCTCTTTACTTGTTCATGTACATAAGTGGAAGCATGTCAACTGATAGATATTATGGCACTGAAAATCGTGAAAAAGTTACATTGGATCTCATTTCAAGTCTTTAGTAGGACTAGTTTGAGGATAGACCCCAAGGACCCAATTCTTAGATATTACTTGAGGAATCTCAGTAACTCTTTCAAGATGTTCTGCCATTCCCATGCTTTCTATCTTTATCAAGCATTTCACTGCCCAAACATATCAATGCAACATCTGGATGTAGATCTTACTTGAAGCTACTCTTACACATAATGTATGTAGTATTACGATATCCAATTTACACATCAAAAATAAAAACAAAAACAAAACAAAAAGGTCAAAGAAAAATAAAAAGAAATGCATATCCATCCATAGGTATATAAATACAACCGATCAAAGATTTCCAAGCGACGTGCTCTGTCTGGAAAACTGAGAAATTTAAGTGACTTTAGCAGCAGATCAGCAACTAAAATAGCTCTATGGAAATACTGGTTCAACAGAGTGCAGATTCCAATAAATCCTGACCAACAAGCTCTAGGTTAGTTGGTACCTCCTCCACCTCCCCATATGGGGAGGTTGAAGGTTCAAGACCCCAAAAGCGGCAAAGTGTGTGTGTGTGTGTGAGATTTATCTATATAAAAAAAAAAAAAACAGATTACAATAAATACTGATGCACAAGAGAGAAGGCGGATAATTGCACAAATAGGAAATTTGGCAACAACAAAACCAAGAAAATCTTTCAGCCTCTAGCTATCAGTGAACATAAACAAATATAGAAGAAGAGCCATAAATCACAGAATAACCACATGTGCTTTTCATAGTTAATGCAGAAAATATGAGAAGCGAACAGAAAAAACAGTCATTTAGCATAGACGGAAGATGGAGTTGCCATGTTTGTACCAAATCATATGCCTGAACAGCCAAGGCAACTTTCTCATCAGCAATTCTGATTGCATGCTTTTGCTCATCAAGTGCAGTCGTCTGAGAATCTAATAAGAGAAGCATCTGGGGTAACGTTACCAGACTTAATTCCCCGCTTGATATCCTCTATTTCTTGTTCACAATGTTTTTCATTTTGCCGTTGGATTTCTGTTTATGTACACAGAAAATAAAAACTGTGCTTAACATTCCTACAGCAAAGCAGAAGAAAAAGATACAAACTACATATACATATAAACAAACGACAGTTTGCTGGTTTATGCAAGAACATTGAGTACTAAACAGACGAAAATACCAACAATAAATAAAAATATCATTTGATGTATGGAAATTATTATAACCAATATCACTGCATAATTTCACTACTAATAAAGTTTCATCATCACTTCTTTTTTGCAAGGTTCATCCATCACAACTAAATCCTAGGGTAAAACCAAGAGATCAAGAAAGGGGAAAAACAGAAAAGAAAAGAAAACCATTATACTTGCTAAAAAATCATTAAAAATAAAATGTACTATGAACTCAACCACTGTTGTCCTAGTCCATAAGCTTCAAACCCCCACAAGACTTTTATTCCCACAACTTTTCTTCCAAAATTGTTTAGGAAGAAACTGATGATAAGAAATGCTATCTGACCGTTGAAAGCGGCAATAGGGAACTCCCAGATGGAAAAAGAAAGGAAAAGAAAGGGAAGTTGTCCAAGTTTAACACAATGCCCCCACCATATGCTCTCTAACAGTAATCAATCCAAGTTCCAAATCTTCATCTTTGTTCTGAATATTTTGGTTCTGTCCCAATTCAACATTCTTTAATAAAAGAACTACTTCGGCTTTGCATTTGTACCATGCTTGAAACACATTGAGTTGTTAAGCATTTCACATATGTATTCACTTATCAAAGCAACAGCAATTATCAGGGTCCAAAACCCAAAACCAATACATCTAACAAAACATGCCTGAAAAGATTTCCATCTCTACCCCAACACTATACCATATTGGCAGTCACCATGGTTTTGATCCTGCTCCCACAACAGGAGACCTAGCACAATTATCTAAACCATCTAGTCCAAGACAACGGAGGAAGCATACTAGGGCACGCCCAAACCAGGAAAGCAAAATAAGTTGAATTTAATTCCAACATTGAGGACGGAAAAGCAAGTCTTATATGGTGAAGACAAAGTAACTTCAATAATAATAAAGAACATACAAGATATACTAACGAAATGGACTGATCAGTCCTTATCAATGTAAAGCATACCTTGTAAACTTTTATCTAAGTCGTGCAACAATCCGTACTTTCTTTGCAGCATATTTGGCAGCGATTCCAAATCTGAAGAAAAGCAATCAACTTAGTCACCCCAAACATCACTCAAGTGGACAATGAACAATATAAATAATAACTTCCAGATTCTGTATTGATTTAGCAGGCAATATCATTATCATCAGACACGAGATTCCCTAGGGGTCCTCGCCAACCAGTGGCAGATCAAGAAATTTTAGTTAGGAGGGGCAAAATAGCAGGTATTGAAATTTAACAAGGTTCATATGAATATATATAAAATAAAATAAAAATTAGGGGAGAGGGGGGGGGGGGGGGGGGTTGCTTTGTCCCCCCTAGAGCCGTCTCTGTGGCCAACCCCCACCCTTGACACAGGGTGCTATTATTAGAGTGCACATGCATCACAAACACCAGAGTTGCAATATTTTATGTCAATGAAAAACAAAAGAGACCAAATTTGAGAAGGATCAATAGCTGTATCAGAAACTGAACTTGAAAGACCTAGAAGACCTATAAATTATGGCTTGATTAATTTTTTATTTTTTATTAAAAAAAATTACTCAACATCATAGCTTAACTGTTGAAAACAAGAAAAAGTTTATTTAAAGAAAAAACACACATGCAAATACCCACCTACATGCACATTCATCCACATCCATAAAGAATTTTCTAAGAAATAGCACTTATTAGTCATTATGTTTTCTGGAGAAATTACAGGGAGGATGGATCACAAATAGTGGTGTACGCTTTTACTGCTGATTGGAGTTGGACGATGATTGGGCTCATGAATGAGGAAGGGATGTACGTATGTATAGAAGAATTAGTGGGGGAAAGAAGTTACAGGCTGTTTAAAAGATTCTCACAATCAAGAGATGTTCGAAAGCATTCTACACTTTAAAAGATTTCAAGAAACAGCAGCTGCAAATTAATGCTATGAATGTCACTTAACAATTAACATATGTCCATTATGACACTGCTCCCAACCCAAAATGATAAAAGAATTCAAGCAAAAGCAGCTACAATTTAATACAATAAATGTCACTCAACAATTAACATGAATCCATTATGACATTGCCCTCAACCCTGGACTATCAAATAATTAAATATTCAATAACTTAATAATCTCTAATATTTATCAAAAAAATAGTATTAAATTCTATCAATTAATAATTATTTGAGGAACCAACTTCATTCCATGGTGGATAACTAAAAATTCTATTACTTAATAATTAATAGATTTATTACTTAATAATTAATAATTTTATGAAATTATTACTTATAGTATTAATTATAATAATAGAAAAATACAAATGAATGCGTGTATATATTATAATAAAAGTATTAGGAATATTAATTTTTATTTTTAGTAATAAGAAAAGAGATTGGGAGATTTCTCATGAGTTAAATTAGGTATAACACCATATCGTTTTTTTTTAAAAAAAAAGTTCATCACTTTGAAAATATGTATGCATGTCCTATTTTTATGTTTAAAATCGTATATTAGTGAAAAACGGTCCTTCGTTAATAAATAAGAAACTCAATAATTAATAATTTTATTAGTTGATAATTTTTAGTTTTTTCCTAAGATTATTAATTATTAGAGGGTTGACCTGTATACTAAATTACAATTTCCACATATTGGGCTTCAATAGTCTACTTGATACCAAATTGTTTAACCCAACAATTCGACTACTTACAGTATCATGATGTTATCCTTCACGCCTATTATTTGAATGACAAGAGCAAGTTGACACTGAAGGATCCAATGCCATCCTGTGATTCCCTACAACTGTCAAGACCTACTAATAGAATTTGGTTGTTATGTTTGGAAAAATTTCAAATCCAACCCTTTCAGTTCATTCAATTATATAAAAAAAGGGTCCACCCCTAGAGGATAACCCCATCGAAGGCTTGACCCCCAAGGGAGTTATCCTTGGTGGATCTGCCCCTCAACACGTGCAAGTAAAAGTCGCGAATTGGCGCAGTGGCGGAAAGTCAAACCTATATCAAAGTCTGGGTACGATTCGTCCAACCAACTGCACTAGCGCCTTGGGGGCTGGCCCCAATACTCAAATTGGGAACTTCAGGGATCAATATTTAATGCCCTTTCCAACTGAGATAACCCTTGGGGTTAAATTCATTCAATTAAATAACAAAACCTAACTACTTTAATTCCAAATTCACTATAATATATAAACAGATGGGAAAATTATAGTGACATCGCCCAAGGTCTCTGGCAATTACAGGGACCTCCTCAAGTGTTTTTTGATATTACACTGACCTCCCCTATCAGTGTTGTCTCTTGACGGATATTAACAGAATTTGTGAAATTACCATGTTACCCTTAGTTGACGACCCAAATAGTTCACGTGTAAATCAGCATTTTTGAAATCTCTGTTTTGCCCTCGTCATTAAAGTATCTGCCAAACCCACAACAAAGCTTCCTATGATATCTCTAGAACCTGATCTCCCTTTTCATCTTTCCTTCTCCATAATTTTCTAAAATTCATTTTTCTCCATAGAAAATCATTCCCTCTTTAAAAATCTCTCTACCAGACCTTTCTCCACCTCAAATTTTTACCACATCTTGCTCACACACCACACCATCATTTTGCAACTCAAAGAAAGGCTCATTTGATGAAAAAAAAAAAATCAAGCTTTCTCTTCAAAAATCCTCTCCACTCTCTCAGTCGGAAGTCCCCCCCCCTCTCTCTCTCTCTCAAACCCCCTTGCAATATCATAACCACTCTCACCTACGAATTGCTTGAAGACCAAAGAGAACAAAGGCATTTTAGATTGAGCATTTTGTTGAAGATCAAGATGAAGGTCTGGCTGCTAGATTGAAATGTTTGTGGCTTCATCTAATGTATATGTGTGTGTGTAGAAATATGAATGTATGTCTTTGTAAAATGATTCCCTATAAATTTAGGGATTGCAAACTTGCAATGTTAATTTTTTTCTTTATTTTTTGGGTCATATGCTAAGGAATTGGGGTTGCGCTTTTTAGATTATATCTAATTATATGGTTTGTTTGTTTTAGGTTATATCCGATTCCAATGAAATTATTAAAAGATGTATTATATGGGTATGTATATAATAAGTAATATATACATTAAATCATAATTATGTTCTTAATCAAACAAATTAGTAAGAATTGTCTGTAGATTACATATTATATATGTACTAATCATAATTATATTCTTTATGAAAGGATTATCTCTAGATTACATATTTACTTATCATAATTATATTCTTTATAAAAGGATTATCTCTAGATTACATATTTACTTATCATAATTATATTCTTTATAAAAGGATTTTTTTGGGGGGTAAATATAAAAGGATTAGTACAAGTTATCTATAAATTACATATTTTATATGTATTACGTATTCCCCATAATAAGGTTTCATGGGCGTTGTTTCACTGTTTTTCCTATTTGATTATCAGTGATGCAGGGAGGCTCTTAATAGCATGGATTCTACTTGCGTTCCATTTTCATAGAGGTGCTTAATAACATGGAGTTTATCTGTGTTCTGACTTCTAGTAGTGGGATGTTTTCCGATCACTTTGGACTCTTCTTCTGGAATTTCCACAATGGCAGTGTTGGCATTTGGGTGGGTATTGGAATTTGTATTGTCAGCATGGTGGTCTATGTATTGTTATGGGGTTTGTTTTGGTAATTTGTAGTTCATGTTTTGCAAGGGAGGTTGTTAAGTATAGTTTTTTCCTTTAGTATAGTCCATGGGAGATTTTATTTTCATCACCAGTTGACCATACGTACATATAGATTTTAAAAAGTTTTTAGTGAGAGACATAGATTTAGGGGAGATTTTTAGATGAGGATTAGAGAGAGATATAGGGGTCTAGTTATAGAAACTGATTTAATTTTAATTTTAATTTTAATTTTAAAGAGATAAATTTAGAGAAAAATAAATTTAAGATATATTTTAAAGAGGATTTTTTTTTTTAATTATTTAAAAAAATAATATTAATTTTAAGGAAGTTTTTGGAGAGAGGAAGTTAGTTTTGAGAGAGAGCCCTGTATAGATGTATACAGTTTTAGAGAGAAAAATAAAAGAACTTGATTTACACATGACATGCACAGGGCATAGTTGTCCTTAAATCAACGGCATTAAAGGGCATAATCGTCACTTCATAAGAACCATGGGTATTATGGGCATATCAGACAAAAATATTAGAAACCCTAATTTTCACCATTATTGTAATTGACAAAAAATGTGCGGAGGGAGGAATCTTCATACTGTCAGTTTAATTTTCTCTAAACATATATACAACAACTGCAACCTGCATTTTCCCAGGATGTCATCAGCAACGGCAATTCCCTGTTTGCACAAGGTACCACGAGGATATATCCAAAAAAATATATATTTTCAGTTTGAATTCAATATATAAAAGCTCTGGATTATTCATCCATTTTGGTCTTAGTTCAGAGCTTTCATATATTGAAATCAAACCAAAAAGACTCAGTTTGATACGTTTTGGGTGAAAAGTAACATCTTGCCAATCACTGAGCAAGCAAATTCCGAACCAAACCCCTCGCACCCACCTGACCAACTTCCCAATTTCAGTAAAATAGCCAATTTCAGAAAGACACCGATCCTCAGTCCTCTATGAATTTAAAATACATCATCTAAAACCCTCTTTCCATCATGACATATTAAAGAACAACAAAAAAATTATAACCAAAAAAATTTCATACAAAATTCCTAGATCAATGAATTCTCACAATTCAAGTGCTGTCACCGGTGTTCAGATTAACTAGGGTTTTCGTGATACTTTCCAATGTGAGCATCAGAATACGTTCTTGTGTGCGTGTATACAGACACACATATAGATAGAATGAGGTGAGGCAAGGGGGAGGAAGAGTGCTTACTGGCGTGAAAATCTTCAAGAAATGACATTTTCCGGGAAAGTGGATTGTTTCTTGATTCGTTCCCCCCAAATGATGCTATATTGCTATTCGCGCTCCAAATAAAAGGTTACCTGCACTCCAAATAAAAGGGATTTTCCGTACAGCGCCCCTCTCTCCCCGCTCTCTTCCTCTCTTTCTTCTCCCTACCTATGAAATTAAATATATACACTGTATCTATTATCTAGGGGTGTCTATGGGCTATGAATTAACAAAGCTTCTATCTCAGCCCGAGCCCAGCCCAAATCGGGTTGTTTTTTATCATTTGCTGTGTAACATACTATCAGAGTATCATGCATAAATATCGCCTCGGGCGGGTTAAGTATCACTCATTCATCCAAAGTTCGGCCCACATATCTGTGGGCCCAGATTGTGGCCTAGCCCAGACCTTGTGATAATTAGGGTTGGGCCTCACGCATTCATCCCAACCCCAGCTTGCAAAATTTAAGGAACCAAAATGTATGCCTAGCTCGGCCCAACAGAAAGTTGGAAATGTAATTAAAAAAAATTCTAATCAACCTTGAATGGCAAAATAAAGAAAGAAAAGCAAAGGCAATCTTGTATCATAAGGTTATCATCCATCTCACTTCTTCTAGCTAGCTAGAATTTTGGATGAAAATTGTGCATCATGTGTTCTTAATTGGAATGCATTATTTCCTTAACTTCAATCCAAAACCCTCTTGTGGAAGGAGGCTCCTCTGTACACTTCCTGCCAACTTTCACCAAATCCATTTCCCTCCCCCCCACAACAAGTCAAGTCACAAGTTCATTGGATCATTCTAAAGGATACACCTAAACCCAATCATAAGTCACCTAACAAAACACCATATATTCATAATAATAATATCATGAAAACCAGTTCACTTCATATTAAAAATAGAAAAGTTGTGTGAAAACAAACAAACAAAAACAGAAAAAAAGTGACGAGGATTCAGTAACATATGGATCAGGAAGAGCCGCAGAGCACATGGGCGGCACTAGACCAATAGTCACAGTAAACCAATCTACCAAATCTTCTAGAGGGTTGCAATGGTGGCTACTGGGCATCAGATAAAATATATTAGTGATACATGCAAACATGTTTGTTTGTATAAGATACTATTTTTTAGTACAATTATTTTTTCTTTTTAATCACAACTTTTAACTATCATTTTTAATCAAAATGGCCCCAAGACATTGATAGTATTGTATTATTCATGATGCTATATATAATATTGAAAATGACATTATCATAATATAGCAAAGAAAATAGCACACCATTAAAACGGTTAATTTTACTATTGTGCCAAATTTGAACAGTAATAACTTATTTGATATGGACATTAGGAGTAACTTTAAGACACTCAGAAGTGTTTAGAAGTTCTTCAAATTGGATTAGGTCA
Source organism: Nyssa sinensis (assembly GCA_008638375.1). NCBI lineage: Eukaryota > Viridiplantae > Streptophyta > Magnoliopsida > Cornales > Nyssaceae > Nyssa > Nyssa sinensis. The sequence goes on along the minus strand of CM018031.1, from coordinate 2,452,174 downwards.
GAAGCACTCTCGTTAAGTTATCTGATTTTTAAGAAAATTAACTATTTTCTGATCTAATTTTGTTCAGGTTTAATATATATTTCAGGACTAGATATGAATTAATGTACTGTTAAAAAATATTTATCAAATAACTGCAAAATCTTAAATCAGTTCATTTGTATTCTATAAAATCAGTTTTAACCTTTTTCAAACAAACCCTCAGATTTTGTAACATTTTAACATTTCAATGGTTTAAGAACTATAAATTTTGTGATTGGGTTGAATGAAAATTTAATTATTAAATTATCTAATAATTAAATACTTTGTTTTATTTAAATTTGAATTTTTAGTAGTATTGTCTCTTTATTTATTTATTTATTTATAATTTCATGCTTTGAACACCTCAAATTGAAATTATTTTCAGCTACATTGGAAGTTTAATCAATTATTTTTCTCTCATATATATATATATATTTAATATTGATTTTTACACGGGGAATATTTTTTTTAGAGACATAAAAATGGACCGCACTTCAAGTTTCACTAATCTTATTTTAATCGATAATTGAGATGCTAATCCAAGTGATAGAATTATTGCAAAAATCAGACGGCTACAATCAGCTCGAGTATGGAAATATGATTAATGGCTTGATTAGATTTCTGGGTCTGCTTCTGGGAAGAAACTTTTGAAAACATTCTCGAGCACCGCCCCCTCTGCCAACGGTCAGTAGAAATTCCTCCAAGCGCGGAATGAGGGCCCGATTGAAGCCAACAAGATGTGAGCGACAGTCAAACTTGTTGGCCCCCCTGTTTGTCTTCCTCTGTTTGTCTTGCCTCAATCTTCATCAACAATCAATCTTTATCTTCCTTCTTGTAACTTTGTTCATATGACTTTTTTCTGCCTGTTGTTGGATTGGAGATACTAATGCTTTCACAGCAAGTCTTGTGAGATAGATATATATATATATATATCAGGTTATTCAAAAAGAGCGATGAAACAAGAGGCAAACTCACTTTATTTAAATAAAACCTATTACCAAATCGGAAGAAATGGTTCTCTAATTGAAAAGGGTTTTTGTAGAAGACATTTTTAATCTTTTCGTGTCATTCAAGGTCATTTTTAATAGTTATTCAGAATTTTACTCGAATTTGAAAAAGTTTCATTTAATATGAAGTGATTCTCACTGAAATTTTACTCAAACCTTTGAAAAAAAAATTTATCATACCGTCTTAAAAATTTTAAATTTAGCTTTGAATACTAAGTTGATGAATAGTATTTTGTAAATTTGGATTTGAATTTGAACAAAATGAATTTAATATGAGTTTGAGTTTAGAGTTTGCAATTTTTTATAATTATTTTCCCTTCTTTTGGCTAGCAAGAAGACTATTAGTTGCAATTTGAGGTATTAGTTTTTCTTTCACTCATTATTGTTGATAAAGACGAACAAAATGAAAAGAAAGCTTGGAATTTTACTACTGGAAAAAGAGAAAAAAAAAAAAAAACTTCTTGGATTCTCAACTATTCAATATGTGGCTATGGCATTTTTTTTTTTAGTTTTTGACTTTTTTCATCAATTTTCCCTATTCTATATAATTCTTTTACCAAATTTATGAAATTGAGGACCCTCTTTAGCGAAGTGTCTTCTTACCTCTTCTCAAATAATGCCTCTCTGTCGAGAAGACGCTTTTGTCAATTTTGTGAGTGTGATAAATATGTTTAAAATTGCGTGGGACAGGGAATATTGATAAAAATAAAATAAAATCATTTGGTACAGTCAAAAGCTTCATTTATATTATTGCAAGTTTTTTTCTTTTCTTCTCTTTTTTCTTTTTTCCTTTTTGAAATGAAAGGAAGAAGGTGCATTAACACCATTAGTTGAAGGAATGGTGCTCGGCCTCCCAGTCAGAGGAAGCAAGAAGGCAGGCTTTGTAGTATCAGTCCACTTAGTCGGTGGGCTAATTCAGGACCATTATATTGTGCATGTGACAAATCAGGCTTGTTATTTTCTTTTATTTATTGGCATGGATGTTCTCTTTTCAATGAATCAAAATCATATTTACTATATTTAAGGAGCAAGTAGAGCTCACTAGAGTTGGTTTGAGCGTCATGACATCATGGAGAACGAAATCAAATCAAATGGTCTTAGAATCCAATGGCTATGAGCCTAGATAGCAGTTTGATTAAAATAGCCCTTTTAAACTGCTGCTTCTCGAAGTATTTATAGTCCTGCCCAAAAAGCTTCATTCACTTTCTTCTTGCTGAGGAGTGTGTAAAGCCTCAACTAACACTCCAAACCAAGAAAAAGAAGGTTAGTTTTCTTCACTCAAGCATTAACTGGTTATTGCTTCCATTATCAATGTCATAATCTATTATCATTTCCATTGTTAGTTGTTACTGTTACTGTTATTGTTATTAACATTGCTGTTGATATTGTTCTGCAGTTTATTTTCATATATTTTGAGTTTCATGTTTTGGGCAATTTTTTTTTATGGAGGCTTAGTTGGATTTTTTCTTGAGAACTCTTTCTTAGACTTTCTGGAGATAACTTTTAGTTTTGTTGAAAAAAGTCTTTCTCAAATGGGGAGCGATGCGGGGATTATGTCAATGAGACTGGAAAAATCACATTTTTTTTAGAACATCAGAGGGTCTTTTCTTATATGAATTAGGATGCAGTTTCTTCTCTCATGAAGAGAAGTGATCCTAAAGTAGAAAAGTGGATACTACTCATTGCTTGTACTAATGTAGCTTTGAAATCTTACTGTCTTATGTGAATATGAAGATAAAATTCCACTTTAGTTGGCGGATTTTGGCAGTGTATTTTCCTATCACAATGGATACATTTATCTAATAAAATATCTTTGATTAGATTTTCTTTGGGTGTAAAAGTAACTAGCTACATTTTAATGCTTGGGCTCAATGTTGTTCAACCACAATCAAGATTATCTTGGAAATGTACTGGGTGGGTTAGTGATGTAGGAAGTTTGTTAGTATTACTGATAAATATATAACTTGGTTTTGTTTTCCAGCACATTGTTTTCCTTTTTTAATCTTTTCTCCGTTTATGCAGCTCCTATTATTATGTTAGTTATTGAAGCTTGTAGTACTTGATGCTGCAGAATGATTGAATCTGCTGAAGTAGTCGAGGCTAAGATGGTAGAAATCAAACCTAGAAATTCTGAGGTTGTTCCATGGGCAGAACAAACTGGACCACTGGAGCAGAAGAGTGTTGAATGCTCAGTAGAAAGGAAGAAGTCCCTACGAGCACGCTATTCATATGGCATTATCTTTTTGTTAATAAATCTTATTGCATGGCTTGTTCGCGACTATGGACAAAGGGTTTTCCCTCAGCTCCATTGTAAGTCAAAGTTCTTCCCACTAAAACTGTAATGACAACTTGTTTTAAAAAAAAAAATCTTCATATGAAAATTAGGCAATGTTTTCATCAAATAATTTGCAAATACTTGTGCAATTTTTTGAACTTATGTGGCCTGAGTACCTTTTTCAATATCCACAGGTAGCTCAAAACATTTTCCTTTGCAAGCCTCATTCTTCTTTATAACACTATGGGGATTTCTAAAATATGCTGCTGTTTCTTTCTTCTTCTTTTTATTTCCATTTTCCCTGTTTTTGATTGCTCAGCAAGTCAGCATACAAATGGATTGTTCAAAAATTAGGTTCTTTCGAAAAAAATATATTAATTAGAATCTTGAATATATCTATGTCGTTTCATTTGAACTACCTGTTCTACAAAGAGCTGGACTTTAAAAAAAACATTTTTTATAAGATAGGATCAGTACATGATGCTGTTTTGTTTCTTTTGTTTTTTGAAATTTTCTGCAGACTTGAAAGCTTGTGGCATTGGGGGACGTGATTGTTTTTGTACAATGGGAGTTCTTCGTGTGAGTTTAGGATGTTTCGTATCTTTCTTCTAGAAGTATAATAAGTACTTTTCTTCTTGTGAGGAATTTTTAAATGCATTACCTTTAGTCATCAGGGACAAAAAGATAAATGCTGGAATTTTGGTTTTTGAAGTTTGAGCCTCTTATGCATCAGCTGATGGTAACTAAATAGTGATAGAAGTATTCAGTTACAGGGTATCTTCCATCAATGCTAGCTCTTAAGTGGTTTTGTTCTCATGTATAATTCTGGAAAAGCAGAATTTTTCTCTCTTAATACAGAGGTCTATTGGCTGCATGCTGTCAGATCCCAACTGGTTTTTATACTGAATCTTGCCTGACCGGATTTGAATCAAACAAACATAGTTTAGAGTGTCTCTAATGCGGCTCAAGGCTGCCAAGAAGGTTTTATGCCCACCCTTTGTCAGGCCTGGACATCTTTTTGACACCCTTAAAGCTCTCAACAGTCAATGTGAAGGATCATAAGTTGATAGTGATTGAAAACTACGATGTGTCAGTTGAGGATTTAAAAAAATGGAAGATTCCTTATAGTCAATGTTTTCCTTATCATTTATGGTCAATTTCATTATTTTTTCTGCACCATCTAGCATCCTTGACATGCAATTCAGATATTTTTCTTTATAATATTTCTGACAACGTGTAAAACAAGCAAGTTGTACGAAGCTCGCAGCACATGGCATTCTGGATGGTGGGCGTTGAAATTTGTCTTATTGATCGTCTCACTAGTGATTCCATTCTTTATTCCCTCAGATTTTGTTCAATTATATGGTACGTGTCAGTTAAAGACCTTTTAATGCTGGTTCATGTCAATTTATATTCAATTTACATCCTCAACTCTATTTGCCAACTAATGAAGAAACCAAGAAAACTCACACTATAAGCATGAACACTTTTACCTTTGGAGCTCTATGAAAACAGCTCTCTGTTACAATTGAATTTTCCTTTTGCATGGAAGACTTTTATATATTCTCTTTACCTGCATTATGCAATACCATAAATTTAAGGTTATTAATATTTTCTTGCAGGTGAACTTGCTCGTGTTGGTGCAGGGTAATATTCCAATCCCTTGTTTAGATGTTTATACCTAAAATGATCAAGTATCTATACATTTAGTTTAATCTCTATAATAATCTGAAATATTTGTTTGAACTATAATAGTTTTGCAGTGCAGCAGTACCAATGCTCAACTTGCCTTCTGATTCTTCTACCACCATCCTTGTTTACCAAAAGCACTATCCTCGTAATTCATTGCATAAACTTGAAAAAATGGATTAAGATTTGTTCTTCCCACTGTTCTACTCCTGCTGATTACTTGAATGAACTTTCTTTATTATAACTTGTGATCTATGGTGCAGTGAAATACTGTTGCATTCCAGGTTTCTAATAAAGACTTCATCCAGCATAACACTTTTAGTTTGTGTGCTTATTGTTTTTCTTGTCTTCCCTGTAAGAGTGGATCAACACCTCAAGAAGAGAAATATTTGTGAAATTGTTAGACATAAACAAGAACAACCCCATATTGAAACAGTTTAACCAATGAGACAAACTTTTTGGTGAGTTTAGATATCTCAATGAGCTAAGATTTTCTGGAGGAACCAAAAAAAGGCACTTGTAACAACGTGGATTTCCCACTGAACTTGACTCTGCTTTATTAGCTCAAAGTTATATTTCCCACTGAGATTGAGAGGGCATTGGTGTGTTGCAGATAAGTTTTCATTATCACTTTCTATCCTTTTATGTTATGACTAAGTTTCAGTTTTTACTTTACATGGTGTAGGATTTTTCTTCTTCTCCAACTCATAAGTGTCATTGAGTTCATCACATGGTGGAATAACTACTGGATGCCCAATGAGAGGAGGCGGCAAAGGTATGAGCTTCCTGTATGCGGTGCAGCCATTATCTATCATCTACGGTGTATGATGTATAAGATGCCAATTGATTGTTAAATCACCAATTGTTCTAAAAGCTTAAGCTGTTAGAGATGGGCTAACAATTTATATTAAGCTCTCAACACTCCTCCTCACGTGCGACCTCGGACTCGCGCATGGAGAGGCAAAGAAACCACATATGAATGTGAAGTAGAAGAGAATGCAAATGCAAATGGAGCCCATAACCAACGCTTTGATACCATGTTAAATCACCAATTGCTCCAAAAGCTTAAGCTGTTAGAGAATGGGCTAATAATGTGTATCAAGGTCTCAACATTGACTTCATTGATTGTGAAGGAAATCTCAATATGAGCCATGTTCTTTATTATTCATGGCTTATCTTTCAGCGGAGAATTCTAGTGTATCGTCTATCATGTTTCTTTTGCGTACTTCTCATTTCATTATTGTATAAGGCCTGTGGTCACACTTGTGCAATGCACATAATAGGAATGGAATCGACCTTAAAGAAACGTCAGAAACTTCTTTTCCTTGAACTTTTGAAAAATATGATCATGATTGCATCAGATTACTTCCATGATACTGTTTATAGTGGGATTTCTGACATCTCAACTCTGCTTTTACATACAGCTGCTTCTTTGGATTGTTCATGTCAACACTATTTTACATTGCTTCTTTATGTGGAATTGTGGTGATGTACTCTCTGTATGCCCCTGGCCCATCATGCACTCTCAACATATTCTTCATCACATGGACTGCAATTTTGCTAGTAGTAATGATGGTTATATCCTTACATTCAAAGGTATGCCTTCAAAGAATTTCCATTTCATCTACATGTATGCCAAGGTTGTAGACATGTTTTCTTTCTTCTTCTTCTTTTTAATGACAGAGACCTGCCAGCCACAGGTCCTTTGAACAAGATATTTTTGTATCCATAATTCATTGTATTGAACTGAGAAGTATCGTCGATTTCAGATAGAGGTTATTCAGTACAACTTTTAACCAAGATTTTATCTTGGTCATTCAATACAATTGATCTCAAGTTCTCATGATGCTATAGTGGTAACTATAATTCAATGAGTTATAAAATCCAACCTTCCCTTAGGACTCCAATTTAACTAATAGAGCATTCATAATCAATCGTAACAGGCTGCAAGAATGCATTAAAATGACTTGACCAACTTAACTTTAAGACAGCATCAGCAATGGAGACATTTATTTGTTGTGAATTTGAGGGAAAGTTTCCAAAACATTACTCATAGATTTTGCTAGAGTCAGATGTCTATTTGTTCAAGTGTCCTGATCACGTATTGGCATGGTTAATCCAAGTGGCAGCTTAGTATTGAAATTAGAGGTGATTAGCTTTGAAGATGGTCAAAATGACAAAATGAGCAGTCACTGGGTGGTGTTGTTGAACTGTTCCAAGATTATAACAGAAGAGCGCTACGCCATTCATTGGTAACAACCAGGAAGAGTTGATTGTTACTAAAGATACGACACTTGAATCTATCTTCAAGAAATCTTCCATGCAGATAAATACCAAGCAGAATAATAGCTTAAAAGCATCATTAATAAATGAGGAATGGTAACCCATTTTCAAAGTAGGCATGTGTTCATATTTTAACTTGTAGTTTGCAGTCTAGGTTGGGGCAAAGAGATTGTTTTAACAATCATCTGCGGAGAAATTTGTGGACAAAGAGGTACCAATTTATTCAAGCACCTGACCCTTATTTAAAATAACTACTTCTTTGTTTCAGGAACCTCAATGGCAAAGATGATATATCTCTTTGAGAGCCCGATTCTCTAGAAGGAAAGATATTTATGAAAATTTTATAACCACATGGAAAGGTCAAAACACAATAATAATATGGAAAACCAGTTTTGTTTCTATCCAAGAAAAAGAGTCTTGAAAATAAAAAATGTAATAGGTTCTTCTCGTGTCTTCCCCTTCGCATTAGAAGTCTTGTGAAGTTTGTTTCTTCTAAATAACTGGTGAAAAATTTTCATTATTCAATCAACGTTTTCATTTACTGTTCAATTCCTTGACATAGTCAACAAGATAAGAAGATAGAAATAGTTGATCAAACATCTTCTGTCCTCACATAACTAGGAGTGCACGATGTGGTTCTAATCATTAGCCTGATGGTCTCTTCAATTAATCCATATAGATCTGAATAAGCAGTTACATTAGGAGAATGACCATGTTAAAGGAAATGAGAAATCCCTGCAGATTTGTAGGAAAAAAATTGTTTTCTATGGATCCAATCCTCATTTACATGAAAAAAGGTTTATAAATTCCACAACTTAGTTATCTTAATATTTCTGCCGCGGGCAATGCATTTAATCAATTTATGTCTAACATTTCAATGTGACAGTTATTTAGAGCTTAAGAATATGCACTCTTCTACCAAGTAGTTATTTTGTGCAATACCAATTTGGTACTCTGCAACTGATATGTAATAATGCGGATGCTTAGAGCAGGTAAATCGAGGTCTTTTATCTTCAGGGATTATGGCTTCTTACATTGTTTTCCTCTGTTGGTCTGCTATCAGAAGGTTAGATTTCTTATACATTTAGTGGTTACTTTGGATTCGATTGAAATATTCTATTCTATGAGTACTAGTTCATTTCATTCGATGATGGACTTGTATCATATAGTCAGAAGCGCTAGTGTTACTATCTAGGAATAAATTTATGTTATAGATTGATGATTTTCTTTTCCACTTCATGTCTAGTTCAAATAATAGATTTGCTGATTGCAAGTAAGATGCATGATATGTTATTCTTAATGGTGGAATAAATATATAAAATTTAATTTTGCTCTGTAAATTTTAGTCAAGACCTTGATTAGGGGGGCTATTGCTTGGTCTGTCTCCAGTTTATCCTTCCCGGCATTGGTGGGAATTAACACTGGGTAATGGCTTTTTTTTTTACCAAGACCTTGACTGCACATTTGTATTTATTTTTGAAAGTTGAAAATTTGGGCAATTCTTAAAAGATTTTGCTTTTTGTTCAGTTAGCTTGGCAATGGAAATGAAGTCTACTATGTTTGAACCTTATATTATTCAATTTACAAAAAAAATATTTTAGTTCAATTATCATTGTTGTCATTATCATCATTATTTTGATTAGTATCAAGACACACGCGCCCATGTCCCAACTAGGTTTTGAACCTTACACCATTCCTATTGGGGGTGAGAGCTAGTGGTAAAACTATTGTTGAAATTATTTTTGGAAAATGATTGAATGAATGATTCAAGTATTATGTTAGCCATCATATATTTATTTGATATATTTAATATGATGGATAATATCCTAAATTTCAATAGAGACAAAATGTTTACCACAAATTATCGGTGTTTGCTTAAAAGCTTCTCAAATAATGAGCATACTTGCAATCTATTTCATTGGTAAGTCTAGAGTTTAAACAAGTGTTACAAAAAATGGATATTAATTGTGTTTCAAATATTGGCTTTGAGATTCTAATTTGTGCCATATCTAATTAGCTAAGTTTTTTTTTTTGACTTATCAGCCAACATATTTAGAGAATTGTTTAAAATGTATCATTTCACACAAACAACCTCTCCGCTTACAGGCCTAAGGTTGCGTACATCTAACCCTACTCAGTCCTTGCAGTGGCGGGAGCCTCATGTACTGGATTTTCCCCCCTTTCTTTAAATGTATCAATTAGAATTGTTTCTTTTTCTTATCAATAAAGAGAGTTCAACACAGTGGAATGACTGCGACTTTGACCACCACTTTTGTCAATTATAGGTTCTTCACTCCCATAACATATTTCATAAGCTTTTAATTTTTAAGTCACATATATATATATATATATATATATATATTAAGAATTAGATGGACATGGTGGATCCCATGAGAAAAGTTGGGCTCCTGGCCTTCTTCTAGTTTCATTGCACTACACATTTATATTACCACTTTAAAATTTGCCTCAAGACATATATATATCTAATTATTGTGCTGTAACATATGGTTTTACAGTGAACCTGCAACTGATAAATGCAGCCCACAAAAGCAAGAGAGTGGACATGTTGATTGGACCAATGTACTTGTAAGACTTGGCAGAATTTATGTTTCTCTCTTTTTGTCCCAATTGAATTTTTCAGTAAGCTATGAAAAGTTATGCAATTAGCAACCTAAGATCATGCTGTTTTACTTATTTGATGTTGTACTTTTCCACTGTTTGGTATTAAAACCCATAGTAAAACTGCTAACTTTGTAGCTTAGAATTAACTTACTCTCATTGCTAAAAATGACGGAACAGCTGCAAGCTAATTAAGGTCATGATTGTGTCGGGGAAACATGAAAGAGTTGCCTAGTTTGATTCAGGTCCCACTTGAGGCTGTGTTTGTTCAAGCAAAAAAGTAGATATAGGGAATAGCTCACCAATTAGCCTGGTGTTTTGAGCATTAGAAACTCCAATTTGTAGTTTATGAGTTTTATATCGCCTTAAATTGAAGGGAAAAGATATGGCTCAATCCAATTCATTATCCAAAAACAGATATGAAATGTGCCTCTTTCTTCACTAACTATACAGTCATTTTCCTAATATTTGCTTTTCTTTGTAACAACGAAGCCAAAGGATACATTTGGACATCCTAAGGATAGATGATACTTTCAATTTGTCTTCAATGCATTTGGAGGGACAAGCTCATCTCTTGGAATGCATCCATCAAATGCAATAGCTATCACCATGAATGATATTGAGAAGTGGGAACATTGTTCTTTCTCAAAGTCATTGAAATGATCCACTATATGCAACAAATAAGTGCTATAAAAAAATTCTATCCTACTATCTCAGATGCTCGATAAAAAAAATGATTCTATTTCTGTAATATGTCCAAATACATCAGGAGTCTGTTTGGGAGTCCCAAAACTCTATGCACTTGGATGCATAAAAATGCTACCTCAAAGAAGGAAGTGTAACACACAAAATTGGTTTACAGGTCACCTAATAATCTCTGATTATTTGCATGGGATTATGCTAACCTCCTTACTGGGTTGTTATGTTTCCCTCGTACTGCTTCTAGGGCTTCCTCATTGGTATTTGTGCAATTGTCATAGCAACCTTTTCCACAGGGATTGATTCACAATCATTTCAGGTGAATAGAACTTCTCTGTTGATGTTATGAAACTTCACAGTTGTTTGGAAACCACAAAATATGGACAGATATTTTCTAAACATGTTTATTGGTGCAGTTGAATGACTGCTCCGTAATGAGAACACACACATGTATAGACACATATTCTTCTTATTTAATTAGAAATAATAGAGAATTTATGATATGCTGTCTAGTTTCGCAAAGATGAAGTTCAACTGGAGGATGATATTCCATACAAGTATGGGTTCTTCCACCTGATATTCTCCTTGGGGGCCATGTACTTTGCCATGCTATTCATCAGTTGGAACCTAGATAGTTCAACAAGGAAGTAAGAACCAGATACTCTCATCATTTATTCCGATTCAATTAAATCCTATTTCCTATCATATATATCTTGAGTTCATGTTTGCATTTTAAAACAACAGGTGGAGAATTGATGTTGGTTGGGCTAGTACATGGGTGAAAATTGTTAATGAGTGGTTTGCAGCATCCATATACTGTAAGTGAATTTCTGCATAAATCTTCCTCCCCAAATTGTCTACACATAATATTTTCTCATCCATGGGTTAAGTACTTCGAGTGCATAGATCCCAAATTTTTCATAACCCAATTTTCCTTACTCATACTTTGCTTGCAACTCATTCTAAGTTCATATAGACACAACATATATAATATATGACAGTTGCTCAAAAAATGATAAATCAAATACTGCAGATATTTTTTTTTTGGACTTCCATGCTACTAAGTTCACTCAAAGCTTGGCTATTTTCTTGGTCACTTTGAATGACCTAGGTTTGAATGCAATTTTCGTCAAGCCTAATAACTAAAAATTTCTAACGACTCAAATTAATGGCTAAGTGAACTTGCCAGGTTTTCTTTGACAGTAATGTATTTTTTATATTGTTGCACTGTGGAAAAGGTCCATTGTAAAATTCAGTTACTTGCAAAAGAAATCACTTTGGGTTTTGGGTTCTAGGAGTCAGATTGACTCGTGCCAAATTGGAACATAAAAATTCTAGTGGGTAATCAGCAAATTGCTAACACTCTTTTCATTTTTTTGATGCAGTATGGAAATTGATTTACCCTGTTGTGAGACAGACCGAAGTTGTGGATCATGAAGAGCCTGCGCAGCAATCAGATGACTCAGCTTTACCTTGATCTTTTTTTTTTCCTTCTTTAAATGTAAACTTTAGCACAGCTCCATGTCCCTTCTTGTATGTATTGTCCTTGTTATTATTCTTTCTTCATTTGTTATTGAAAGGTCTAGATTTTCCTATTTAAGCCTCAGACCAATGTAAAATATAAATAAGGACTCACACTTTTTGTGATCAGTGAATTAAGAATAAAGTTCCCTTCTCTTTCTTTGATTTGCTTTTCTTCTATAACTGCAACAAAGCACAAAAGAAGCATAGTTGCCTCGTATTGAATGAGATAATTGTTTTACTCTGTGTGCTTGTGTTTTTCTTTTAGTATTCTGTGATTGTATTATCTGATATTCGTTGTGAGATTTTTTTTTTTTTTTTTTGTGGAGCACCATATGTTTGATAAAAGAAACATTTTATACTGTGTGGTGCTGGAGCTTAAGTAAGCGCGAGAGTAGTAGGGTGTCTGCTCAACATTTCTGCACAGCCTTGGTGATCTGCTTTGTGATATGGACCCAACCAGTGGTTCTAATAATAAGCTCTTTGCCTACTAAATTTCATTGGATTTTCCTATTTCATTAAGATTAGATTGGCTTTCCCGTTTCCTTTGTCATTAACCTTCGAGTGGATGCTATAAATATGATTTTTTTTTTTGAAAAGTCAAAGTATAGCTAAATCACTATTTTGAGTCATAAGCAACTCAATTATTGAAAAAAAAATTGATTCTGAATTGAAAACTATTCCCAATAGTTTTGTAGACTAACTTAACTAACTGCAGTTCTTTGTTTCCATGAGTCATAAGCAATGAAAATTTCAAGATTTGAATCTTCTCAGTTCTCTCTCTCCCATAATTCTCTAAAATGAAGCAATCAGAGGTTTTTTTTTCTTTCTTTCTTGTTAATAGGGCAGGTGATTATTGTTAATGGCATGCACCTTATTGAGAGATGTAATAAAAGGTCTACTCGGTGTACAAGGCTCTTGCACTTGGCAGAATTTGAAAAGGATGGAAAGTCTTACCCGCATTGTACAGGATTTATACCATTATAATCCAACAGAGACCCTTGAATTATCTGGAAAAAAAAAAAACTAATATTACATTTTTTTTTCATATTTGTGGTTTTGTTGTACTATCCACACTGAGGACACCCACCATCTCCCACTATATATACCAAATAATTATTAGCCACCCAGGCAAAAAAATTCCAAAATTTAAATGGATGATTCTGATTATGTAGCATCAGTTAATCTTAATGTAGATGATCTCCAGAATGGAACACATTATAAATCAGACCCCACGCCTCACTTCATGCCATGTGTCCTTCAAGAAAATCAGCAGCTAATAACAATACCTTAATCAGAGTAATTAAAGTTCTCACAACTAACATAATTCCCAACAACTTCACCACCTTATGAGTCTCACAACAACTCCATGATAATCTGATAACTCAATTCATTTCTATACAAGGAGCAAGTCTAGAGCCCATTTTGCATACTCATCCAAGAAACATTCGTCTTTCAATACCTACAAACACACTTCTCTCCCATAAACACACAATTCAGAATGTTCAAGCAATCAACACCATCACTTTTTCTTGCAATGGTCATGGCTGCTCTGCATGTGGCCATGATGGTGGCTGCAGTTGACCCTGCAACAACAGCAGGAAAAGAAGAACCAATTCTTGAGTTGTACATGCATGACATTCTTGGGGGCAGTAGCCCTACAGCTAGGCCGATCACCGGCTTGCTAGGCACCATATACAGTGGTCAAGTGCCCTTTGCTAGGCCAGTTGGGTTCCTTCCCCCCAAAGGCGGAGTTGTCATCCCCAACGCCAATGGCGCCATCCCAACTGTTAATGCCAATGGCATTCCATTGGGAACTGGCTTAGCTGGTACTAGTTTTGCCGGAAACCTTAACAATAATGGCAATACAGTGCCCACCCAATTGGGACCTGATGGCTTGGGACTTGGCTTTGGAACAATCACTGTCATTGATGATGTTTTGACATCTGCTCCAGAGTTGGGTTCACAGTCACTTGGGAAAGCCCAAGGGATCTATGTTGCAAGCTCTGCAGATGGGACTACACAGATGATGGCATTCACAGTTATGATGGAAGGAGGGGAATATGGAGATAGCCTCAATTTCTTTGGAATGTTCAAGATTGGAAGCACCATGTCACGCCTCTCAATTACTGGAGGGACTGGCAAGTTTAAGAATGCTTGTGGGTTTGCAGAGGTGCGCTCGCTCATACCTGCCGGTCAGCATGTCACGGATGGTGCAGAGACATTGCTGAGGATCACTGTCCATCTAAGTTACTAAGATTGATTGATTGCTCTGTTTACCAAGGAACAAATGTGGGTTTGTTTGTGTAACAATGAAAGTGGTCTTGGGTTGTTGTTTCTCCACATCAATGTTCAAATGAATGAAGAAAGGAATATAGTTTTTATGTATTCATCTATATGTAGTGGCAATCCTGTCATCAATATATTTCTGTGTTATGGTAAAATTTGGTAATGACTTAGTAGCAGAAAGCTGCCAAGGTTCTGCCAAGGTAAGTGTCTTGCAGGTACAAGTTTCAAATTCCATTACAGTCACTGGATCAAAGATTGCGGTGGGTAAAATGGTAATGACATGTTGGGGTGCTTTAGTTGGTAGAGTTTTGTGCTGCGGCTATAGATAAATGTAATAAATCAGATTCTCCCACTAAAACCTCATCCATCCAGCATGAAATATAAAGGAGAAAGGAACCAGAAGTGAACTCTCACATCCAATTGCAGATTTTATTCATTTTTCGTGGGTGATGAAAAGAAATATACAAAATATCATTTCTCACAAACAACATATTTAAAAGTTATAGACACATATTTTAAATACAGTTTATCACATTTTAATATTTTTTTTTACTACTATTCTTCAACACTCAAAATATATTTTTTTATAAATAATACCTAAGAAGATATTTTATTAGTTTATATGACTTTTTAAGTTAAACTATTAATAAGAAGTATCATTTAATTTGAGTAACATCACAATAAGCAATATAAATAATAACAAAAAATAATTATAAGTATGAAAATTAATTTAGTGTGATTACTTATGAAAAAAAAAATTGAGGCAAAGAGGCCTTTTTGAAGTCTTATTGGCCCGAATGTTTGGTAACCCATTTTCTTTTTTTTGATTTATTTTGTTGAGTATCTCTTTTGTATATAAATCTTATAAAAATAAAAATCATAAGAATTTAGAAGAAGAAAAATAAAATTTGAAAAACAACCTCAAAACGGTTGTAACGGTCTAGTAATGGTTCATAACGGCCAATACGTAATAATATCGGTCAATTATAAATCTTGGTCACACTGATATATTGATCTGTCGTAGAAATCAATAAAATTACCAAACTAAACTACTAGTATAGTAGAGAAGTAAGGGTCGAACCCACAGAGACTGTTAATTATTTAAAAACTAAAGTTGAGATTAATTTTAATTGAAATTCACAAAGAGTGATTGTTGTTGATTTTTCCTAAAATTAAATGAAAACTATACTTAAAGCAAATATTTAACTGAATTAATGAGGAATCAAATTAAAAGAGAATTCCTAGGGTGTTGAATCCACCACTAATCTTGTAACTAGCTTCAATTGTATTCATTCTTGGGTCATTTAATTTGGATGTAAAAGATATATTTCGGCTACAAGCCTCAATACAATCATCAAGAAAATCACGCACCAAAACCCTAAGCACGAATCATCTTTGGTCAACACAAATTGTCTACGCTAATTCTAAGGTCATAGTCACAATTTGTTTTCCCTGAGTTATGACTCGTCCTACGGTTTTGATGTATGTACACATATTACTATTGTATAACCACATAAACAAAATCACAGAAATTGATTATGTGCAATTTAATAATACGATCAATGCTTTAATAAAATCCCAATGTTATACAATCAACATCTAAGACTAATTAACCCAAAAATAAAATACAAAGAAACAATATTACTTGACTAGGGTTTCATCTAAACCCTAGGAATGAGAGAACTTAGCCCATGATCGTGGAAGAGGAGACCATAGCCATGGAATTCTTCATCTTCTTCTTCAGAGTTGTCTCTTTCTTTCTTCTCTTCCTCCCTAGATCTCCAAGACGGCCTCTCCTCTTTTCCAAAACCCTAGGTTACAATAATATCCCCCTTTTTCCAAAAATACCCTTACAAAATAAGAATTTAAGAAAATAACATAAAATCCCGTAATTAGACATTAGGGGCCCAAAAAGGGAGTCTAAAGTGCTCCAAAATAGAGCCTATAATGCTAAAATGAGCCCTGATCCACCTACATATGGACCAAGCCTCTCTTCTAACCCAAAATCACTTGTTTTCCACTTCTTTTAGCACTTCAAAGCCCAATATTTTCCTTTTGCTCCAAATCCACCATTAAATCATCAACTTTGACGAGCTTTATCTGCAAAAAGATAAAACAAGAATTAACTAGCAAATGCATATAGATTGGAGAAATTAAAATAATAAAATGCAAGAATATCTAGAGTTAAAACAATAAATATGCACTTTTTAACCAGTTATCACACCCCCCAACTTACACTTTGCTAGTCCTCGAGCAAAGCCAAGGAAACAAGAGACACAATACAACTAACTAAATCCTCTTTCGTGGGATACACGATTGCATTTACCATATGCAATAAGGCTTTAAACCCCTAGGTTACCCTAGTGGACGAGTTATAGTCTCGTGAGGGTTTGCAGTGAATCTACCCACAAAATTCAACACCCCCCAACTTAAACACAATATACTCCACAATCAATAAAAAATGAATCTTAATGAATGTATAACTGAGTTATAATCGAATCAAAGTAGCAATTATGTCACTAAAAGCAACCTGTGAATTTTCCAAGTGCTCATAAATGGATAGAATCAGTGTGCATAAAAGCAACAACCATAACAAGATGTCTAGGCAATGAAACTTCTTTTCAAACAGGCATTACTTTGATTCCAAATCTCACCAAAAGATATCACTCACAAATGAAGCTCACAGAGATGGGGTGCATATGTATCCTCTCATACATGTGGACAGAATAATTGCTGAGTACAAATCAAATAATCCACATGCAAACATGAATGAACGCACAACAAGAATAATATAGAGAGAATTCTAACCACTACGAAAATCAACTCCCAATGTCACACGATCATTACAGTCACATCCTCAATCATCAACTACTACACCTTCGGGGTCGGCTAGGTCTTTGTTTTTGGTTGTAACGTAGGTCAAGGTCAAGGATAATGTAAGGGTAAGTGAACAATAATCTCCATGTGATAAGCAAAGAAGCTGAAGTGAATAAATTGGAGTTTTCCAAATTCATCATCTCTTTTGAACATTGCAACACCACTCCCAAAATTTCAATACAAGCATTCCCAAACTACTCACAACTTTTCTACTTGAGCAAACCAAAAAGAAAAGGAAAAGGCAATGAAATATATATATTTTTTTCTTTTTTTTTTTTTTTTGATTGTTCTTTTTTTCTCTTTTGTCTCTTTTTTTTTTCATTTTTTTTTTTTGATACTGAATAAAATTACAATAAAAGAAAAATGTACATCTTCACTTCTCTACTTTCACAACACCAATTTCTCAAAGAAAAATCATCCAACTTCTTCACCCAAAGCGAGGCTACTGGCTATGAAAAGAAAGATATAATAATAAAGGCTCAACTTGGTTCCAATCAGGTAAATAATGTGAAGATGCAAGAAACAAACGAACGGGCTCAAAGTAGAAAGAGGGCCTAGTTTCATTCCCCAAAGGCAAGAAGTGTCATCCGACATCTGAACTGACTGACCTTAGACATGTGACAATGACAATTGATAGAATGGAGATATGCAAACTGTATAACCCTCAAAATAAAGTTCAAGCTCAATTCTACATAATATGGGTTATAAGTCTCAGTCAATGCCATCATGATACTAGAGTCTCACAGTTTAACCATCAAATCATAGAGTCACAAGAGTAACAACCCAATTTGTCTCCAATTATGAAAGTTAGGGAAAGACAAATCACTAGCAGTGCACAACTATCACAATGATTCTCATGCAAGTTCAAAAATACATGAATACGCTCAAAACAATAAAATTTTAATTATGAAGTATATTGAACTCAAGTAGGCAAAATAATAGCAACTCCCCCCAACTTATTTGACACCTTGTCCTCAAGGGGACATGGCATGAAAGAACATGAAATAGAACGAAATAAGTAAAAGGAAGGAGTGCACCTGAGTGGAAAGAACTAAGGAGGCAAAGAGCGGGGCCACATCAAATGTAGTCTGTATGGCAATTGGTTTTGGGGCCCATTTTTCATTTGGTTGCTCAATGTGAATTTGACGGGTTTGAATGGGCCGTTTGCGTGAAATGGATTCAACGGCAATTGCATGACTTTTTGAAACCTTTTGAGCGACCCATAGATCCCTACAATAACAAACTAAACAATAAAAATTATTAGGGCCATAGAATCTACATATTGGCATAACAAAACAAAATTGAAAACAATAAAATCAATATACCAATAAGCGCCATTGTTTTTTTTTTTGCTTGTTTTTTTTTTAAATGAAAAATAGAATAATAACAAAATAAACTAAAATAAATATAATAATAATAATAATAAAAAAAAAAATAAATAAATACATAAATAAATAAAAAAGATAAGAATACAATAAAATAAAATAAAATAAAATAAACTAAAATAAAATAAAATAAACTAAACTAAAATAAAATAATAAAATAAAATAATAATAATAAAACAAAAACAAAAAAAAAATAAATAAATAAATAAAAATAAAAGGAAAAATAATAATAATAATAATAAAAATAGAAAAAAATAAAAATAAAAATAAAAACT
The DNA here is from genome assembly GCA_008638375.1 of Nyssa sinensis. Classification (NCBI taxonomy): domain Eukaryota; kingdom Viridiplantae; phylum Streptophyta; class Magnoliopsida; order Cornales; family Nyssaceae; genus Nyssa; species Nyssa sinensis. The sequence continues at coordinate 2,433,237 of CM018031.1, read as the reverse complement.
AAAAACAAAATAAGAACAGAAGAATAATAAATAAATAAATAAATAAATAAAATATTAGTGGTTATGTTTGAGGTATCAAAATTTGATTACAAAGGTGGCCTGAATTTATGAACAATGGTTTGAAGAGAAACAAACCCAATAGTTGTGGCACTTAGATGAATTTGTGACCTCAGTTCCCCAAATAAATTTTCTTTTTTTTTTTTGTTTTTGTTACTTCAAAATTTGAGGGAAGCTCCTTCTTGCTGTGCATTTTGCTGCATTGGGTGTGAGGCTTACAAGGGCTGGGGATAGCTTGGGAGGTGATGGAGTTAGGGGCTGTGGTGATGGAAATGGAGGTAATGGCTGGAGATGATGGTGATGGAGGGACGGATCGGCGGTGGGTGTAGATGCGATCGTGGGAAGGGGCTGAGGAGGTGCGGCGGAGACGATGTGAGAGAGGGTTAGGGGCTGTGTGCATCAGGTGGAGTTGGGTTGTGGATCGGTGGTTATGGAGGTGATGTGGAGGTGCTGATCGGCGAGGATGGGTGGGGTGATGTGCGGTTTGGGTGAGGGTTCGGTGCTGTGGAGATAGATTTGACGGGGGAGGTGCGGCCGGTGGTGATGGGCGGCGGCGCAAGGATGGTGGCTATGGGGGTGATGGTGTGAGGTGCGATGGTGGAACGAGAGAGAGACGCGCTCGGCGGCGGCTGCGGTGGATCTGTGGCTGTTGATGGAGGTAATGGTGGTGCTGCGTGATGGTGGAGACGGGCTGAGGAGGATGGAGGAGAGTCGGCGGCGTGGTGGGTGATGAGAGGGCGTTGCCGGTGGTGTAGAGGCGCGGTGCGGCTGTGGTGCAATGACGATGGGGTGGAGTTGTGGTGGTGTTGGGTTATGGGGGTGCGGTGGAGATGTGGGTTAGGGCTGTGCTGTGCGGCTGGAGGAGATGATGATGGTGCTGGCGGTGCGGTCGAGCGGTGCGGTGGTGGTGGAATGACGGATCGGCGGTGATGGTGGTGACGGCTGGGATAGAGAAAGAGAGATGGGTGGTGCGGTGTAGCAGTGGTGATGGTTAGGGGCTGTGGCTGTTGGAGTGGCGGCGGTGATGGCAGAGAGAGAGATGAGGGTTGAGTTTGTTTTTTTTTTTTTTTTTTTTTCAGGTTTTTAAATTTGTGATTTTTTTTTTTTTTGATTTGTTTTTTGTTCTTTTTGTGTTTTTTTTTTTTTTATTTTTTTTATTTTGTTTTTCATTCTTTTGAATTTTGAATTTTGAATTTTTGAATTTTTTTTTTTTTTTAAAAAAAACTGAATTAAAAGTGCTTAAGCTTTTTGAGAAAAGCTCAAGCTTTTTGGGACAGCACCTTAAAAGCTTTGAAGGAAGAAAGAAAGCTCGAGCTTTTCTCAGAGTGCTCGAGCTTTTCGGGGCAGAATATTTAACCAATTTTTGATAAAAAAGTGCCCGAACTTTTTGGCGAGTGCTCGAGCTTTCTGGACCAGAAACATTTGGAAAAAAAACATGAGAAAATGCTCAAGCTTTCTGAAATTGTTCGAGCTTTTTAGTCCAGAAAACAAACATGACTAAAGAGAGACCCCTCTTTTTTTTTTTTTTTTTTAAAACAATAAGAATAAAATAAATACTAAACACCTACAAAACAATAAAAAGAAAACTCAATTAAAAACAACAAAAATAAACAAAAATAAAATAAAATAAAATAAACTAAACTAAACTAAACTAAAATAAAATAAAATTGGGTTTCCTCCCAAAAGAAGAGCTAAGTTTAATGTCTTCAGCCAGACACAGCAAGAGGAGAAAAACATCAATCAATATAAACTGGGTCTTCAAGACCAATCTCCTCAATCAAACTCCCTTCCTCCACACCATCAATAAACAATTTCAACCTTTGGTAATTAACTTTGAAAGTTTGGCCACTCCGAGGGTTATGAATTTCTACCGCACCATGAGACCAAGATTGAACAACCTCATATGGACCATCCCATCTAGACCGCAATTTTTCAGGAAACAACCGTAACTTAGAGTTAAATAACCACACCTTTTGACCGGGCTCAAAGGACTTACGATTAATGTGAGAATCATGGAATGCCTTAGTCCTAGCCTTGTAAATGCGGGAACTCTCATATGCATCATTTCTAAGCTCCTCTAAATGAATATGGTGCATACAAATAGATGGATCAATCCTTTTTAAATCGGCTAGGGACCAACCTATAGCACCCTTGTGCTCTCTAAGAACCTCAAGAAGACGGCACTCTTGCTCACTTGGAAGATTAGAAGCAATGATAATAGGGAGAGTGTCATCAGATCCTAACAATGAATACTTAAGAGTAGCCGGGAGTGGCTTCAACTCAAGCTTTGGAGGAACATCTAAAGATGGAGGAGCAGGAATGCTCGCAAGATTAGGTAGGGGTTCTGGTCTAGACTTCCAAGGAGGATAGTCTATAAAAGGAGAACAGCCAAGCAATGAATTGACTTCTTCAATAGAAGCATTAATATCGAAAACATCACTATCAAAGTAAGTCAAACATCTCTCCAAAGGATCCTCAATCAAGATTTGAGGGAGAGATTCCTCAACTATCCCATCAATCACATCCACTAAAAAACAATCCTCCTCATGTGGAGGTTGTTGTGAAGCATTGAAGACATTGAGCCTCACAGTCATATTCCCAAAAGAAATATCCATCACTCCAGTTCGACAATTAATACATGCATTAGCAGTAGCTAAGAAGGGTCGACCTAAGATGACGGGAATTTGACGCTTAGGGTCATGAGCGGGCTCCATATCTAGAACTAGGAAATCAACTGGAAAGTAGAATTTGTCTACTTTCACCAAAACATCCTCAATGATCCCACGAGGTATCTTGACGGATCTGTCAGCTAACTGCAAAGACATCGTCGTAGGCTTCAACTCACCTAACCTAAATTGCTTGTAGACAGAGTATGGCAACAAATTGACACTTGCCCCCAAGTCAAGGAGTGCCCTATCTATGATGTGATCACCTATAACACAAGAAATTGTGGGGGCTCCAGGATCTTTGAACTTAGGTGTAGTTTGGTACTGGAGAATCGAGCTCACTTGCTCTGTCAGAAAGACCTTCTTTGACACATGAGTTTTAGCTTTTCGCTTTTGAGTGCAAAGGTCTTTCAAGAATTTGGCATAGGAAGGAATTTGCTTGACTGCATCAAGAAGTGGCAAGTTAATCTTAACTTGCTTAAAAATCTCAAGCATTTCCTCCATATTTGTACCCTTTTTCCCAAAAGGAGAAGGGTCGGCCAAGCAGGAAGGGTAAGGGGCCTTGGGCATATAGGATGCCACAGGAACACTCAAAGGATCACTTGGGGATGAAGAATCCCCTTTCTGCAAATTTGCATTCTCACCATCATCCTTTTTAGAAGAACTTATCAATTCACCCTCCGCCTTATATTCAACTTTGTTATCTACCACTCTTCCACTCCTAAGAGTAGTTATGGCCTTAGCTTGCTCATGATATTGATCATTGGGGTTGGAAGACTCTACCCCATATTGGCCTTTAGGGTTGTTCACCGGTTGACTTGGTAAACGCCCCTCATCTCTTCTACTCATAGCTTGTGCTAGTTGTCCCATTTGGGATTCTAGCTTCGAGATGGACTGAGTGTGTGAGTGGAGCAATTGAGTGTTAGACTGATGATTTGACTCTAAAGCTTGCAAAGCACTCAACACTTTGTCCTCAAAAGCTGAATTTCTAGGAGGAGGGGGTGGTTGTTGATATTGTTGAGGAGGAGGACGGTAGGACGATGATGGAAAAGAATTAGGCACGTTTGGCCTTGAATTTTGTGAGAATGGAGGATTTGAGGCTTGAGGCCTCCAAGAAAAATTTGGATGGTTTCTCCATCCCGGGTTGTAATGGTTAGAATATGGATCATTACCCGGTTTGGAAAAACCTTGAAGAGCATTAACTTGCTCTTCCACAAACTCTGGATATTGCGGGGCTAAGGGACAATCTGACACATAATGAGTTGGGCATGAACATAAAGCACACACCTCTTGAGTGGCAGGAGCAGAAGTAGAAACTTGTCCCCTAGCCAAAACTTGGTCTAATTTCCTAGACAACGCCGCAACTTGCTCTTGGACATCCACAACTTGTCCAACTTCATAAATGCCACCTCTTTTAGAGACACTAGAGGAGGTGGGTGGAGCTCTTCGACTTGCTGATGCATGGTGCTGTAAATTCTCACTAAGGGTCTCAAAAAGATTCCATGCCTCATCCTGATTCTTGTTGAGGAAAGTCCCTCCACAAGCAGAGTCAATCATTTGACGGTTTTGTTCTGTGATACCGTCATAAAAACTCTGTACCAACTGCCAACGCATGATATCATGATGGGGACACTTTCTATGAAGGTCCAAAAATCTCTCCCAAGCTTCATGAAAAGACTCGCCATCAAGTTGAGTAAAATTTGTGATGGCTCTTCTCATATCATTGGTTTTGCCTATAGGAAAGTATTTTTTTAAAAACTCTTGTTGGAGTTGAGTCCAAGTTGTTATGGAATTTGTAGGCAAAGAACCGAGCCATTGTTTGGCTCTATCTTTCAATGAAAAAGGGAACAACCTTAACTTAAGAGCATTCTCACTCAGATTTTGTACATTGACAGTGGTGCAAAGCTCTAAAAACTCATTCAGATGTTGGTATGGGTCCTCATTTGATTTCCCATAAAAAGATGGTAACATCTGAATGGTTTGCGGTCTAATTTCATAATGCCCAGTTACAATAGGCATTTGAATACATGAAGGGTTGGTATATGTTGTAGGAACAAAATGAGCCTTAAGAGGCTGTGGTTGTTGTTGTCCACCATTATCAGCCATGTCTATAGAAATAGGATTTCCTAAAATTTCAGATTTAATAGACAAACCACGAAAAGCTCTCAAAGTTCTTTCTAGCTCAAGGTCTAGTTTTTCTAAGTCTGGGTTGCACGAACGGCGACCAAACATAAAACAAATAAACCTACCCAATCAAATATACCAACTGTAGCAAAAATAAAATGCAAAGAGAAAGGAAAGATTTCACCGTGATAGATTGCAAAGCAGGTAGAATTTTTCTTCTTTTTTTTTTTATCAACCCGCGTTTGCTCCAATTGACTCCGCTTCTCTTTAGCTTTTTATGATTGCTGCACACCAAAGACAAAGAAAAAGAATAATAGCAATAAAAAAAAAATAATAAAAAAAAAAATAATAATAATAATAATAATAAAATAAAAAAAAATAAAAAATAAATAAATAACTAAATAAAGAATTAAAATAAAAATCAACTACTAATTTTTTAACAATTCAACAGTCCCCGGCAACGGCGCCAAAAATTGATCTGTCGTAGAAATCAATAAAATTACCAAACTAAACTACTAGTATAGTAGAGAAGTAAGGGTCGAACCCACAGAGACTGTTAATTATTTAAAAACTAAAGTTGAGATTAATTTTAATTGAAATTCACAAAGAGTGATTGTTGTTGATTTTTCCTAAAATTAAATGAAAACTATACTTAAAGCAAATATTTAACTGAATTAATGAGGAATCAAATTAAAAGAGAATTCCTAGGGTGTTGAATCCACCACTAATCTTGTAACTAGCTTCAATTGTATTCATTCTTGGGTCATTTAATTTGGATGTAAAAGATATATTTCGGCTACAAGCCTCAATACAATCATCAAGAAAATCACGCACCAAAACCCTAAGCACGAATCATCTTTGGTCAACACAAATTGTCTACGCTAATTCTAAGGTCATAGTCACAATTTGTTTTCCCTGAGTTATGACTCGTCCTACGGTTTTGATGTATGTACACATATTACTATTGTATAACCACATAAACAAAATCACAGAAATTGATTATGTGCAATTTAATAATACGATCAATGCTTTAATAAAATCCCAATGTTATACAATCAACATCTAAGACTAATTAACCCAAAAATAAAATACAAAGAAACAATATTACTTGACTAGGGTTTCATCTAAACCCTAGGAATGAGAGAACTTAGCCCATGATCGTGGAAGAGGAGACCATAGCCATGGAATTCTTCATCTTCTTCTTCAGAGTTGTCTCTTTCTTTCTTCTCTTCCTCCCTAGATCTCCAAGACGGCCTCTCCTCTTTTCCAAAACCCTAGGTTACAATAATATCCCCCTTTTTCCAAAAATACCCTTACAAAATAAGAATTTAAGAAAATAACATAAAATCCCGTAATTAGACATTAGGGGCCCAAAAAGGGAGTCTAAAGTGCTCCAAAATAGAGCCTATAATGCTAAAATGAGCCCTGGTCCACCTACATATGGACCAAGCCTCTCTTCTAACCCAAAATCACTTGTTTTCCACTTCTTTTAGCACTTCAAAGCCCAATATTTTCCTTTTGCTCCAAATCCACCATTAAATCATCAACTTTGACGAGCTTTATCTGCAAAAAGATAAAACAAGAATTAACTAGCAAATGCATATAGATTGGAGAAATTAAAATAATAAAATGCAAGAATATCTAGAGTTAAAACAATAAATATGCACTTTTTAACCAGTTATCATATATCGACCTATAACAATATCAGAATATAAAAAATTGATACGTAATAACCAATATTTAAAATCATGTTTATAAGACTCGAGGTCTCAAATTTCAAAGGGAAGATTCTTCCCAAATTATTTTAAGCCGGTGTGCTTATCAAATTATATAATGTTTAATATTAGTTACATATTTATTTAATATGTATTTATATATTAATAATATATAATGTTGTTCTTTAAAATATATTAATTTATATTATTTTAATGTCAGTTACATAATTATTTAACATATATTATATATTTAATGCTATTCATTTAAAATACAATATATATAATCTTAATTATCTAATCTATAAATATATGATATATTTATAATTATGAGACTTTGACATATTTATATTTATTTTATAGTTTTACTATTTATATTATATAATTAGTTAAATAAAATTATATGTTAGTTTATTTATTAATTATATAATTACTTAATACTATTGTGTTATATATATATATATATATTCACATGATTATTTAAAATATCATAAAACAAAACGACTCATTTCAAATCATTCAATAATATTTAGTGGACAAAAAAGGCATTCTATCTTTAGAAAGCATTTATCAAGAATTTTATCCAAATATTTTATTATCGTTTCTAATATCATAATTATTTTTAAAAACATTTCTTCAAATACCAAATTACTTTTCTAAAAAATCACTGCTTACAAACTTATTTATTTTACTGAATCATTTCTTCATTAATTTCAACAAACTCAAACAACCTTACATATCCTGACTCAAAATGCTTTTATTTTTGAAGTAACCTGAAAATTCTAATTTGTTTTCAATATACCTGAATCGAGATTCAAAACACAAGTATAGTATTGTGATATTTATTATTGGATTCAACAAGATTTTGTTTGAATTATTTAAAATCAATTATATAAATTATTTCTTATTTTAACATTTATGCCATATGAAAAGACATGATAAAAATTTAACTGTGAGCTATATAATGAAATCAATTGTGTAAAGATATGACTGTGACGCGCATTTCAGACCAAATTTAGATGGATGAACATTGAGAGAGAGAGAGAGAGAGAGAGAGAGAGAGAGAGAGAGAGAGAGAGAGAGAGAGGAGGGGAAACCTAATAAAAACGCATTGGGTCTGTTTATTTCCAAACAGGGGAACTTAGATTCATTTCCCAGGCGGCACCTAATACCCGTGACCCCCAACGACTAAACACGCAACGCAAGGGAGATGAAAATCATAGAGAGAACCAAACAAGAATAAGAAACAGCTAGTGACAAACAAAGGTGTGAGAAAAACAGAGAAGAAAGAGAGAGCAAGGAAAAAACCATCAACCAAAGAATATGCAAAAGCCAACGCAACCACCGCCCTCCTGCACAACCGCCGCCCTCACCATCATCAAAGACAACAGAACCACCACTGTTTATTGGCTCGTAGCCACCTCCATTTTCTCTCTCCTCTTCATACTATCTCTCTCCACTACCTCACAACCGCCATCAACTCCACCACCGGACCCATTCCTCTTCCCAAGCCGCCAACCCCAAAATAGCCCGCACCACAACCGCCTCCTCTTCCTCAACCAACGAAGCCCGTCCAGCCCATCGCTTCCCACCGCTCCCTCCATCGCCTACCTCATCTCTGGATCCAAAAACGACTCGGGTCGGATCCTTCGCCTCCTCTTCGCCATCTACCACCCACACAATTACTATCTCCTCCATCTCGACCTCTCCGCTCCCCAGTCCGACCGTGACTTTCTTGCTCTCACCGTCCACTCAATCCCCGTTTTCAAAGCTGCCCAGAACGTCAATGTCATTGGCAAGGCCGATTTCGCATACCGGAAAGGGTCGTCTTCGCTTTCATCCACATTGCACGGTGCTTCAATTCTTCTTAGGATTTCCGACAATTGGGATTGGTTCATCAATCTTTCTGCTTCTGATTACCCATTGGTCACTCAAGATGGTATGTATCGTGTGTGCATAGATATATAAATGTTTATTAGCATTGTTATTGAATGATTTCATCTAAATTCTGTTAAATTCTTGAATTTTTCACTGATTTATTGATATGTTTTTTTTTTTTTTTGTGGGCTTTCAGATCTTCTTCACATATTGTCTTATCTGCCGAAAGATCTTAATTTTGCGAACCACACAAGTTACATTGGTTGGAGAGAGTATGAACATTGACTTCTCCAATTTATATAATTCATGAAAACACCCAAAAGACAGATTTGAGGTTACAACAATTTGAATCATTTGATAGACGTTGTTTGTGAATTTTAGTGATGTGCATTGTTGGCTGTTGTAGATCTCGGAGGTTGAAACCGATAATTGTTGATCCTGGGCTTTACCTTTTGGAACAAAATGAGATTTTTTATGCTACTCAAAAACGAGACTTGCCAGATGCTTACCGAATATTCACGGGTGAGTCCTTTATTACTTTCATTAATTAGTGTTTAAATTATCTCCACACTTATGTTACACTGGAGCAATTATTAGGTGGTCCAACGGTGTCCATTCAATAATTTCTCGTTGCACTGGGGTGATTGCTAAATACATTGTCATAGTTTGAGTTGCAAATGCATGCATTGCATTTTTGAATTAGTGGGATAGTTGTAAGGCTGATGTGCAATTATAAATAGAAAGGCATTCTTGATTTTATGAACACTGAAACAATATTTAAAGTGTTTTGGACATATGTTCCTACAAAAACCGTCATCCACAAATATTCCATTTTGGAAAGGGGGGGGGGGGGGGTTCCGAGTGTGATAGATTCGGCCCGAAAAAATTGATGAAGGGAATGACTTAGAATGTGATTTTATCATAAATTATGTATAAAAGGATGGGAAGAAGTATGTTTACAAAATTTCTATGAGAAGGTACGTAAGAAGTAATGATTTATTTCATTTAAGTGCATTAAAAGTTGAGATGTGGAAATTTTAACAAGGAGAAGTGGAAGAGCTATGTTCATAGATCATTTCATACAAACCAAATGAGGTATTCAAGAGTATAAAAAACTTAATAACTCTTGTGAGGATGAAATTACACATTTTGTTTCATAAACATGGGGCATCCAAAGTAAAAGACATTATGAAAAGCATAAAAAGAAATGGTATCAAAATGATAGAATTTTAAACAAGGCTTGAACGTGTGTTGGTGATGATATTATTGTTTATTATACTAATTCTTTTAACAAGATCTTGGAGATGGATAAGATCTATGAGGATTAAAGAATATGAAACTCTGAGAGTGCTTCACAAAAGATTAAGACACAATACAACTTATAAAAAATTATTATGGTTTTATGCTAAGAAGATGCGCCACAAGAGCTACTTTCTTACTAAGGCTATTGATAGGAATATTTGGTCAAAAGAAAAAAGAATTTATATTGTTCTTCTTGGCTTAGAAGGAGAAACATGAGATGAAGTCCCTGGGGAGGTAATGTTGTAGGAGTACTTTGGGGAGTTACCTTTTCAATCTTTCATCTTTTTTTTCTTTTTTTTTTTTTTTTGGGGGGGGGGGGGGGGGGGGGTGAAGTTGAGGCAAATGAGGTGTATTCCTTTTCATTTTGAGAAATTTTCAGGTCAGCAAGTAAATTTAGGGAAAAGTGAATTGATTTTTTTAGGAGAGATGGCAAAGGTTTGAAAGGAGGCTCGTTGGTTGTAAGAGAATACCTATTAAAAGAATTGCTTCAAGCTTGTCAATGTATTTTATATTCATCTTTTGGATCCCAACTTCAGTTGAGAAACTAATGCAAGGAGGTTTACGCATCTGGAATCTTAGACTAATGCTGGAAGCTTGTTTGGGAAACAATTTTGGATGTATATGGTGGTGTGGTACTGGAAAGGGTGATTGGATAATTGAACATTTCTTATTTGGTAGGGCTTTTGAAGAGAATTAGAAAGGGTTGGAAAGAGTTCTCCATATGTATCAAGTTTCTAGTGGGAAATGGGCTGGGAGTGAGATTTTGGAAGGATAATGCATGTGGAGTGACTCACATAAGTCTTTTTTATTAGATTTGTACTGGATTGTAGAGGATAAGCAAGTCCATGTAGCAGACTATCTTAGAGTGAGAGGTGGTGTGGGATCTTTGCTGTGGTAGGGTGGTGCATGATTGCGTGTTAGAAATAGTGGATGCTTTTTTGGAGTGTTGCATGCTTGTCATTGGTGGGGTAGGAGGATATTGTGACATGGGCGGTCATAAAGGATGGTCAATTGAGTTGCAATTCTTTTATAGGATGATGATAGGTGAGGGGTCCGGGACCTCAGATTTCACTACAAAAGGCTATTTTGTGTGCCAAAATACCTTTTAAAATGACTGACTTTGTTTGGACAATAATGTTAGAAAAACATTTTGACCATTGATGATTTAATGGAGAAGGATAAAGCCCTCTTAAACTTCCGTTGCATGTGGGAGATGCAGAATCGATGAACCACTTTATCACTCTACTATCTGGTGGCTAGGGACTTCTTTTGCTCCTTTTTGGTGTGCATTGGTTATGCCTTGCTCTATTGGGGAGGTTTCTAGTAGCTGGAGGGGGCTAAAGTGAGCAAGAGAGTTAGAGAGGTGTGGTAGGTGGTGTATTTAGGAGGAGCAAAACATGCGTTCTTTTGAAGGGGTATCTATTCTAAAAGTATGAACATAAAGTTTTAAACTCCCTGTACTTTTGGTTAACAAGGAGTTCTTTAGTTTTGGTTGATTCTTTAGGGCTTATGAGATTATAGTTTCTGGATCTTTTGGTTTGTTTTTGCGAATACATTGCATGCATGTGGCTTGTGCCCCCTTTGGCCCCTTTTAGTGTTTTGCTTTTATCTATGGACAAAAAATGTAGTGGGTTTTAGAAAGAGATTCATTTTTTCCAGGTGTATTAATGTGATCATGGATATTTTTTTTTTTGACAAGTGTGATCATGGACATTAATGGAGCAGTAAGTAGCTTGAAATGTGAGAACAATATGTTGAGGGATAAATAATTTTCAATTAGAATGGTCTTACATTAACTATCAACATTAAGCTTTTATCTTTTTGCATTGTTGGTAGATAAGCTTATGTGGAATTTTTTTAAAAATGTGCCATGGACCATGTTGTTTGTTGATTTAAAAATGTGTTAGGTTAAGCACAACTAGGACAAAACACATGAAAATCTACTTTTTTGTAACTCCTTGCCCAGTGTGACTTCCCCTATGTTTTTGACCAGAGCTCTAGATAAAAAATATACTTTCTCTTTGCACGATTCTCTGTTTATCGACACCTCCCGACAATCCTAATATCCTATGCTCTATCGATCTTTACCTTATACCTCAACGCCGGCTAGCATTCCACCTTTGCAACTTCATTGTATGATCTATGCTCTGCAGATGGGGATATCTCTTGCATCAGCATCACAATGCATGATTTTGGCAGATAGGAAAGACTTGATCCACTGAAAGCTGGTGCCAAATGGTAGTTTCAGTGTTAGATCTTATTATAAATTTTATTGGTGAAGAGCTAAGGTTCCTTCGAGGGTCTCTCTTTTTTATTTTATGTACAGAAGCTTTAGGGGCCATTCTTACATTGGATAATTTGGAGAAAAGGGGGAGGATTCTTCCTAACTAGTGTTGTATGTGTAAGAATGCGACAGAATCTACTAAAAACCTCATCCTTCCTTGTTAAGGAGGTGGGGCTATGCTGTGTGTTATTTTTGGGGTTATGCCTAAAACAGGGGAAGAATCTTTGGTGATAAGGATTTCCAGTTTGAGGATATTGAAAGAAGAATCCATTTTTTGGTCTTCTCTTTAGGCGCCAATGACTAAAGTTTTTAAGAAGTGTCTGTCTCCTTGACTTTGGAGAATTTGGGAGTTATCGGTTCCTTTCTTAGCATGCTAAAGCTGCCCCTTGCGTTTGCACCATCAGAAGGAAAAGTCAAACTTAATTTCGACAGGTCTTCTCTTGGCAACTAAGGGCAGTTAGGAATTGGGGCCAATTTTGAGATGAAGCCAGAATACAGTTCTTGTTTACTCAAAACACTTGTTGGTACTGGATTTATTATTGAGGCAGAGGTTCATGCACTCCTGGAAGGCCTAACGGAAGCTTCTCATATGAATTCATTCTGTTTGAATATAGTGGTGCGATGCTGAGATTGCGACCTATTAGTTGGTAACTTGGTGGGAGATTGCTGACTTAAATGATTCTTTGGCGGTAAAGATTTATTGGATCCCTAGGTTGGTCAATTGAGAGAGCAGATTCTCTTGTGATGTTCTTGTGAAATGCTTTATTCTATGAACATCAAGTGATTCCTTCTTTTGTGTAGGCGCTTTTTTCCTCTAATATTTTTCCCTTTTGCTTCTTGGGGAAAAAAAATGCATAATGTAATATTGTGGGGCACACTTGAGGGTTCTACCTGAAGGTTTTGCTTTGGGGCAGAGAAAGTGAAAGGGCGAGATTCAATAATATGCTAGAAGAAAAGTGGGGGACTTTGACTCACATGTATAACCAAATCTAATGGAATTTAAAGTTGAAAGTTTGCATTTGAGTCCCATATGTAGGTCCCTACAAGAGGTGTGTCTTTAGTTTGTGCATGCATGATTTGAAGGCAGAACAACGAGGGTTCGAAAACTTGTTTTCAAATTAATTATTAGGATTGTGATAGCAAAATCACAACTATTACTTCTTTGTTAACAATGTGATAGGTATTCAAGGTTATTTTATGTAATCACAAACATAAAGGGAGAGCAGTCCCATTGCACGAGGTTCCTGCCATTGTGAAGTCTTGGGAGGGTTCAATGTACGAAGCTTTAACTCCCGCTAGTCGAGACTGTTTTCGTGACTTGAACCCCTGACCTGGAGGTCACAATGGAGCAACCTTACCACTGCACCAAGACCCCGTCCTCATAATAAAAAATTTATGGGCTTCAAATATCAAAGTACTTTTAGAAGAGGAGTTTTTGCAAGGTCCAAAGGCTTGAGGTTTGTGAGCAATACCAGAACTTATTGCTTTTTGATGCAAGCATGAAGTGAAGACGATTTGCGGCAAACAATTGTAGGCATTGCGGTATTGGTGAGTTGTCAAAGAGAGTTCTAAAAGGTTTCTCAGGAAACAATTTTTCCATGTTATCTCCAACTCCATGATGGATTATTACTTGAAACACCCACTCTTTTAGGGTTTCTATGGGTTGCCAGAATCAAAATATTAGATTAGCTTCAGAAAAAGATTCCAAGTGACCATGTTAACAATAGAAGTGTTTTACCATAATGACCTTTAGAGAAGTAATTTTGTTGCATTTCTGTAGTCAACCCCACAACTCCAATTGATGCTGCTAATTGTAGTTCTTAAGTTACCAAAAGCTTTAGCTTGAGTAGTATGTTCTCCCCTCCAATGGAGTAGGTTGAGGGTTCGATTTCCAATTAGAACTAAGTGGTTGTCTTACCTAACAAAAAAAAAATGTAGTTACTTTTGAGTAATGGACCCAAGCCCGACTACAAAATGCTTCTTCTTAAATTGGTGCCATGATGGTATCTAGCATATCATAGCCCCAAGTAGTCAGAATAGCTGCAACTTTGTGAATTTTTTTTTTTATAACATTTCACCCCTATTGATAGCACATATGCAAACCAATGACTGGGAGAACTAACAATAATATATCGTTTTGGGTGCAGGTCCATCATCTGCTATCTTGAGCCGCAAGTTTATTGAGTTCTGCATCTTGGGAACGGACAACCTTCCAAGAACTCTGCTCATGTACTTAGCGAATGTGCCTTCATCTCTATCTGTTTACTTCCCTACCATTCTATGTAATTCTCAGCAGTTCAACAGAACAACAATAAACCATGGTTTGCAGTACACTTCCTTTGACACTAGACAGGAGCCAAGACATCTCAATTCCAGTGATTTTAATGATGTGATCCAGAGTGGAGCAGCCTTTGCCTCACCATTTCTCCCAGATGATCCTGTTCTTGACCGCATTGACCGAGAAATTCTTGGTCGCAGCCCTGGCAAACCACTGCCTGGTGGCTGGTGTTTGGGTGAGCCTGAAAATGACACCTGTGCTGTTTGGGGAGATGCTGATATTTTGAGGCCTGGTCCAGGAGCAAGAAGGCTTGAAAAGCGTATAGTTGAACTACTCTCAAATGGTACGTTTCGATCTCATCAATGTGTCATATGAATGATTTCCCCCTTCAGTAAACAAAAGATAGAAAAAGAAACAAGAGATGAAAAACAGAGAGAGAGAGAGAGAGAGCTGCACTTTAATTTTTAGTTTTTTTTTTTTTAACATTTTGGCTTTCATTCAGCAGATTCTTTTATAGACATGAAATTGTTGTATTTTAAGCTCATTGAAGCTGAGTGTTGTAAATGAGTTATGTTGTCAAGCCAAAGTTTCTCTTTCTTTTGTATTTTCTGAACCACATGATGTTGTTGCATCATCCTTGGAATTTTGTCAACCTTCAGAGGGCGCGCTTTTGTAGTATTAAATTCTCTCAATATATCATTGAATGTGTAACCTATTGAGAAGTGTTGTCCAATCGCATATTAAAGAGGAACCAAATAAGAGTCTTTAGACAGAATTCTTTGGAGTTGGTCTTCCTGCATTTTTTTTCTGGCACATGCAATTTTCTTTTTTTCTCCATAAATCCTACTTTCAACAATTTAGAATGCCACCCCCCCACCTCCAACTTTACCAGTGTTAACACACACTTCACTATATTCTCGCACGCACCAGACCTTATACAAGCAGCACCATAGATAAAGTGTAACAAATTGAAGAGGCATGAGCAAAGTTAAGTTTCTATAATATGTTTTAGCAGTCCTCCAACAAGTAATGCTAGAGCAGGAAGTGGACTACTGTTAGACCCTTTATAACTTGACACGGCGGCATGGGGCATGGGGAGGCATGTCCTGCCTTGGTGGCATTGGCATGGGCATGGGGAAGGCATGCTATGCGTTAGAATAACATTTGAGACTTAGAATGTTATTCGGGTGGAAAGGCATTCGGGACTTGGAATCTTAGTCATGAGTGGAATGGCATTCAAGTGTGGGAAGGACATTCCGAGGTTGGATTTGCCTTAAGGGATTTTCTGACTTAGGCACAGTTGGACGCACGACTTGGGCAACGACGTGTTAAGGCAATGCCTTCAGTGAGCAGTTTGGTGCATGGGTTGCCTTTTGGCAAGGCAAATGCACACGGGTGGAAGAACTGGTTCTGCAAAGGAATGTGTTTACTCCAGTCAGGTTGGAAAATCTTCATAAGACATATATAGGGGGCAGTACCCCCTTGAAGCGCCCACGGGCGGGGTGCCCATGCGGCAGGCCCATGCGCGTGCCCACGCGGCATGCCCATGCGCATGCCCATGCGCGTGCCCATGCGGTGTGCCTATGCGGCATGCCCACGCGGGGTGCCCATGCGGCGTGCGGCTTGAGGCCTTGGCACCTTCGGGGCAAGGCGGGGTGCTATTGAAAGCTGGTGGTCCGAGCACCATCACCAAGAGTGGCGGCACATGGTGGCAATGTTCGGCAAACAAGTCCGAACCATGAGTAGGCATGGTTCGGCAATGATGGCTACACGCGGAAGCATCGGTGGGACCGAGTGCGGCGCTGGTGCAAGGCAACAGCGCATGCGGCAGCAACAGCGCATGCGGCAGCAACAGGGCGTGCGGCGGCAGTGCGTGGCTGGCGGAATCCAAGTCCATCTAGGACAAGGAATCCAAATCCGTCTTGGACAAGGAGTCCAAGTCCGGCAAGGAAAAGAAAGCGCAATCCAAGTTCGACACGGAAAAGGGAAGTGCAATCCAAGTCCGTCAAGGAGAAGGACACCGTGGGACATGTTGGCGCAATCCTAGTCCATCTAGGAAAAGGAAACCGTGTGAGGGTTTGCCTATAAATACAGTGAGATAGAGACAGACACGGACAGACTGAGAGGGATAGAGAGAGAGCATAGACTAGAAGAGAGGGTGTTCTCTTGTCTCGCAGCCCTTAGGCTTTGTATTCCTTTGTATTCGTTTGGATTATTGTGAATAAAAGGTTGGGAAAGTGATTCCTGTAAATCTGTGTGCCTTTGTGTGTTGCTGTGTTCTCTATCATAAGCCTCTTGGCTGGAGCACGTGGGGTTGGCTGGTCAAGGCAGGTGTCTTGACGCCGCACAGGCGAAAGAAATTTTGTGTCAGATTTCGACCCTGTGACAACTACTAACATGCCACCCCCAAGATAAAACTTACCCGACTTCTATTCATATCAACAAATTCTCTTTTGTTTGCAAGTTTAAATGTATAAAAATCAAGTCATCAGATCTTTAAATGCCCTCTACTCATGAAAAGAAAAGAGAACTCCCAAGGAATCATTACATGCAAAGTTGAAGTTCAAACGACCTTTGCAGTAGCAGCAGCCAAAGGTGTCGTCGATAAAAACTCTCTTATCTTCACGTACTGAAGCAGGCATCAAATCCCAGTCACCAGAATTTCAAAGAGTCTCTCCCTCCTTTTTTTGGGTTTGGGGGGTTGCGAGAGGTAGGGCGTATGGACAACAAAAAATAAAAATAATGAAATAGCAGTAAAAAATATAGATACAAATGAAAGGGCACAAATACCAATTGAACACGTTATCATTTTTCTTTTCTAGAGCATTGTGCCTTACCAGTTATGAAAAATTCCAGCAGCACCTGTTTTAACAAACTAGAGAAGGAATTTCAGAACAACGGAGTTGCCATAGGGATGGAAAAACAGGCAGTCTAAAAGTTCTCAAAACTGGTGTTACGAAACCGTAACAAGAGCCAATTTCCTCTTAACTTTAACATTACTTTTCTACATACTAGATACTACCATAATACGTTTAGACATTACCCCATTCACACATTCAGAAAGTCATGAGTTATTCATCAAGTCTTGCATGTCAAAGGACATAATCGTAGTGGAAACTAGTCAACTCAGCATGGTATCCCATTGATTTGGGTCCACGAGAATTCTACAAGACACAATCATCTTTTGCATTGGCTGGGGTTGTCCAATGTAAAGTTCTCTCTGAAATATCTCTACTTTTTTTAGCAGCAAGAATAACTCAAACGGGCCCAACTTTTATACCTATAAAGAATGAATAGGCCTCCAGATATCCAGATCTAATAGATCTCAAGCCCTCTTTCATCTACCATTTTGTTGAAACTATTGTTTGGTTTCCACACTCAGCAGCATTTCCTTTGTGGTTGCTCAGTGATTTCATTTTTTTTCTTCATTCATTGACTCCTAAGACTTCATTAGAACACCCCGAAAAATGTGGCAACAGCAAAAACAAGAAACAAAGCTCCACCCAAGTAGCCAACCTGATTCAAAATCAAGAGACATGCATATAAATCAAAATGAAACTTTCAACAGTAAGAAAGCAGTTTTGGCTCCTACCAGTTTTTCAGAAATGTAGTTCGCGAGAAATGCTCCTCCTAGAATTGCAATAGTCGTAGCAAGTAGATGTCCAACAATGGCTCCACTTGCCACACCCCAAGGAGACTGCAATGCAGCGAAAAAGATGAATGAAATTTTTGTTGTGGCTTAAATTTCAAAGTTTGGAAGGATGGCATGTGTTTATGTTGAAATTTTGGATATTATACCTGTGCTGCACCAAGAGCAATTGTTGCAAGCATTGAGCGGTCTCCCCATTCCTATAAGCAATATTGTTAAATTTAAATTTGCGCTTCACGACATAAAACCTGCTTACAATTAAACTAAATTGCTGATTTGTTAAATAAGGAAAATAAACGGCCCATAAAAATAGGGTGCAGCATGGCCAAAATTGTAATTTTCATCTTTATGCAACCCTGACCCCCTTCAAAATTGCTGCCTTCACTGTCAAAGTGTTTCGAATGTAATAAACAGGAGGGGGGATGCCGCCCCATGGTGTGGGGTTACAGCGTTTGGTTCCGTTTCGAAAAACAGTCTTTTATTTTCGCAAAATGTCCAAACCTGAAAACACATTTGGTATGGTCAATTCCAAAAAAACAAAACCCCTAAAATCTTTCTCAAATTTTCGGAAACCACATACAATGGCCATCAAATCCGTCCATGTGGTTTTGAAAACTTGGGAAAACACAGCGCCTAACTCGTCTTCTCCACATCCCCACAGTAAAACAAGGAAAAATGCCAAATAGACTCTTGTATAGATCTAGGGTTTTATCTCATATCCTCTCCATTCAAACTCATATTTGGAAGTCATAGATCTTGATCTTTATTTTACAGTTTATGTTGTGTAGATACTATATATGGGGTTTTTAGTCCTATTTTACAATTTATGTTGTGCCGATGCATCATGTGTGTGTATATGGTGTTCTGTACATATCTATTACTATATATATATATATATATATATATAACTGTGGGTGTTCTGTTTATGTGGATTTCTGTAATAGGCATGAAATTGGTTTTAATTATTCATTATTTAATAAAAAATTGGGTATTTATCTGGGAGAGAACAGGGATCAATGGATTGTAATGTGAGATTTTTTAGAAAGAGAGAATTGGAGGGATGTAGAGAGATGTAGAGAGATAAAGATAGATGACAGAAGAGAGAGTTGTGGAGGCGGGAGTTGCAGAAAGAAAATGGTAGAAAAAATAGGGAAGAGACGATGGGAAGGGAGGAGCTTATTTGGGTTTGGTTTTCATCTTGCATGACGTGGTGCATTGTACAAATTTGACTTTTGATATGATCAAATTTTGATTGATGATTCTTTTTTTATTTGACATCCGATCAAGCAAAGAAAGATTTTTAAATAATATTTATATATATATATATATATATATAAATTTGTCTTTTGATATGATCAAAATTTGATTGATGATTCTTTTTTTATTTGACATCCAATCAAGCAAAGAAAGATTTTTAAATAATATATATATATATACACACACACACACATAGTAGTATTTTTTTCACTATCCAAATATATTTTTATTTTTACTCTGTTAGAAAATTATATCCAAACACATTTTCAGACATTTTAAAAATTAAAGTACACTTTCCAGAAACTCAATTACAAAATAGTTGTACAAAAAAAATTTAAATACATAATGAAGGCAGCATTTTCAACATTGTGAGGTGGTGCTAGAGGTTGGCAACTTCAACAATATTGGACTTTGAGAACCAATGACAATTTTTGTGCCTTTTTTGAAATGGTTAAACCAATAAATAATCAAGCAGAATCTTCTGAGCTCAAACAAATGTTGTTGCGGCAAATAAGATCAGTTAGATGCTTACAGCGAAAAATACAAGGCTAAATGACTTCCACAGAATTTCAAGCGGATTCGAGAGCCATTTTGACGCCTGAAGACATCAGATGCAGAAACTGTTATAATGATCCTCGCACAATGCTTCTTATTAATAAAAAAAGGACAATACCCAGATGCACAGAGAGAGAGAGTGGCCCAAATTTCCGAAGTACTTGTCAACCATCATAACTTAGAAAAGGAAGGGGTTCAGTTCTGAATAAAGCTAATCAACAGAAAGCTACAACTTTTTTTTTTTTTTTTTTTGGTGGGGGGGGGGGGGGGGGGGGGGAGGTAGAGGCAAAGGAATGACAAAGCCTCAGTACAGAGGTCTACCAAAAGGAATTGAGGCCATATCATCAAGAAGATTACCTTTTCCTTAACAAGCTCCTCAGCTTCAACAAATTCGTCAAGTTCAGCGCTGCTCTTGTCACCAGTTTTAACTACATTAGATGGAAGGTCCCATGCATCTTTAATTGATTTGAGGCCAAAGAACATCAAGAGAGTTATTGCAGCATATTCTCCAATTGGCAAGGCTGTTTAAGACCACAAAACCATCAGAAATTCTTATGTACAAAGTGATTGTCAGCTAGATGGTCATCAGGCCGAAAATTATTGTATCTCAAAGATGCAGAACTAATTGGAGGGCATTCAAGTTGACATATCACTTTGAAAAACATAATATTGTGGCATGAAGGAAAATGTTTCCTTCTTATTAAGGCCAGTCATCCAGTAATGGTCCCTCCTATGCAAGGTGTCTGTGTTTGACTCTAACAACAGCCACCCTTCTTAAATGAGAAAAGGCTAAAAAAAAAAAAAAGCAAAATACAAAACCAAAAAAAGGTACTATCACAATTACCATACGGAGAAAGGTATTTAATAAATGGAAAATGGCAACCAAACGCTGCTGGTTGCATAAGAACTGAGTGTGATGACTATCATAATGTACAAGTAAATCCAAAATAAGTCACTATGAGAGATGTTTAGGATTGTGTTAAGAAGTTGTTTGACACATTTTTTTCAAAATATGTAACATGTACCATAATGTATAGTGTATAGTAAGATATGCTCATTTTTTTAAATATATTTATAAATATATAATGTTTAAGGTGATATAAATAACATTTCAACTCACTTATGAAAAACAAGTCAACTTAAATTTCACAGAATACAAGAATCAATATTTAAAAGTATTCCAAACCAAAATTTAATAATCCTAAGTTTCCAACATAATTCATCAATATCAAAATTTAAAGACAATATCTAAAATAATTCATTTTTATAATCCATCCTATTTTCATCTCAATCTCCAATTTCAATGGCATCAATATCATCATCATCATCATCAAATGCCAAAAAGTTATTCACTTTCTTTTCTTCTTCAACTTCTTGTATGTCCTCGTCCTCGTCCTCATCTTCTAAAAGTACTTGCTTTCTTCTTCCTTGTTTGAATTTTTAACTTTATGGGTGGACGGGGATGCATGTGGTTATTTATTGGCATAGAAATATTGCTTGACAGCCTAAATGCTCACATTGCAATCACCAAAGTCATTATCAACCAAAGAAAATGTGGTAAAAAGGAGAGATGTGAGGAATTACTACTTACTCGTTTGAAATTGAGCAGGGACTGACTGAAATATTCGTCCTATTATGACAGACAAGATAGTCATTAGCGATAAAGCACCCATTGATCCCAAGAGAACCTGGTTAATGATTCTCGTCAGAACATACTTCCCAGAAAAAACATTCATAAATACAAAATCTTCTGTTCTACCTGAAGTTTAGCACATTTATGAAATCATTTTACAAGGTATATGAATTACTTTCAATATGGATAAAACGAAATAATTGAAAACACGACGGACAGGGATTATGATGACTACAACATTGACATTTCTTCCTGCATGGATGATGTCTTTGGGATTAGTTGTATTAGATATTTATCAGTATCTAGATATTTTGGGATATAATGGTAATTTTGTTGACTCTGTTGTAACTTTATTCTCCTTCTTTGTGGAAAATTATGCCCCTAGTAATTATTAAAAATTTGGTACATCAGCTCGGCTCCTTTAGAATTCTAAACTCTCGAGTGTAGTACTTATAGTTCATTTGACTAGAAACAAAAACTGCCATTCTATGTAACAAGTCTTTTGAAGCTTAAAATTGAGGGATAAGGATTCAAAAGACTCGTTAAAATTGAGGGATAAGGATTCAAAATTCTAGTTAGATACTTTTTAAGTCCTTCAGCATATTATGTTCTACATAATCTCAACAAAGTGTATACATCTAGTTGTCCTTTTAACAAGAAATTGTTACTCTCATTTAGAAGCAATGAGGCTTTTGAAGCTTGATATTACAACACATTGAAAAATTAAGAGAGCATTTAAGAAGAAACTGCGAATGTGCAAAGGGACCTTAGTAGCAAATAGTATTGTGTCAGAGAACAATCTGAAGTGAGGAAATCTTTCCTGATTCGCTCCACCTTACAGCCTGGGAGGGAACATGTCACAATAGAGGTGAATAATCAGTGGTGTCCTCTAACAAACACGATGAAGTCGGTCCCTCTTTTAGTAGACTTCACTATGCTTCCTTATGAAAAGTAAAGCCTTACCAAATACATTTAGTTTTAGGTCCACTAGATTTGAGAAACCTAATAATCGTGTTATTCATTGACCTCTCCTTGGGTAAAATAATATCTTCAAAAGAAAATGCACAATTTCTCCTTTCATGTGCTTTACCATACAACAAAGAGCAGAGATTGAAAAATCCCCCCACAATTATATTCTTAGGAATAATTTATATAGCTATATGAATAATCAAGAAAGCCAAGGTATCGAGCTGTTTGGTGTAGCCTAACATGGAACCCTTTTTTGTTATTTTGTTTTATCCAGCTATCCTAGCACAAACTTCATTTTAGTACAAGAATTCCTGCACTTAGAAACTTCAGTAGCAAAGGATTTTTCATACAGTGACATTTAAGTAAGAATAATGTGATAATATATTCTAGAATAAATAGAATTAACTTTTGTTCAGTAGTCATTTCATATATTGGATGACATTGTGGTGAGTCTTTATTATAGTGAATCTCCAGAACATCTAGTTGCATTGGTATTGATAATGTATAACAAGAGTGGAAGAATTATAGTTATTACAACATGTCAATAAGTAAAAGGATGCTTGTGTGAAAAATAAACACTTGAAAACTGGATAATGGGCAACAAACACCTATCACGTTGAGTTAATTAGATAGTTTGTGATGTGGCAACTAACAGTAGTCACTTGTGAATAGTTAATTATACAGTTAATGGCATAAATATATGATGTGTTACAGACTAGAGAGAGAGAGAGAGTGTGTACCAGTCCTTTCTCATATTGCATGGCCAAGAGTGCCGCAATGAAAAATGTCTGTTCAATGGCAAAAGCATAACTTAAGCTATATTCAAATTCTAAAAAATTATAATAATAATAATAATAACAATGCAGTGAAAAGGGGGGGCAATTATGTCATTTATTGATATTTGAGAATGAAATCGTCAATAGAACATTGAAGAGAAAAGTAGTATAAATATCAAAATGGAAAAGACCCTGCAGCGGAGCCTTGTGCACCGGATTTGCCCTTTTTTAAAAGAACATGATCTTCAAGAAAGTGGAACATCTTAATTAACTCAACTCAAAGAACTATTATCCTACCTATGTGGGTCAATTAAGCAGATTCTTCTTGCCATTTTATGCCAAAGAGCTTTTGTGAGCCTTTTTTTTCTATTTATTTATTTATTTTTTTTTGGGAGGGGGGGTTGGGTTAATCAAATTAGAAGTTTAAGGTTAATAAAAGTCTAACTCTACAAAAAGACCCAAAATTTTATATATTTATAGTATAATCAAATTATAAGTTTGAGGTTAATAAAAATCTAACTCTACAAAAAAAAGTCTCATAAAAACTCCATGAAAAAACTTAATTCTATTAATTGAGTTTATTCGTATTGTACTCTAATTTTTTATTACTATCTATTTAAATAAAAAAAATTATATAAAAATTTTATTGTTAGAGTTTTATTCAATATATAGTGCTTTCTTGTTGGAAAATACTTAAATTTTATATTACAAAAATAAATATAATATATATAAAAAACAAAGTAAAAATTTATATTAATATTAAAAGAGACCTCATTTAGAATTGTCACGTTATCATTTTAGACCTCCAATTGTATAGAGCCGGCCCGGGGAGGGAGGGGGGTAACCGTATTTAGTAAACCGAGCATATAAGATATCATGGTTGCAATGTCACCCAACTCCCAATTCTATAGTGGTCTAGTAAAAAGAATGTCCTACACCACCCCTACCATTTTACAAAATAATTGTGCAAATTTGTTTTTTATTTTTTCGTTGACTTTTATTCCATTACATGATTGAAATCACCTAATCATGGTTCCATTTTGCATGTGCCTTTTACTAATATTTTGTTTTCACTTTATGTTTATTACTGACATGTCCTCACATCCCATGCACTGGACAAGTTTTCAGTTAATATTCTTTTAAAGCATAAAAAGGGGGCAGAGGCTTCTCTTTCTAAAAGTTTTCAGGATTCATGTCCCAAAGTGTCTAATTAAAGATCGTCACAAAGCAGTCCACCTAATGGAAGTCTCCTTTCTCTAACCTTCAGAGTAGACGTTTAAGAAGATAAACACCCTAAGCATGACAGGCAAATGAACAAAGAAAATTACATTAAGAGCAAACATTAAGTCCATAGATCCTACTTGCCTTCGGTCTCCTGGCACACACATTGTGCTCAAGGGAGAATGCAGGTCAACCCCAGAAAATTCCCCCATCGTCCCCACTTAATCAGTCCTGAATTTATATGGCCTTCCATGTAGGCTAGACCTAGAGTAAACCTTAGAGAATAGGGTCTTCATAACTACAGTCTCAAACATCTATGGGCACTCCCTAAGAACTGGATTTGCATTTCCATATAGACCTAAATTTATAAAATTGTTATATTGTCACATTAGTTTACAATGGTGAAAGCATATAGATTGATATGATATAAAATTGATGAATCCCACCAGGCCTTCAAGTATTTTACCTTCATTCAAATTTAGGAATTTCATTTTCGTTAAGCCCTCTCTTGAGGGAAACTTGTAATTTATTTAGAACTAGGACTTGCAAGTAAAATTTTATGCTCATTGCTGCATAATGCATGTCTTACTGCAAGAATGTATGTCCATCATAAAGCCAAAAACAATAAAAATCTAAATATGCAGATAACCTACGCAAACCCCATGAAAAGGTTAGAAAACAAAAGAAAGAATAAAAGACACTAACAGAATGAGGAAAGAAGAAACAAATATGGTAGTGAAAATTCAACTTCTCGTACAAGGGCTAGCCATGGTTGTTTACATAAGCACTAATGAAAGAAAACAAGGAACAGAGTCTTATCTTGGAGAATGGCTCCCATATGCCTTGAATGGTGCATATGGAGGGACCGTAACAATAGAGTTTTTGAAGGGTGGAAATTCCCCCTTGGAGATTGAAGGATGTTTTCTTGAAAACTTTTTTCTTTTGGCTTAAGGAGGAATATCCTTTGTGATTAGAGAAGTTTATAAATTTTCTGAGTGATTTAAAGCTTTAATGTATGCCGATCCTTATCTTTTGTATTTCAAGTTTGCCCTTCTTGGGCCCCCTTGTTAATATAAGTTACTTTTACCGATCAAAAATATATATATATATATATATATTATGTGAAATTTTTTTGATTAGTAAAGGTGTATGTATATTTTAAAGAAGCCGCCCAAGGGGGCGAATCCTATAATTACAGGAAAAAAAAAAAAAAAGGGGACGGCTACAAAAATTAAATCTTAATATCTCCCAAAAACTCTACAAAGGTATCTAAATACATAGGAGTAGCTTCCTTGACACAAAAAAAAAAAACAAAAAACTAAAGCCTCAAAGAACTATCTTTAGAGCAAACAGGAAATTGTTCAATCCCCTCGAAAGTCCTTTTGTTCCTTTCTCTCCAAAGTAACTATACCAAACAAAAAGAAACCATCTTCCATGCAATTCTAGCCTCCTACCTCACTTTGGCACATCTCCAACCTTCAAACACCTCCTTGATAGAGGCTGGCATAACCCAACTACAACCAAACACCACAAAAATGAGGAATTTCTTGCAAATGGACATTAAGTAAGGAGGTGATCAACCGTTTCCCCCTCACGTTTGCACAAACAACATCGATTTTCCATTTGGAATCCTCACTGACAAAGATTATCCATGATTAATATCGCTCCTCAAGCTGCCGACTAGGCATAAAACACAACTTTGGACGGCACCCAAGAGCACTAAATCAACTTCCAAGGAAAAGTCACCTCATGTCTGCTTGAGAACTCCTTGTCAAAAGATTGAACAATGAATTTCTTATGATTATTCCCAGTCCATACCATCAAATCTTCCCTATCTTCATTGAGTTTGAATCTACTAAGGATTTCCAAGAAGTCCACCACCTCTCCCAATTCCCAATCATAAAAATCTCTACGGGAATAGCAAAATAGTCCACAACTAAAGCATTCCCATCATTAGCTAGGCCCAAGAGGCACGGAGACTTCTCCTCCAAAGTTTCATCACAACACCAAGCATCTTTTTAAAATTTCACCCTCGAACTCTTCCCCACTTCTAAGCGAATTAAAGGGAGTAAGGCCTCCACTCCCCTCCTAAAATGTTCCCAAACCTCACACCCATTAGCCTGCACTACATCCCTCGAGAACTAACCCCCCCTCCTCAAAACCATATTTAGTAGCAACCACATCCCTCCATAAGGCCTTTTCTTCTACTGCGAATCTCCATAACCACTTCCCCAACAAAGCACTATTGAACATTCTCAAGTATTTAAACCCTAAACCACCCTCATAAATAGGAAGCTTCACCTTGTCCCAACTCAGAAGATGCATTTTCCTCTTGCCCTCCCAAAGGAAATCCCTTTGCAGCTTTGTGAAATTAAGAAAAAGAATCTCCAAAATTGAAAAAGAAAACCCTAATACTTATAAAAAAAAAATAGTAAACCTTAACCAAAAGGGAAACGTAAAATAATTGAGTATTCACAAATCAACCCGCATAATCACATATATTGAAAATTTTAAAAATTATAGGTTTAATGAATTGAGATAGACAAAGATAGTGAATTGTGAAAGATCTGCATTGTGAAGTGTACAACAATTTTACCCACTAAAAAAAAAAGTGGAAAACACATGCAAACATGCACATGGGCATACATTCACAATCAAAAATTGATAGAATTAATTTCACAGTGGCCTGTATATATTTAATGAAATCAACAGAAACATAAATAGATCAGTTACCTTGTCCCCAATTTCAGAAACAAATATCAATGTGAATGCAGCAGTGAAGCCTGACTTTGCAATTGCTGCTAAAAGTGACATAGGTCCTCCTTTCACAAAGGCAATTAGTGAATACACTAGAGCACATCCAAATAGCACAATAGCTATAGAGAGAGGATAAGGAATTCGATTAGGAGGCTTCCCACTGCCATATCATGAAAAATATACACATAAGTTTTTACCAAATTAAGAAAGTCTGCCATTATGATCCACTGGCAAGTGGCAACACAATATATGGCATTTGAGTGCATTGTATTACATGACATTAAACAACAGTAAACAAGAAAACTGCATAAGAAACAGGCTTCCTACCATTTTTTTTTTTTTTTTTTGATAAGTAAGATGTAAAAAAGTTTTGTTCAGTACTTCAAACTAAAACTTCAAACCTTATCTTAACAAAGTCATGATAGCTTAAAGAGAGGCAAAGGAGGTTCTTACCAAGATAATTTTTTCTTTGATATTTTCTTTCACGATTTACACAAATGTAGGTTGAAGACACCCAAATTTACTTTCTTTATGCCTCCAACATTGTGATGAATCACTTATATTTCTATGAGAGGGGAAACCAAGCAGATCTACATGGAGAGTTTTGTCTTCTAATTGTACAAATTAAGCAGATAAAAATAGTTTTTCAATGAGATAAACTTCATAATTATGACAACTACGGAAGGATTATTGGCTTCCATTATTATAATGCAAGGTCTTATATATTGGAGACTAGAAAGAGTAAATGAGAGGATTAATTGGATAATAATTTCACAAGTACGCAAATGTTGCATTGATACCCCAATTTTACAAGTACGTGATTCCTTAAAACTTGCACAAAATCCATAAGGACCAAATTGTAAATCATAATCTGTTTCTCAATTGAAATTCATATATTGTTAACGTCAACAGTGATGGCATCTCATTAATTAGATCCAAATGAATGACGTCTTCTTGCATCATGAAATTAAACATGAAGTAACTCACATTTCAGATGAATTGCTACTGGATGGACCATTAGAAAAGATATTTCGGCTGTCATTTTCCTGTCTTTCCTCATAGCCTCCAGATCCGATACCAACATTAGATGCCTGGGCTCTTATTGTGTCCCACGCCAGGTTCAATTTTGATATTTCTCTACATCTCACTACAAATAAGAGAGAGAAATGTTATTTAATAGTGCTATACAATCATCATTGGCATCATATATGATGTTTAAGAATGGATAAAGATTGGTAAGTTATTTCACATTTATAGGCTTCCAAAATGTAACAAAATAATACAAAAAATTTTCCTAAACAGCTTCAATGCCAGAAAGAATTATCATTTCAACTAAATGCCTTGTCCCAAAGTAACCTGGAATGGCAGAATGCAAATCATGATGGTGTGTAGACTGGGAATGGGAATGTGGTACATCACGTATTCTTAATTTGGTATCATGGGGTAGGCTCATACAAATAACCTATTATGATAATTGGGAGCAAAAGACTGTATTTTCCCAGTCTTGGTTGAAAAAAGTTTCTGAAATTGTGATGCATATGGTTGGGATTTAGAGACCATAATCTGGCCAATTGGCCTTTTAAGTGGTCCGTTCCGTAAATTTCTACCCATCTACAAAATTAAAAATCTTATAATTCTTTGAAAGCTTGAGATATGATGAATGCTGGTTTCAAGTAGGCCCAACTCAGAAAAATAACATTATCATTCAATTTTAATACCCAAATTAGTAAGAAGGTACTATATTCAGTTCACACTCTTGTTAGTTTGACCATACAACTGATTTAATTTCTTTTATTACCAAAGTTAATCTAGAAAATATATTTATTTTGTCAAATTGATAGTGTCATTCTGCCATTTACCCGGGCTATGAGAGCCAAAGAAGCTGGGTTTGAATGGCAAGCAAGAGTAAAAAATTCACAGTGAGATCTTTTTACAATTTATTGGGGGGAGAATGAAAGGAGGGACTTTCCTTGGAAGTCTCAGGTTCCTCAAAAAGCAGCATTTTTGGTTTGGTGGGTGGCTTGGGGATGCTATTTTGATAGCGGATAATCTTGAGAGGAGGGGATTCCATTTCCCTACTCAATGTTGCATATGTAAAGAAGAGGAAGAGACGACTGATAATCTTCTTCTCCATTGCAAGATAGCCGATTGTTGGAATTTGGTTTTCTCATTGCTTGGGTTGAGTTGGGTGATGCTGGCTATGGTTAAGTAAGTTCTTCTGGGATGGAGATGCGGATGCATTCGGAAAGAGTTGAGAATTGCTTGGCGTATGACTCCAATTTTCATTTGTTGGTGCTTGTGGAAGGAGAGGAATCGGAGGATCTTTGAAGGAGTTGAAATGTCCTTAGGGATAAAGATTATTTTTTGAAGCTACTTTTTTTTTTTTTGATAGGTATTTTCGAAGCTACTTTTTGTTGTGTATAATAGAAGAATAGTGCAATAGGATCCATTCATGCTTAAAGCAGTTTTACTACCCCCAATCCAAAATTGCGGGGGACCAAAATCAAGTCCATAATAACTCTAGTTAAAGCAGTTTTACTTCCACTAATCATGCAATAGAATTCATTCATGCTTAATTGATTCTTAAATCTTTCAGACCCAGTTATCTCAAATTCAATAAACTGCCAGCTAAATTTCACTACCTGAATATTTTGACACGTTCAAAGAAATGAATGCCAATTTTCTCCAAAAACCCAACTGAAATTCAATTCAATTGATAGCAGCTCCAAATAGACCTATCTGGGTATGTATGCAAAAACTGAGAGTTGAAACTTACAATTTTATTTTTTTTTTTATAAGTGAGAGTTGAAACTTATATAGCTTCTCGAGTTTTCAATTTACTTCCCATTTAAATTTTCTTACGAACCCATGAGCAAATGAAAACAAGAAAATGTTCGAGAGGAACTTACATGGGGATGAGGGTGAGATGGTGATTCTTCTGGATGCAATAGCACGGGAAGGTGCCAAAGCCAACAAAGGAAGCTTCCCTGTCGATATCAGTGGTGTCTGAACAGCCGATACTTGCATTTTTGTGGTTTGAAACTGTTGTATCAGCAATTCATATCCATTCACTTCAGAACCCTAACCCTAATTGTTTCTCCAAACCAGAAGAAGCGGGGGACGTTGGGAAGTGAAAACTTACTGTGGGTGGAGCTCTCGAAGGCAGCCACGTGCACTTCTGGGGGAAGATAAAATGGGAAGAAAGCCTGGACTCTAGTCTCTCGATGGAGTTGATTTTTACCAAGACTGTTAGTCATGAACACCGCCAATACGTATCACTTTTGAATTTCACCCATTTACATGACTTTTGTTTCACAATAGTATTTTAACTTAATTTATTTATATATCGAATTAATCTGAAACAATTTTATAATTAAACTAATCACAAATTAAATTCAAAAAAATTAATTTTTTTATAATATTAAAGTATTTATTATCTTATCAAATTAATCTTAATAAATTAATAAATCTTTAAATATATTTAAACTTGACTCACTTATTTTATAAATCAATTTTCAATAAACTTCCATATCTCAATCAAATTTAAATAACTTAATTCGTTTTAAAAACCCTAATTACTATTAGTACTGTTATTGTTCCTGCTACTATTATTATTATGATTATCATACCTCTTTGCATTTGCCTCCTCATTCCTCAAATTGATTAATGCAAAAAAGAGAGGTTTTTTTTTTCTTAAATTGTCACGAAGAGAATATAATTGTTTGGTTGCCATTTTGAAAATACAATATATATATATATATATATATATATTGCCCTTTGACTATTTAAGCTAGGGGCGGACATGAGAAGAACCCCGAGGCCCAAATTGAAACCGGCCTACTTTGATTGGGTTGGTTCAGATATGATATGTGGATTCATATTTCATAATTCAATTCTGGTTCTAAAAAATTGAGGAACTGATTTTTTTTCAAGGTTTGGTTGAGGTTATAGACTTAGTTAATGCCTAATGGTAGTCATAATAAACTGTTATTCAAAAGTATTGCACGCTTTCTAAGTGTTCCTTCTTTTGCCTTTTCATTTTTATTATTAAGAGTCCGTTTGGTCACACATTCTTCGGTTAAAATTATGTATTAAACACAAAATTTTGATCACACATCAAATAACTCCGTCCTAAAATTGTGGGTCGTACTCACTTTTTTACCCCGTCCCTATGTTTTGCCAAACGCCTACTAAACGAGACAATACTCAATATTGTTAATTTATCTGGTATTTTTAATAAATTGAGCAATGATCTGATTAATAAATAATAAAAATAATAGTTTAACGAATGAAATTCTTGTCATTATGAGCTGAGGTGATACTAGGTATTAGGCTGTTAGCCATGTCCAAAATTTTCATAATTAAATATTTTATTTTTAATTTTTTAAAAAAAAATTCTTAAAAATTTAAAAGTGCTATTCCAAAAACCAAAAATTTTACAAATCGTATTCAAGCCTCTTTCCAACTCCCAAAAACCCCTTTTAAGAAGTATTCCCTTTTAAGAAGTATTTCACTAAAAACTAATGCACAACAAAATATGGTTGAAAACTTGTACAAAATATCTTCCAAAGAAAACAGCAGAGGATGCATTTTCCCAAAATTGGGATAGCAATTTAACACGATTTATTATAAAATTGTCACATCTCGCTTCTAATGAAACTTATTTGAAAGAGTTACGTGAATTCTGTTAGGATTTTAGTTGAAGTCATCCCATCCGGTATTGATTATATAAAATAAAATAATAAAATAATTTATGCTACATATAAATGTTTATAATAATATTTTTTAATCACATATTAAAAACTTAGACAATCTCAATAAAGTTGTACATTTGTTGACATGCATATATATATTTTTTAACACACGAAACATTTTTATCTAAAATATTTTAATAAAAAAAAATTATATAATATTACGACATTTGTCTAATACCATATGTTAAAAAAAAAAAACTCTCAAAGACTTGTAACATCTGTTCATATGCAATGCATCTGAATTGATATATATATTTTTGTATCATATTTGTTTGCACGTGGTGGTCGCCTATAATATGAATTAAAGAATTAGGTTAGTGCACCTACTCGCCAAACTACAAGACACGTGCAACTTAATTAATTTCTTAGTTAGCATAATACAAACCATGTTCCTTTAAAAATTATTTAAAGTACTTAATTAATTAATGCATTTAATTTGGTTTTCTAGAAACAAGTAAAAATTTTGAATTGCTAAAATACATACCATATTTGCTATAAACCCTCCTAGAGATTTCATTATAAGGATAAGCATTTAATTTGAAACACAAAGTAATAATACTAAATCAAAATTAATTTTTGCCAACTCATCTTCCAATGGCTTTATATAAAAAGGAAAAAAATAATAATAACTAAATTCATTTGATTGTTTTCAAACTTTATTTTATATTATAAAATAAAAATAAAAATTCTAATAGAAAATGTACTTTACAGGATATTTAAAAAAAATATTTTTAAAATCTAATTGAAAATACATGTATTTTTAAATTTTTTGTTTCTTTAATTTTTAAAGCAAAAAAAAAATGTAAATTATATTAAAAAAAGAAAAATACTTTTAAATAAAATAAAAAATGGAGTATCGAATAAGGAACACTACAACCTTCCCAACTGTATCCCAATCAAACCCATTATTATTAATTTTGGCCTTTTTAAATATTTAATTTTTTTTACTCCCACTCTTTCCAATTATATGGGTGGGACTAGTCATTACTCATTAGTGAGACTTTCTTACTGATCACGTGACTATCACGTGGTAGTTGAGAGAGAGAGAGAGGCGGGACTAGCTTTCCTCTCCCACCTAATTAAAATTGAAACGTGGGTGGACCCCACGAACATGCAAAATTGTGGGACCCACCTGGGTTCGACAAGTGCATGGGCACTACTACAAGACGGACGGAGGGGGATCACACAATCATCGCCGCCACGTGCGGTGTCGGGAGGGTCAAACATTTCGAAATTCAAACTAACCTATTGACGTGTCGACTCTCTATTGGTTTAACTGACGTGTGACTTGGAGCCTATTGGAAGACGGGCAGCATCGTT
Source organism: Nyssa sinensis (assembly GCA_008638375.1). Lineage (NCBI taxonomy): Eukaryota > Viridiplantae > Streptophyta > Magnoliopsida > Cornales > Nyssaceae > Nyssa > Nyssa sinensis. The sequence goes on along the minus strand of CM018031.1, from coordinate 2,400,045 downwards.
GTGGTCGTCGAGTTAGGGCAGGCCCGTTGCGTAAGCGGGCCGCCCCCTCTCTTTATCTTATTGGACACTCACCCAAGGTGGCAAGAATACTCCCACTCCTCGCACGTATTTACATTCCTACCCTCCAGGGTACATATGTGATAGGCCAACAAATAATTAGAGTTGGTACATCTTTCGATAACTTCAAATTAATTCTGAAAATTTGATTGTTGGATGAGGACATAGTACATACCTAATAAAAATTATAAAAAATCATTTTGTATTTTAATTTTTTATATATACTAATAATGTGTAAATAGTTTGTTTAGATTGAATATTTATAAAAAGTTAAAATTATTTTAAAAATAGGTTATTAATTATTTTTAAAATTTAATTTTGTAAGTAAAATTTGATAAATCATACAACCAAAATGTGATAAAAATGTCAAATATATATTATTTTGACCAAAATAATTTTGAGTTTAAATTTCTTGTAAACAAGAAAAATATTTTTTCAAATAATCTTTTAACTATGTTCACATAAATTTTAATACAGTGGGACCCATTTAAATTATTATACTATCAAAACTTATATCTAATTCTTATCTTAAATGATGTATTATTATATTATTAATAATATTTTAAATTATATAATTAATGTGATTTTATTAAATAGACAAAATTTGGAAAGTAGACTTGAAAAGTGTAATAATAATAAAGTATAGAATGATTAACGGTCAAAGATGGTGGTGCATGGAAGAAGCGTGGACTGATATAGCAGGTTATAAAACAACTAAAAGAAGGAAAATGAAAACTCCCAAATAATCGACGTCCCCTCGTTACCACCCACGAGCCTCGGCATTGTTGATAATATAGCCAAAAGGAAGCAAGAGGAAAGAGCCCAACCCCTCTCTCTCTAGAATTTCTCTCTCCAAAACAAACCCTAAGCAGCTTTCATCCTTCCCTTTTTTCTATTTATTTATTTTCTACTCCTCTCTTTTGTTTCTCTCTCTAGAATGGAGTCTCTTGACCCAGCAGCAAGTTTGATGATGGACGACCTTCTGAACTTTTCGTCGGACATCGGCGAGGAAGATGACGACGAAGACAAAACCAAAGCCCCCTCTTCTTCTTCTTTGGAATCAAACCCTAACAGCCAAGACCCAGATGATCACAGCGGTTCATTTCCTGTAAGTCTTCGATATTTTTCTTGTATCCGTCGTTTGGCCCGTACCCTAAAACGGTCCGAGTTCACCTTTGACTCGGACGACTCGGGGAGTTTTCCTTTATTTTGGGGCCAACAAAACTGTGACTCGGCTGTGGTTTGGCTGGACTCGGACAAGTTCGTCTGAGTCGCGAGTTGGGTCATGTCGGCGGTGACTCGACCGAGTCAAAATAGAAGGCTCTCCGACTGAGTCCCTCCATCACGAGGTGGGAAATGGGAGCATGGCAGTTTTGATATTAATCAAACTATCATGGCCATTTTTAAGTGCACGAAGGAACAAACGTACTGGTTGATTGACTCAGTCAGACAACTCGGTCGGCTGACTTAGAACTCAAAATGTAAAGACGCTTTTGCCCTTTGAGCCTCCATATATTTGAATAAAAAAATGGTTGAGGGTAGTTTTGACATTTAAAAAATTTATTGCCCCTCCATTATTGGGGTCCCTGTTATCACAAAGACTTTGTTGATGAAATAAATGCACCGTTCACCTTCAAATTTGATAAGGGCACTCATGGCCTTTTATTGATAAGACTAATTTATCTTCATCAAACATTCGTTTTACTTGTCTAACGGCACAATGATACAAGGAAATTTTAACTTTATCATGCCCTTGTTCGCTTGTTAAAGAAAAAAAAAAAGGCAACATGATGTCCCTTTATTATTTAAAAATGAGAGTGCCCCACATAACAAAAAGTCGAGGTGCCCCAATAGGGAAATGGTTTTCACGTGGAGCACCCGAAATCAATAAATTCTTGTGCTGAGTTGACCCGGAGAGTTAACTCAGGTGACTGAAGAGTGGGCACTGAGTCATTTGTTTTCCCCCTCACTCAGGAATTCGCAGAGGAAGAACTGGAATGGTTGTCAAATAAAGACGCGTTCCCAGCGGTAGAGACGTGCTTTGACATTCTCTCCAACAACCCTGGCATTGTAACGAATCAGCATAGCCCAGTTTCAGTCCTTGCAAACAGCAGCAGTAGCAGTAACAGCAATAGCAACAGCAGCACCATCACGAGCTGCTGTGGCGGTGTCCAAGTCCCGATAAAGTATCCAGTTCGGGCGCGAAGCAAGCGGCGACGAAGGTGGCGAAGAGGGTTTTTGGATTTGCCCAGCCAGCAATGTTGGTCGTGGAGCCAAGCAAGCATCAAGAACACCAAGCAAGAAGTACCAATAATGCCACCACCACCAAGTAGCACAACAATTGGGAGGAGGTGCCAGCATTGCCAAGCTGAAAAGACCCCACAATGGCGGGCTGGACCCATGGGGCCAAAAACATTGTGTAATGCTTGTGGGGTGCGGTACAAGTCGGGGCGGCTTGTGCCTGAATATCGCCCCGCAAGCAGTCCAACCTTTTCTAGTGCAGTGCATTCAAATTCTCACCGGAAGATAATGGAGATGAGAAAGGATAAGCAGCTGGGAGCAATGGTTGTGAATGAAGCTTATGAAGATATATGGTAGGGTAGTGGTGAGTTCTGTTTGTCCTTTTTTTTTTTTTTTTTTCCCTTAAGAATAGTTAGATTAGAAATTAGGGTTTGTTGTAATGGGCTAGATGGCTAGTGAACCATATTTGTTTTGTTTCATCAAAATTCATTAGGGGAATTTTGACTTTAGTGTGCTTTGTCATGCATTAGAATAGAAAGCCACAAAAAAAAATGGTTTTGGTTTTAGTTTTGCCCCTTGCTCATACTTTTCGTTCATTTGCTTGGATGGGAGATGAAATTTTGGCAAATTTGGATTGTAGAAATGAGGGTTTTGTTGAATTTTTATTAAGGGGAAGTGGTTATCTTGTTTTGTTATCCAAACTAACTAAGCACTGATGGCTAGTTGTTGAGTTGCTTTTGATTGAGTTGTAAAGCAATCCATGCTGCGCATTGGGTAAAATCCCTAGCAATAGCCTTGGATACAAAGACTGTTGTTTGTTTAATTGTTTACCATATTGCTGCAAACCATTGGACTTTTATGTTTTTTATTGGCTCTCTCTGTTGCCCATAGAGGATTTGGAATCCCCCTTATTGATTTTGCGCCTCCTCTCTTCAAAGGTTCATCTGTTTGTATGTATATTGATATAACCTTGAGTTTCAGTTGGCAACTTGACATTATTATTTATCTAGCAGTGGTTTAATCTTGTGGCATGAGATGCTTGGAAGAAACACAGGTCCAGAGGAAATCAAATAATGGCCTTACAGTTGTGCTTATTGTTCTTAAATGGATGTTTGGAAAGTTTGCATCTTGAGGCCTTTGATTATTTGCCATCTGCCTCGGAAGCCGTCATGACGATGGAGCTGGGATTACATTTACTTGACCCTTTTGCCTAATGATGAGCCATATGCGCCATTTGTATGTTGAGAAGAAAGCAAAAGGTAAGAAATTTGAGATATTGGTTGTGTGGTAATCTTGAAATTAACATAGCCTCAAATTCCTCTTCACAGCTGATGGAACCGGAGAATCTTGGTTAGGGCTTATGGTTGTTAGAGAACCAGAACGCCTGAATGATTTTTTTTATGTCGCCTGTTTAAGTTAGGTATTAGTTAGGAAAGAAGACATGGTGATCATCGCTGAATATTTTATGATGGGATCTTTGACGAATCTAGATCGTGTCATCAGTTTGTCTGCAATTTGAAATTTAGTCATTGTGAATGTAGTTGCCACCAAGGAAAGTTGAAAAATCTAGTGTCATGAAGTTGGGTAGTTGCCACATTAACTGATGTGACATTTGTGAAGGTGCCTGTGGTTTTCCATTAACATCACTAATAATACTGTCTTTTCTGTGTTTTTTTTTTACTTCTTCTAAAAGTTTAGCAAATTGCTAGGATCCGCTAGTATTAAATTCTTGCTATCTATCCTCTGCTTGTCCTGGCAGAGATTTGAACCCTTTTTTTACTTCTGAAAATGAGAAGATAATGTTATTCGGTTACTGTCTATTTTGGCCTTTTCTGTGATGTTTATTACACTTTTTCTCAATGATTTGAATATTGAATGGATTGGCCATAGCATCTACTGTGGAGAACGTGGACCTTTGTTAGGTGGGAGTTTATGATCATGTGGTGGAAAAAACTGTGAATGCACTATGATGCAATGCATGTGAGTGGGATGGATTTTTCATACATGTGGGAGGTCGGTGATTAAATGGACATTGATGCAGACGGCTGCTTGCTGTGCTAATTGGGTTTTAACAGCATCCTATGTATAAACCTATATAGATAGGTTGTTACATTTATTCTTATCTAAACATTTGTTGTATATTATTAGGGGGGTCAACAATTTCAGAGATGGCTCCACAGTCCACGGCAGAGGTAAGGTAACATATACTTTGTCGCTTCATAGGGTTGGGATAAGTTTTAACACATCCAACAAACAGAATAAGTTGCCTCGTTTACTTTGTAATCAATGGAATCTTTTCTAATTTTAATTTATTATCCCTTCAATTTTTATCCATGGCACGATGTGAGGGTGGGCTTTGCTACAACGGTGGCAGAAACAGCTTCTCTGTTCGTGGGGTTAGGTTACGTATATCTAATTCTTCTCATATATCTAATTCTTTCCGGATCATGCAGTGACGCAAGCTTTGTACATTGGATTAGCCTTTTTTACATTCATAGGCCAATTTGTGGGTAGAATCTCATCCTTTTTAAGACAGCCTGGTTTCTGTGGTATTAAATGTTTCACTTCCCCTTGAGTAGATAAGAAGTAGCCCCACTAGCTAAAGAAGTTCTTGATGTGTAACAAATTTCTTTCCAGCCCATCTCCCCTTTTGGGCAGCAGAAGAAACTTCAACATAAAACCTCACTCAAATAGAACAAAAATGGTACTAATTTTTTTGGGTTAAGAACAATTGCATCAGGAGCCTTTTTACCCTACAAATGCTTTTATCATGTGCCATGACAGCATTAGTGAGCTTCTTGGTCACAATAGATTATAGAACAAAGTAAAATTTGTACAGCTGGGGGGTTTGTCATATGTTTCCTTTATACTGTTTTGTGAGTAGGACTTGCCATATGTTAGCTGATGAGAATTGCTTGCACAATTATTATTCTTGTAAGGAAGTAGCAGGATAGATTAGAAGTCTTTCGTGGAAAAGAGGGCATTATTGACATAGATACCTCTAGGTGTTGCTATCATGCATGTCTGATAAGACTTGGCATGATGGCAGGCACACCCACTTGGGCCAATGACTCATTTGATGCTTGTGAGGGTATGATATTTGTCAGGCCAACTTATAGTTATTCCTACTTTCACGAGCAATATGCTTTTGAATTGTAGTTAGATAATCATGGAGATGAGAAGTCATAAGGGGAGATAAATAGTGGTTTAGCCTAAGTTTAAAGGGAAGGGTATTGTTCAACTAGTCTGAAATTTGGTTTGTAATGATGGGATTTAGATGGTTAGTTTATTTTCTCACGGACGGGAATTCTTCAAACTAGATCAAGGTATAACTATTCTTATCAAGTTATCTGATTTTTAGAAAAATTAACTCTCCTCTTGGTTTGACTTTGTTTAAATTTTGAAATATTTTTTAAAAATAGATTTGAATCATTGTACCACTATAATCCAGTTCATCTTTACTCTGTAGAAATGGTTCCGATCTTTTCCAAAAACACTCTCATGGTAAAGGGTAGTGTAGTTTTCCCATATAGGTTTTTATTGCTTTTGGCTATTTTAGTTCATTTAAAGTAGCTTAGTATGGTTGTTTAATTCAGGAGTCTCCAGTGATTAATTTGTTATAAATCCATTTCGAGCATCAGATAAAATCTTGTGCAATGATTCATTGTTTGGTGACCAAGGACATATATAGATTCTTTTGCTAGGCCTTTTTTGGGGTCTGATGGTTGATACTTGATGCCATCAATTTTGGAGGTCCTTTCTAGGTGGAGAGGAAGTAGATCATTTGAAAGGAAAGAAATCGAAGATTGATTGAAGGGGTAGGTTAAGACATCTCTGCTGTAAGCTTGTGGCATGAGATAGTTTGAAAGAGGTAAATGCTCATGGGAGCACAATCTTAGTGGGCTTTCCACTGTGATTCTTGTTCTGTTATTGCAACTGTTAGGTTATTGAATTCAACCATAACCCTACACCATATTTTCTGGCACCACCATAGAGCAGAAGCTGCCAAGGGATACGGAAAAAAATATCTCCTATTTCTTAAATGGCTAAGATTTATCTTGGACCATCATCTTTCTGGTATAGTATTGTTCTTTTCTCTTCCTGGTGACAGCAGTTCCTTTGCAGATTTATAATTCTCAAAGCTTCAAAATAGGTTTCCCATGGTAACTCTCTTATATTGAAATTTCTAAACCGTTATCCAGCAGCTGGAGCTTATGCACCATTTTGACACTGCATCAAAGAATGAAAGGAAACTTGGATACTTTTTTATCTCGTAATTATACCAAGGCTTACTCCGTATTAGTTATTCTTACACAAGTTTCTGGGAAGGATAGACCGAATACCGACTTAACCTTTACATTATTTTGTACAAAACGATTACTTTCAGACTCGAATTCACATTCTTTGTTTGAGCTTTAACCATTGCAGCAAGCAATGAAGCCTTTATCCCGTAATTGGTTGGTGAATCATGACATGCAATTCACATCAGGCATTATTAATATGGATGAAGAAACAAGAGTCAATTATTGGGGTTTTGAAACTATAGACTCAGAAGTTGGGAAGCCTAATGAAGGGTAAGAATCCTGTTTTGTTTTTGGATCTTGCAATCATGATATGTTTATAAATCTTTTTTTATAGACAAATTGTCATTTGTTAAATCTATGAACAGTTAAGATTTGTCACATGGGTGCTTTGCTATGTATGACCTACATCATCACACATTGCCAATAGTTGCTGAAAAAAAGCCTGAGATTATCCTTGGAATTTTTTTATTTGAAAGTGAAATATATGGGTTTGGATGTGTTTCCATTTTCATTATTTTTGCCTTCTCTCTCTCTCTCTCTCTCTCTCTCTCTCTCTCTCTCTCGGTATTTTTGAGAACAAAAATGATGAATATGCATCTGTTTTTTGGGCCATTTCATTTTTCTTTGAAGTATTAGGATTTTTAAAGATACAAAAAAATTGTTTTAGTAGTTTCTTGAAAATGGGTTGTTTTCCAAAAATAATCTTTGAAAATGACATGCCAAACTTTTTTGGTTGGTGTTTTTATTTTTTCTGTTTTTGAAAATATAAAACAGTTTGAATGCGTAATCTAAAGGATAAGATTTTTTTTTTCCTTTTCCCAAGAGAGTTAGACATTCACTCTTAGGTAAACAAAAAATAAGGATATATATATTATAAAATGTTAACCCTAGAAAAAATAAGAGGTTAAATTAAAATTAATGGCAAAAATATAAATTAAAGAAGTATATTTGAAAATCTTTTAAAAAGTATAAAAAATATTTAAATTAAAAATTGAAGAAGTATATTTGCAGAGCTGTGTGTTGAAAATTTTATTGAAAAATCTTAGGACTATGCAGAGAAGTACTGTGCTCATTTTACTTGGCACATACATAAATCCATTATAGATTCAGCAAATTCATTGGGTGGTCCTCTTTCAACAGGCACATGTAAAAGTTGAAGAAAGAAGAAGGAAAAGCATACCACATGTTTGGTGAAAGTCCTTCATCGAGTTTGTGTAATGTCAATTCTAAATGTTCCAGTTTGGGTTGTACAGATCAAGACATACCCCCACAAGCAATTGGCAATAAGTTTAGGCTTCTTTAAGGGGTAGATTGCCTTGGCCAATATGCAGAATATTGGGCCTTGTTTGTTGATCACTTGACATTGAAAGTATGAAATATGAGTTGCATTGTCTCATTGTCTGCTCTAAGAGTAAATGCTTTGTTCTACAAAAAGTTTCAATAAAGATTGAGAAAATTGACTCAAAAACAAAATTCATTATGAGCTCCATCGTAGAATTCAGACCTAACCATTAATTAAAAAATGGATCAAATGATGTGAATGACGGGAACTGTGAATGCATAAGATTTTATTAAACAAAATTCATTAAGAGCTCCAATATTATGAATGATTCTTACTTTTTTTAAAAAAAAAATCGAAATATCCTGCGCAGTTATATAAAATAAAATAATAAATAAATTCTTGTATTATATAGTCAATATTTATAATAATATTTTTTAATATGAAATTAAAAGTTTAAACAAATTTGGTAAAGTTATGCATTTGAAAAAAAAAAACCGTCATAATTCTTTGTTAACATTGCATAAATTTTTTTTTTAACATATATAATATATTTTCTTTGAAATGTGTTTATTATAATTAATTTAATAAAACAATATAAAAATAAAAACTTAATAATCAAATAAAAATTCTGACAGATCCCACCTCAATCCATCATGGGCCCCAAATAGAATTGGGAAACAATTTCTTTTTTTATTTCTTTGGACAGATTAGAAGAGAATCTTCCATCCCATTGCTATTTCTTAACTGAATAATATTTCTTTTTAAGAAAATTTCACCATATAAGCTTTTCACTGATCTTTTTGTTTTTTTAATTTTAAAAAGTATTTTATCTAACTTATATTTTTATTATTTTCTTAAAAGTTTTATTTTGTTTGTTGTCTTTGGTTTTTGTTTTGTTTTGTTGTTGTGGGATTGGACCTGGACTGGGCCACAAAACAAAGGAGGCAATTAAATAATAACTGAAAAACAAAATTCATTAGATAAGGGGCGGTGGATTATACAACAAAGTCTTGTTTGGACCCAAATTACACTCATTGTTTTTTTATAGTGATTTTATTTTATATATGATGGAGTCCTATTAATGAGTTGTCATTTATCGGTCTCGGGTACAGTGTATTCATTTATTGGTCTCGAGCACAGTGTATTCAGGTTAATAAATATCTATTATATCAATATATAACTCGTATATTTTACTGATGTGATAAATATTTACTGATTCAATATACTGCATTGAAAATAATGAAAAAAATTTCACTACTAATACCATCTCCTATCAATACTTCAACTCAAATAGTAAACTTAATTTGTGAACACAACAAAGTTTTAAACTTTTAAAGTAAATTTACCTTGTCTCTCAAACACAATAAATTTACTATATAAAAAAAAGGTAGCAATTCATTTTCTTTCTATTAAATAATGTTGTGAGACCTGTAATTTTTTATTTACTTAAAAATTGTACCCATTTTTTTAACTTTTCATAACAGATAAAGGACAATAATAATAATAATAATAATAATAATAATAATAATAATAATAAATAATAATAATAATAATAATAATAATAATAATAAAATTTGTTACTTTTATTAGAGTATTAAATGTCAAAAGTAGTAAATGGAGATAACAAATATATACGTAGAATAGCAAAGAAAACATTTGCTATCTTATATTTATCTCCTCTTTTGATACTAGTAAGAGTAAATTATAGTTATATGCCCCTAACTTTAAAAATTGTCATTAAATAAGGCGGGATACGTCTTTGACTTAGTTCGACTTAAGAATTTCTTAGTGACACAGCCCTTTATACAAACTACAAATAGTAAAGTTGTTTCATTGTAATTTGTAGGTTATAAATTTAAGTTGTGGAAATAATATCTTTTTTATTGTTTTTTTTTATGAATCGATTAGAGAATCGATTAGGGTTTATCCTGAGCCAACTTATTTACACCAGACTAAGTCATTTCCATGATAGTTAGGCTCCACTCTTTAAACTTTAATTGTCAACCATCAATGTAAAGAGAACTTGAATTCAAGACTCTTGAATTTTATTCTTAACGTTTTTAACACTCTCCCCATCCTTTTCTTACTGTTCTTGTAACAATCTTATTAAATAGAAAGAAGAAAAAAGAGTTTTTAGAAATATCTCATTCTCTATTCGATTGACTCATTTAACCCTCTCCAATTTAACAAACTATTTTGTTAGAAAGAAGAAAAAAAAAAGTTTCAGAAATCTCTCATTCTTTATATGATTGACTTAATAAGGAGAAAAGAAAAGAAATAGAGTGACTAGAAAGAAATATTTTTTTTGTCCACAAAAATAAGTAATTCAAAAATGGGGTGATTTTGAGATAAGTACAATATTTAAGGGTTGTTTAGAAATTATTCAAATTAAATCAGGTCAAAATCACTCTCAATAAATTATTTGATTTTTAAGAAAATCAACTTTTTTCTGATCTGACTTTGTTCAAGTTTTAAGTATTTTTCAAGACTAAATATAAATCAATATACTGTTAAAATATATTTACCAAATAATAAAAAATTTAAAACTACTTTATCCGTATTTTACACAATCGATTTTAATCTTTCCCAAACAAGCCTTAATCCTCACATATTACTTAAATTTTGGACCATATACTAAAATAAGCCGGTCAACGCGGTTTATGATGAAGTGTGGTCTAAGGCTTTTTAATTTCAATTTCCGAGGTTAGATTAAATCTGCTTGACCAAACGTACGTTGACAGCTGCGTCAACTTTAGCCAGCTCTTATCGTCCTACCAATGTGCTTACTTTAATTGTTTTCAGAAGACTATAATTATATGCCCTGTTAAAATATTAATTAGCATAACAATAAAAGGGTAAAATAGTCTTTTCATGTTTTTGATGTAGAAAAAATGTATATTATGTATTCTCAAGTCTCTTAAATGAGACAAAGACTCAAAACAAGTCTGGCAAAATGAGAAAAATAGGAAGAGAAAAGAAAAAAAACCCTTACTATGAGTCAAAAAAAGTTAGGTTAGACCAAATATTACGGTCATTGTGGTAATAATTTGCATGAGGTGAAACCTTTGACTAGGAAAAGCCTATGGCAGCCTATCTTGAAAAATTGGATAGCCATTATCTGGTGTAATAGCATTATCTAGATCCTTGCATATAATGCTAGAGATTGTATATTTATATGTATATATATATATTCTTACTTTTTTAATATCTCAAATTTTTTTTTATATAAGCGATATGGGGAGAAAGAAATTCTAACAACTATGTGTATGTGCAGTGATTCGAATCAGAATTATGTATACGAGAAAGATAAATCTTTTCATCTCGAATAGACTTCCTTTTTTTAAATAATACAAGTTGTAATGTAAATATGTAGTTATATGTAAATTACATTTCAAGTTTTCAACGGTGTTAATCATGTTACTTAAAATTTCATAGTTTTTTTTTTAAAAAAAAAATTATGAGGGAGAATAAGATTTACCTAAATTTCACGTGGTTAAGTGACAACATGTGTTTCTTTTCAAATAGAAGGTCACGATAGGGACGAAGTCACGACTTTGGGTCAGGAGGCGAAGATTTTCGTTTGACATTCGATTATAAACTCTAAAATTTAAAAAGTATAAAAATTTAATATTAATCAATAATTTTTTTGATAAATAACTAAATTTATTGATTCAAAAGAAATTACAAATTAGACAAGAAGCCTAATTAAAGAAAAAACACTTAAAAAACTTGAAGTTATAAAAAATCGACAAAAATCTTATTAAGATGTCAAATTAAAATTAAGATAAATATAAAATGTGAAAAATTTTAAATTTAAGGGAGGGACTTAAATTAAATGGTTATATTTAAATTTTCTTTAAAAAGAATTTAAAAAATTCAAATAAATAAAAAGTGAGAGGGGGCAACTGCACCACCCCCAAAAAAAGAAAAAAAATTACTATTGTTATTAGCTTAAATAATATAATGATTAATATATATAGTTTGGGCTAAGTTCAAGTGTAACTTTTTCTTATCAATTTAATATATAAACATTTATATGCCTTTTTGAATCCTAAAGGAAGATAAGATTGTTATTTATACTTTGTCTTTTTGTATACATCTTTGACAGCAAATTTTAGTGATAAGATTTCATTGGCATATAATTTCACTAAATATGAACTTGAAAACTAATTGGACCTATATTTTCGGTAGGTTTGATGATCTTTTGATTGTTTAATTTTCGGTAGGTTTGATGATCTTTTGATTGTTTAATCTCCTTCAACCAAACAGATATATATATATATATATATATAACAGACACTTGTCAATCATAAATTTTATAAGCACGAGACTAACAAAACAAACTATAAAATTTAGATTCGTTATTTCGCTTAATTCGAATTTCGAACTTATACTCAACCTTCGATGTTAACCAAATTGTCCTTGTTTTTACTTTGATTTATTTTTTTTATTTCACGTTTTAATTAAAATACTTATGTTTATGTTTGTTTTACATTCCAAGTAAAACAAATTGACAGGGAAATATAACTGATAATTGAAAGAAACAAAAAAAAAAAACAAACAAACTTTGGTGTGGAAGTGCCAAACCCCCCAAAAAAGTCCTCATTGGGTACAACCACTAACGCGGTGGGCCGAGCTCACAGTCAATCACAAAATGAAAAGTCTAGTCATGCCATGACTGCATGACATGTACTCCCACCAATTCTCTCTCTCTCTCTCTCTCTCTCTCTCTCTCTCTCTCTATATATATATATATTATAGAGTGATTAGGGGCAGCCGATTCATCTTTCAAGATCAAATAATTAGTTCCAAGAATAATATCCAAGAGATGGGAATTATTGATATGGACATGAAGTGCTTGAACACAATAAGAGGGCCATCACTTCCATTTCTATGAGATGGTGGGGCCATATGGATAATGGGCGACAACAGGTTTGGCCCCATCCAATCTTCTTTCACATTTGAATCTTTCGAGTTTCAAGCCTCAAAGACTTCATTTCTGTGGATTTGCATCCATTCTAGATTTTTATCCCAAATAAAATAAAAAAATGCACCCTAAATGATATTTTTTAGTGTAAAATAAAAAGAATTCATATTCGGTTGGATATATATACACACACTTTTAGATCATCGTGATTGAAAAATTAATTTTTAACCTTTTTTAAAATAATATTAAATTAATGGATAAATTATAATAATGTTTTTAAGATTTCTGACTAATTATAAAAATGTTTTGAAGTTTTCAAATTACACAATCCTCTCCAATTTTATTGACAAATTATACATATTTTCCTTCGATTCATTTTTTTTCTTCTTAAATAACAAAAGTGCTCATTTTGTTTTATATTTTTACATTTTTTCAATTTTGACCATTTTGTAACTTTTTTTTCAAATAAATATTGATTAAAAAATTCTTGATCAAATATTAAATATAATTTTAAATTGATTTTATTTAAAATGAAAAACTCTTTAAAAAAAGTTAGAAAACAAAATTGAAAAAATATATAAAAAAACTGAAAATGATATTTTTGTTATTTTGAAAAAAAAAAATTAGATAGGAAGGGAAGTGTGTTTAATTTGTCAGTAAAAATAGATGAGACCAATATAATTTCAAAAATCTAAAAAAAAATCTTTGTAATTGTTAAAAATTTTAAAGAAAATCAATATGATTTATCTTAAATTATTATTCATGTGATTAAAAAAAATTGAAGAATACTAGACTAAAGGCTCATTTGGGAAGCAAATCTAATGCAAAAAATCACGTTTGAGGTAGAAGCAACAAGTTGTTAAAGAATTAATTTTGTAATACTTTTTAGGTTACATTAATTTACTGTTTATGTAATAACAAATAATTGAAAATATTCATGATAAAATAGAAACGTCTCGAATTTGAATTTTTTCTGTAGTTAGATGTTAAAACGTGAGTCAGACTATTATAGAGACTGAGACTTAGTCTGATACACGAAAACTGTTCTATGATAATTTCTTTACCGATTCATCAAAAATAATAAAAAAATAATTAAAGAACACAAGAATAAGGTTCATTTGATAGAGCAACTCTAAAGAATCACATTTGCAACAAAAACTCTTCTCAAATACTTCAATTTAGCCATTTTTTACATCAAGATCGCTTGACTAAATATTAAGTATATAACATGCATTGGAGTTAAGTCAACAAACAAGCACACCATAACTGGTAGCTCCCGCCAATATATGAAAGAAAAATGTAAAAACTTATTCCACAAATGTTTGCTAAATTTTGAACAATATGTGGGACTCACAAAAAAATTCTTATAAATTTTCAATTAGCAAACTCATTCAAAAACAAGTTTGAAAAATAAGAAAATAAAATAAAAAAATTGGGGAAAATCATGCAGGAAAAGCAAGTCAAGAAAATCCTGGTTTTATATTATTTATATTTTAAAAATTGTATGCATATAATATTTAATAAAAAAACATAGTTGAAGAGGTACAACTGAATAAGGAAGCTCACGAGGGGAAAAGAGCAAAAACGACAGCGTAGCGTGAGTCACTTTGCTTTCACCAGTATGCATTTCGAGTACTTACCTACCAACCATACCTGTCCCAGTCGAAGAAATCCAAGTTTTATCGCGAAAACAAAACTTTCTCTGCCTAAAAGGTCACGGCTTTTCCAACTTTTCCTAGCACTAACAAAGAGGAACTGGAGAGAGAATCTGAGATATAGAGAGAGACCATCTAGAAAGAAAATATAGAAAAGAGAGAGAGGGATTTGAAAGCATGCTTTGTCGGCCATTGGAGCTTCAATGAAGAGCTATCAACCGTCCCTTCGATTCACCTAAAGATCCTTCTCCATCATTAGAATTCAAGACGTGGGTTTGTGTTCTTTTGCTTCCCCAGAAAACTTTCCCAAATAAAATAACCCAGAAAGAAAATCTCTGATTCATTGCATTTGATTTCATTCTTTTTGAGGTTCAAAAGCTTGTCTCTTAAAAAAGGTTTGATTTTCTTTTTCTCTCTTCACAAATCTTGTAAGTAGATTGAGCGATCCCACCATTCTTGGAAAAAGTTGGAACTGGGTTTTTGTCTAAGTTTTGTCTTCTAATTCTTGAATTCCATGGTTTTTGCTTGGTCATCTTCTCAAGGAATCACTTGAATAATGGTAGAATTTGCTGTTTTGGGTGTCTCGTTTTTGGGAGTGAAGGACTCAAAGGTATGTTAAAGCTTTGATCCTTGATGGGTATTTGAATTTTGTGTCGTGGGCTGCTTTCAAGTGGTTGATCAATCATTCTTTTGTATTCATCATTTCTGCGATACCCATTAGTGTTATTGGGTTTTTGTGAATTGTTGGGTTCTTTGAAATGGTTGATTCATCACTCTTTTGTGTGTATATTTAAATTCCTTGGACACTTGCACTAGTTTGTCAAAGATTGATTATTCGTGTTCATGTCAGAAATTTGAACACTTCAGTTCTTGTGTTCCTTCAACTAATTGATTATCAATCCTCGTTAAACATTGGCCCTTCTTGTTAAATATTGCCTCTTCTAGTTGATCGAGTATCTGGGTTCTTTTTAGAATTTTTGTTGAATGCTGTCTGGCCTTAATTTGGTCCTGAGACATGGTAATCTAAGTTGTCTAGACTGGTTCAATTTATGCTATTATTTTGATTTACTGGATGGTGATTATAATGTCTGGGGTTTTTGAATCAAGGAGAGGATGGGTTGTGAGGTTCACGGGGATTTTGTTTGTAGTTGCTCAACTGGTTTGCATTTCCAAGGGGTTGAATTCAGAGGGGCTATGCCTTCTGGAGTTGAAGCAAAGCATTCGAGATGAATTTAACAATCTGAGTAATTGGAATTCCAGCGATCAGACACCATGTGGATGGAGGGGTGTGACTTGCTTATCCAATTATGATCCTGTTGTGGTGTCTCTCAATTTGAGTGTAATGAATCTTTCGGGGTCCTTAAGCCCTAGTATTGGTTGTTTGGTCCACCTAACTTATCTCAATATTTCTTATAATGGGTTCACTCTAAATATTCCCAGGGAGATTGGGAATTGCTCGAAAATGGAAAGTCTTAATTTGAATAACAATAATCTTGACGGGCAAATTCCTGCTGAATTGGGTAATCTGTCTTGTTTAAAAAGTTTGAATTTGTGCAATAATGAGATCTCTGGTCCTATTCCTGAGGAGCTTGGAAAGCTTTCTTCTCTGGTTCAATTTGTGGCATACACTAACAACCTCACGGGTCCATTGCCTCGTTCTCTTGGGAATCTCAAGAGCTTGAGGACATTTCGAGCAGGGCAGAATGCAATTTCTGGAAGCATACCCTCAGAAATTGGTGGTTGTGATAGCTTGGAGTATCTTGGTCTTGCCCAAAATGATTTAGAAGGAGATATACCCAAAGAGCTCGGTATGCTTAGGAGCTTGACAGAGCTAATTCTTTGGGATAACCAGTTGTCTGGCTTTATCCCAAAGGATTCTTGGAAATTGTACGAATCTCGAGACTCTTGCTTTGTACCAGAATAATCTTGTAGGAGAAATTCCAGTGGAGATTGGGAAACTCCAGTTTCTGAAGAAGTTATACCTATACAGGAATAAGTTGAATGGGACAATTCCAAGGGAAATTGGGAATCTTTCATTAGCTACTGGAAATTGATTTCTCAGAGAACTATTTGATGGGAGAGATTCCAACTGAGTTTAGTCAAATAAAGGGCCTAAGTTTACTCTACCTTTTCCAGAACCAGCTTATAGGTGTTATACCGAATGAGCTTAGTAGCTTGACGAACTTATCAAAGCTTGACCTCTCGATTAATAACCTCACAGGCCCTATTCCATTGGATTTCAATATCTAACTCAAATGCTCCAGTTACAGCTTTTTGACAATTATCTGAGTGGTAGCATTCCTCAAGGGCTTGGACTTTACAGTCAACTTTGGGTGGTTGATTTTTCAGACAACCACCTAACAGGAAGAATTCCTTCTCATATTTGTCGAAATTCTAATTTGATTTTGCTGAATCTGGGGTCTAATAAACTGCATGGAAATATTCCGACTGGGATCACAAACTGCAAATCATTGGTGCAACTTCGTCTTGATGGAAACAGTCTAACTGGGAGCTTTCCTTCTGAGTTGTGCAAATTGATGAATCTTTCTGCTGTTGAACTGGGTCAGAACAAGTTCAGTGGTCCTATTCCACCAGAGGTAGGGTATTGCCAAAAGTTGCAAAGGCTTGATCTCTCTAACAATTACTTTTCATCAGAGTTGCCAAGGGAGATTGGAAATCTGTCAGCAGTTGGTCACTTTCAATATTTCGTCTAATTTCCTCACTGGAAGGATTCCACCTGAAATTCTTAATTGCAAGATGCTTCAACGACTTGATTTTAGCCAGAACAGCTTTGTGGATGCTATACCAAATGAGCTGGGAACCCTTTCACAGTTGGAGCTTCTCATGCTTTCAGAAAATAAGTTTTCTGGAAATATACCAGCAGCGTTGGGCAATCTCTCTCACCTGACGGAGTTGCAGATGGGTGGCAACTCTTTTTCTGGTGAAATACCATCAGAGTTGGGTTTTCTTACAAGCTTGCAGATTGCCATGAATCTTAGTAACAATAACCTCTCTGGCAGTATTCCTCCTCAGTTGGGGAATCTTATTATGCTTGAATTTCTTTTGCTCAATAACAATCATTTGAGCGGTGAAATCCCAAGCACATTTCAAAATCTGTCAAGTTTACTGGGGTGCAACTTCTCATACAATAACCTTACTGGGCCTATACCTTCCATACCTTTGTTTCAGAACATGGCCATCAGCAGTTTTATCGGAAACAAAGGGCTTTGTGGCGGTCCTCTTGGTGATTGCAGTGGAACTTCATCTCCCAATTCAGTTCCATCTTCTTCGCAAGGTGTGGATGCGCCTCGGGGAAAAATCATCACAGCAGTTGCAGCTGCTGTAGGTGGAATTTCTCTTATTCTAATTGTAGTTATTATATATTTTATGAGGCGTCCGGTTGAGGTGGCTGCTTCCTTGCAAGATAAAGAGATATCATCCCCAGTTTCAGATATCTATTTTCCTCCAAAGGAGGGGTTCACTCTCGAAGATCTGCTTGAGGCGACAAACAATTTTCATGATAGTTATGTCGTGGGAAGAGGAGCTGTTGGGACAGTTTATAGGGCACTTATGCATTCTGGACAAACAATTGCAGTAAAGAAACTAGCATCTAACAGAGAGGGAAACAATGTTGAGAACAGCTTTCAAGCTGAGATTTTAACTCTGGGAAAGATTAGGCATCGCAACATTGTGAAGCTCTATGGTTTTTGTTATCACCAGGGTTCCAATCTGCTTCTTTATGAGTACATGGCAAGGGGTAGCTTGGGTGAATTGCTTCACGGGTCATCTGGTAGTTTGGAATGGCCAACACGCTTTACAATTGCTCTTGGGGCTGCTCAGGGTCTTTCTTATTTACATCACGACTGCAAACCAAGGATCATTCACCGTGATATAAAGTCTAATAATATTCTACTTGATGATAACTTTGAAGCCCATGTTGGTGATTTTGGTTTGGCAAAGGTGATTGACATGCCTCAATCGAAATCAGTGTCTGCAGTTGCAGGATCATATGGATACATAGCCCCAGGTAAGCTCTCTCATTAGCCGTACCCATTACAGTATGATTTTCATTGAATCGTTGTCTATATTGTTTAATTATCTTCCATAAAAAAGGAAATATACACTTGTCGTAAAAAATTATTAAATATCCATTGTATGAATGTGAAAATTGCTGGAAAAATAATTCGTAATTATTATTTTCTCTAGTAGAGTTCTTAATTAGTAATTCCTACTAGAGCTGCTTTAATTAGCTATATTATGTAATTAGACTTTGAGTAGTGTTAGACTTAATAGTTAATTGTTTTTATAAGGTTCTTTTTAGATATATCAGTATTTCAGGCTTCTATTTATATATTATATCTTAAGAATTGTAATTTTGTGCCTCAAATGGGTTTTATCAGTACAAGATATTAATGGACCTAAGTCAGTATAAAGATTGGAAACTTTGTATTAAGTTGAAGTTTGAGATTCTTTGTGTACACTTGAAAAAAAATTGACTTTTTTTTTGTATGTATATTGAGATTTTAATTGTATGCCGCGCTCAGATAGTCAGATGGTTGAGCAAGATCAGAATGAAGCAAAATTTTACACAAACTAGAAGTTTTAGCTGGTCCAACACATGATAGGCTGATCTATGTTTTATTCAATTTCTTTTTCTTTAGTTTCTAAAGAATGTAGTTCTATTTTTATCAAATATGCATATGCATTTATATGTCCTCTAAAATTGATTGCTTAATTGTATTTTTTTTAATCATTTGTCTGTTCAAATTTGTTATTTTGAATGGTTTATTGTAAAAAATTGAATGCTGTCATTGCAAACAATTGCACAATTTGAGCTTGGATTTTTTCATGAAATAGTAAATCACATATACCATCAATCATGATGATGCTTTTATTTTCTATAGTGCTGACTATCTTGGAATTATTCCTTAAATTATCTGGATAAGTCAACGGGCCATTCAATTCCCATGACACATGCAAATGCCCTAAAAGAATGATTCCTCATATTTAGTGTGATCCTGTAATCACCTGATGTGCCTCAAACAGCTCTGTAGGAATACCCCCACTGTGTAGCGGCTGTATGTAGAGATCTTTGTGGGACTGTGGAGGGAGTCTCAATCTATAGGATTCCTCGTCACTCTTTCCTGAACTTTCAAAATTAGGTGAGGAATACCAACAAAAGAAAACTCTGAGTCTAGACTGAAGTTACATTGGTTGATGGTTGCATAGTAATGGATAAAGTTATTTTTTCTAAATTATATATTGGACTTGAAATTATATATATTGCTTTGGAAGGGAATGACACATTGTTCTTGTAATCAGTACATGTGTAGGGCCTGTTTGGATGGTCTGACTGCCTTTGGAATCTTTAAT
Organism: Nyssa sinensis; assembly: GCA_008638375.1. NCBI lineage: Eukaryota > Viridiplantae > Streptophyta > Magnoliopsida > Cornales > Nyssaceae > Nyssa > Nyssa sinensis. The sequence continues at coordinate 2,380,206 of CM018031.1, read as the reverse complement.
GGCATTTCCTTGTCTCTGATGTTCAGAGATTTGAAGTGATGCAAAACTTGCATTCTTAGGCAGTATACAAAAATGAAGGCTATACATTTATTTGAAATTGCTTTGAAACACCACAGATTAATTATTGTCATCATACTTTATTTTACAATCTTGATTCTTCTAAGTGCATAATGCTTAAAGCTGATACCTGTTTATTGGGAGGAGTGTGTTGAGAGGATTGAGTTGGAGAGAGTTTTGAGTTCTGTCCAGTAGCTAAATTGGCATAGGTAGTAGCGGTAACAGATTTACTTCCAATTATTAAAAATTCCTAATTATACCTGTTGTATTCAGCTTGGTGAGCTTGGTTCTCGTATGGCCCCATTTATTCAACTACGCGAGATTTTCACTCAGATAAGTACCAATGGCATATGTTGATCATCTGACTCATATGACATCATTTAGTAATTCTACTTGACAGTTTTACCTAGACAAGATAGGTAGAGAAGAAGACAATCATAATCCTCTCTCTCTCTCTCTCTCTCTCTCTCTCTATCTCTCTCTCACAGTTGAGTTAAACACTTATGCTGTAAAGATTGAATATTTGAAATTCATTTCTTGCAAGCGACTGATGGTTTGCCCCTTCTTAATGCCAGAATATGCCTACACTATGAAGGTGACAGAAAAATGTGATATCTATAGCTATGGGGTTGTTCTATTGGAGTTGCTAACTGGAAGAACTCCGGTACAGCCACTAGATCAAGGAGGTGATCTTGTCACATGGGCGAGAAATTACGTTCGGGATCATTCATTGACGTCTGGGATATTTGACAGTCGAGTAAATATTAAAGATGAGAGTACCATCAATCACATGATTACTGTCCTAAAAATTGCTCTGATGTGCACAAGTATGTCCCCATACGACAGGCCGTCAATGCGGGAAGTTGTGCTGATGCTGATTGAGTCTGAGGAACAAGAAGGGAACTTTATTTCATCTCCAGTTTATGATCTTCCTCTCAAAGATAATGCCTCATGAATGTATGTGACAGCTTCTCGGTTTCAGTTTCGTTAACTGAGATGATATTTTTAGTGCTGATTCTTCCTTATATCATTTACCACGATTAAATGATAAAAATTATTATGTACATCTTTTTTATCTTTTCAAACAAGATTCCACCACTCATATTAGTACGAGTTTGGGGGCAATTGGTGTTACTCTCAAACTCTTTTTCGTTTTGAAGTCGATACATAATAGAAATACCATGTAACAGTCAGCAGTAGAATTTAATTGTATTTTAAAGGTATGTTTTTCTCTATCTCATTAGATATTATTAGATTATTAGTTCATGTAGCTCTTCAGATATCTGTTTTTCTGAATTATTGCTCTCTCTCTCTCTCTCTCTCTCTCTCTCTCTCTCTCATTTTTTATTTCACATTTTTGAGTTGATCAAGAAGTTTGGCATCAATTTCATGTACAGAAGATTCCCCTACTAGGTTTTTGTTTGGCCTATTTCCTTGATTTTTAAATCATTGATTTGAAATCTTGAAAGGTGGATTTCTTGTCACTATTTCTATAAATCATGCATAATAAGAAGGTGGAAACAGCATGAGAAGCAAAAGCTGTGACAATAAATTTGCCAACGTGCTTATTTCGCTGTGTGTGTGGTTTTGTTGGAGGTGGGTTCAATAGATATGGGAGAGGGCAACCCATTTTCTGATCAATTAGTCCATAAATGTGAACCCAAGCTTGTTTATGGTTTGGTTGGGCTTAGGTTGTGTTTGTTGAAGTTGTATCTTGGTTTTAGGGAGTTAACCATGCCTATGTTGCTATGTTTGGACCATTCTTTTCCCATTTTTGCCACAAAATTAAAAGGGGTAGTAAAAAAGGCGAAAAAAAAGAAAGAAAGAATTAGATCATGATACCTAACACTTGGCAAGAGTACTACAATTCTGGTCTATATTTTGAAAAAGAAAATTTACCATTGCTATAAAGTCTTGAGCAGTTCAATAAAAAGACATTTTCCTGGTAGCCAACTGAACTAAAACCTAAATGTATTTAAGAAACTCGATGAAGCTTGAGATAAGGCCATTGGCAACTTGAACTTGTGTTTTCATACTATTTTACTATTATATCACACAATGAGCAGTAGCATTTTGATTCAATATTTTAAGGGTGCTCTTGTGGTCACCCTTCTCGCAAGAGCAAGCTTGTTCAAAATATCCGTGATAGGAAATTGGGGAAGTTTATCTATTTGAGGAGCAAGTCACCCACTGAGTTTCTCATCATTAACAACAAAAAGAAGAAGAAGAAGCATTTTCAAGACATTTAGGCCATTTTTCCTTTGCTGGGTAGAAAAGTAGGGGCTGGATAGTGCTTGGACAAGAAAAAATTAAACTATTTAATCCCTCGACCAAATCTCATATTCTGTTTGGGATGACTTGGACTAAATACATTAAATGAATGTTCTAATCACATCCTCTGTTGGAGAGGCCAGAAATGCGTGTGAAAGTGATGAATTTATCCTTGTCCAATGTTTTCACACCATTATCTTTGTTTTTGTTTTGTATGATTAGGAATGTCTATTTCATAAAATAAATATTTTATTAAAAATTATTTCAAGTATTCTTTTGGACCAAGTAAATAATCTTCGTTCCATTCTTTATTTCATTCCATATGCAATGATGATTCCGCTCCTGCATAAAAACATGACTTCAGGGTCTCTCTCTATTCAATTATGATAGAGATAGGCTTTATCTTTATGTTGGTTTTAAATTTTGAATTCACTCTACTATTTTACCTCTTTACCAACAGTTAACTTAGGTTGACCAATGGGCTTCTTTAATGGACCATGCTTCATATATTACAACATTTACTTGTTAGTTGACGAATGGATTTCTTCAGCGGACCATGCTTTATATGCTCCAACATTATGTGACCTGTTGGCCTCTATTTTGTTACATGGCCCAATGGCTATTGTACCACTTTTCATGACTAGTTGCTTTTTTTCGTGCCAATAGACTCCAGCTCACTTGAATACTGTAGGAAGAATAATCATTCTGATCAAATGACTTTTGGCTATTAAAATCTTGAACTCTGTAGGGTGAAGTTTCCAAATAGTAATGCCTGAAACTGAATCTTGCCATTTCATACTCGGGCAGTGTTGTGGAAATGGAGCAGGGCTTCCCACTTTTCCTATCCAGAGTCAACTTTGGACCCAATATGGAGAATAATTTTTAAAAAAAGGAAAAAAAAAAAACCAAGATTATCGGTGAAAGGACATGAGTCACATGACTTGTTTTTTTTTGTTTTTTTCGAAAGAAGCAATCAATCAAACAAACTCAAACCAAACACCTAATATGAGCCTAAAAAGCAAATCCAGGCTACATAAAAATAATACTCACATCTTTCCAATAAAAAAGAAGCTCAAATTCGTGACCTTCCCTTTTGGGAAAGAGTATGAGTGGCCAACTAGACTAGCCAGTTGGTTGAGTCACATAACCTTTGTTAAGCAAACAATTAATAGGTTTCCAGGAAGGCAATTTAACTTTGCATAATTTCAATAAGGCTATTAAGATCAGATAAAGTTGGATGTTATAGTGATGAAAGGTCTTTAATAGATTGGTTCTCATAAATTGGATGTTTGATTTGGATAGAGAAGTTTTTAAATGTATTTTTTTGAATTGAAAATGACTTCCTAGTTTATATTACAGACGTACATAAGACCTCAGCATCTCCTCATCATAATCTAGAAGGTATTAACTAGTTTAATTAGCAAGGAATGATGTTAGTGAATACAGATATTCGGATCTGAGTATGAATAGGAAGGTGTAGAGTATTGAGCTTTCAAGTTCTCATTTAAAAGCACCTTATTTTCAAGGGTCCATGGATTAGTAATTTGTGACCACAAGTAATGGTAAGGTTGTTTCATTATGACTTGAGCATCACAGGTTTAAGTTTCAAAAACACTCTCTATTCGCGAAAGTAGGTTACCTACATCTAATCTTCTATGAAACTCACAATAATGAGAGTCTCGTGTGCTGAGCTAGCCCCTCTTTTTTTAAATGATATTTTTTGAAATTGCAGCTGCTCATAGACCAAGGTAAGCTTTAGTTCATGGATTGCAAAGGAGAAGTAGATCATCAAAATCTCTTTATCAGTAGGGTTCCAGTTCTGCTAATTCTGATAATCAAAATCTCTTTATCAGTGGGGAGCAAGTCCTGCTAATTGCTGTTATTGTCACCACTCATCATAAATGATAATCCTTTTGTATTATTTGTTTATGATTGTTATAAAATGTTTCTTTTTCTTTCTGGCTTATCATACATTTTATTATCAAGCCAAGCAATATGAATTAAATTATAATAAGCTATACTTATCTAAAGGCTTATTTGACTTCATTTGATATAAACCCACAAATATACGCCTGATCACCTTAATTAGGAAAAAGATGAGCATGGACTTGGGATAGTGACAGTGGAATTGTGAAACAGTGAAGAGATAAAAAGTTTCCTTTCTTTGCGTGGAGGCAACACTTCAAAAGAGAGATTCCATACATTATTTTTTTTATCTAAATGCAGGGAGAAAGAGACTCCTGTATGTGATTTGTCTCCCAGCTTTTTTTTGAGGAAGTTGACAACTAACTTTTCTGTCATGAGTTGGTAGTACTTTAATTTCCTCTTTTGCTTGGAATGAGTTGAGATTATATATTTTCTTCTTGTGTATCATGTCATGTAATTTAATTAGGAAATATTCCCATGGTTGTTGATCTTCAATTCCCAATGAACAACATGATCTTGACCTATCATTCATATGATGTTCAATTTGGTTGATTTGATACTTTGATTTGTACAAGCCTTGGTAATTCTAGATTTGATTTCATTGACTTTAGTTTTATTTTAGAGCAATTGAGCCCTTCTTTTCTAGTTAATGGAATTACTTATTCTCCCCAAAACTCTCTTAAAGTTGTTGCTATCATGGGACAACATGGGATGAAGTGCTTATGACAATACATGATTGAGACTCTCCTGACTTTGACACTTCTTGCATCCCCCTGGCAGATTTATTACAATCTTCACTTGTCATATCCTTAGTCAAATGATATTTTTAGTGGGCATGTGGCTGTTGATATGTCTTCTAGCTCTGTAGCATTCTTCACTACAATTACTGGGATGCATCTGGTTGTTGACTATCTTCACTATAATTATGGGCTAGTCCTTACTTTCCCAAGTGGAGAGACGTTTTCCCGAATCGAACCCGTGATATCAAGTTCACAGGGAAAGTCCAACTTCACTTTCTTCACTACAATTACTGGGATAAATAGGACATGGCCTAACTCTAGCTTTCTTGGCTTCCTTTGATCAAAGCTATTATTTGAACCCTTACAGTACGTTACCCTACCCCACATGGCCATTGGCATGTCCACTAGCAAATACAGGAGCACTTATAATTTTCTTCACTGCAACTACGTACACCTAGGATAAATCCTTGGGGAGATGGCCCAAGGGGGACAACACGAGCTTTCTTCGCATTTCCTTTCAGTAAAGATAATTTTTGGACCAATACAATCACTCTGTACCACATGCAGCAGGCAATAACTAGGATAGGTCCCTGAAAGATGGCTCCAAGAGCTGCTGGGGGGAAGGGGGCCGGGGAGACGTAACTCAAGATCCTCCTATATATTGAAACAGTAATATTACTAGGTAGGCCTTTCTTTATTATTAGTTAGATAGGGTAGAGAAGTATGAAGGTCTGAAACTTGCTTCTCAGGCTCAAGTTACCCCTCTCCCCTCTCAAAATCTCCATAATAATGGCTTTATGCTCCCACTGTTACCTATAGTACTATAATGAATGTAAATTTCTGTATGAACAGATAATTATAACAGTCCCAATAATTTTTTTTCCTTTTTTTTTTTTTTGTTTTTGCATATCCATAATAAAAGATACTGAAAATCAGAAGTAAATCATTACATGATTTTGATAGTATATGCTTTACTAATGGAAGAAAGAGCCAACTGATACAAGAGTAGTGATCAGATGCACTATTGTTGTGGTTGAGAGAGAGACAGTTCTTATAATAAAAAAGATCTTATATATTTTTCATTTATGTGGCCATGGTGGTATATATGTTGTATGCTTTTAGATCTTTTGAATAAAATACTATTTGAGAAACCATAAAGGGCTTGAAACAAGTCAAGTTGATCAACTTGGATCAAATAAATTATCAAAGATAAAGCTTGGGACATGGATTACGAGACCATAAGGAAACAGATCAAAGAACCCTAAAAAAATTAGAAGTCACTTCCTCCTTTGTTTCCAGTTTCGATGGGAATTATTAATATACAATTGGTAATTTAAAATACAAAAAATGTTAGGTTAGCAAGCAAAAGACGAAAAGTGACTTTGTAAAGACATTTATTTTTACTATGTAAAGGTCATTATTTAGTTCAACGTAAAATCTTATATTGAAAAGCATGAGTTAGAGTTTGATGATAGACATAATTTATGCAAATAATGCTAGAGGCTCGTGACGTACCTACCCTCCCCTCCCCATACTTTCACATTTGTTGGACCAGTACTAGTTTTTTTTTCCTGATAGATAAGTGTCCTTTGGGAGGCAGTTGAACCTTAGATCTTGGAGATATTAGTCAAGCGTTCGTCCCAACTCATCCAACCCAAAAGACATAACATGTATCTATGACCTTCCATCTGTTTGCCCAATTCATTCTCTTTCCTGGTTCCCCCTTTTGTCCTTTTAACTTTGGGTTTTATGCCCTCGATCAAAAGGCCAAATGCAAGCTATGAAAAACAGACTCAGATCAATGTGATTAAGAATACCCATAGTATTCTCATGCAGAAGTATCCAAAACCCATCTTCTAATATAAAATAGACAAAAGAACAATTGCAAATGGACCAATGGAAAATTTTCTCATATCAAATTTGTGATGATTATATACTTATATAACAACCAGCATGAAAATACATTAAAAAAAAAAGCATCAAACCAAGCAAAATTCACTACTAATAGATATCTTATTAAAATTATATATAATCGTTCATCACCAAAATAAATAAAAACTATAATAATTATAACCATGAAAAATCTTTCTTCCAATTAAGATCATCATTACTAAAATAAAAGCCATCTTCTTTAACCAACCAAGAGCACTTCCTGAGAGGGCCACACTTCTGCCTGTCACGACCAACCTGAAACGCTTCAAAACTCTTCCTCTTTTGGTCCCATTTCATGGTGCAAAAGAAGAGATCAGTGGAAGTGTCCCAGAACTTGGCCTCCACACTCCAACTGAAGTCGTCACCCTCCTGGAGGGCACGTCCTCCGATATCACTGTCCCGCGATGAGCACCAGATGACCAGAGGCAGCGAGGAGTTGTTGTTGAAACCATTGATGACACGAACATCGTACACAATGCCATGGAAGTGGTCTGCTGGTGGTCTAATATTGGACATGACCATAAGACATGCCGCTAGACAAAGTATAAGCAGAAACACGGTGTGAGTTTTCATTTTCTGGGTGTGATATGAAAATGGTGTTTCAGTTTTTTTCTTAAACGTAAGCAATTTAAGGCATAAAATTGGTACTTGTGATATATATATATATATATGCGTGTGTGTGTGTGTGTGTGCGTGTGTGTGTGTGTGTATAGCAAAGTTGGGCATAGTGTTTTATATTGTAACTTACACTACATATGTAACCTATGTATTGAATGGAGGAATTGACTTGGGGGGGGGGGGGGGGGAGTAGGAATACAAATTTAAATGAAGTTATTGTGAAAATATAAAATTTAAGGGGACGTATATTAGTTTTTTTTAAAAAAAATCTATATAAATAGCTAATAAGAAAACTGGAATTTCAAAATTTTGGGTCCATGTATATCCAACCAGTGAGTATTCATTTATTTTTTGGTAGAGTGTATCCATATCTTATTTAGACAATAATGTTAAAATTTTTATTTCAAATGATGTAACATTTTCTATTAGTATTACATTAAATGATGTAATTAGTGTGATATAATGATACATTATCAAGTCATTGTCACATAATTTGCGATAAAAATTTGAGATAAAAATTTGAATAGTCTAATTCATGTGAAAGTAGGTTTAAATATTAAAGAGTAATGTTATATATAATGAGATTTTTAATTAATTTTCTCATTATCCTAAACCTAGGTCGATGAATTCGCTATATATAATGAAATTTTCAATTACTTTTTTTATTCTTAAATACAAGTAAGTGGATTCACTACAGTAAATGCATGTGGGACCCACTTGCTTGTACGTATCTTGGAAAAAATTATTTAGATGCTCTCGGTTCAATTATTCCAATAATTATATGATATGTCTCATATATATGCATATCGGTTCAATTATCCCAATAAATAAATGTTATGTCTCGTATGCATATACAATATATTGTTACACATGTGCCATTTCATATGATTCCTTAGAACCACCACCAAATAATTGCTTGTCTCTTGGAAGGAAGCATTCATATTTCTCATTTCTAAACACAATATGTGGGATTCATTATAATAAATTCATGTGAGGCCCTACTTACTTGTATATTTAAGAAAAATATTCAGTTCAATGGTCACACTAACTAAATGATATGTCACATATGTATATATAATAAATATAAAATTAATTAGAGTCTTATGTCACGGGATAGGCTCTGATCAAAAAGCTTGCAACTGATGGGTAGAAATACCGGATCGCTTATATGGCCTAAGACCCTCTACTCACAACCGATGTGGGATCATGGGTAGAGACACCGGGTCGCTTATATGGCCCAAGACTCCCTACTCACAACCGATGTGGGATCATAACATATTCTCCCACCTGAATCCGAACGCCCTTGTAGCCGTCGAGCCTTAAGGCGGGTTGAAGCCCTGTGCTTTATGGTTACCACTTAGTCATCGGAATCTCAAGTCGGCTCTGATACTACTGTCACGGGCTGGACTCTGACCCAAAACCTGCAACTGATGGGTAGAGATACTAGATCACTTATTATATGGCCCAAGACCCCCTACTTACAATCGATGTGGAATCATGAACCTTAAAAAAATTCAATTGAAGGGAGATTCAAAATTTCAAAGAGGCCTCTAGACAAAAATACAAAAAAGAAGAGAGACCACCCATTTCATTTCCATCCTTCAAAGGCACATTTTTCTTAGGTTCATTGTTTTTGGGGAAATTGAGAAACACTCCATCCAAGAGATTAAAAAATAATGGATATGTATTCAGTTAAGTTCTACCATAATTATTTCTGTTTCAAACAACTAGCAATGCTCAAATTTTAGTCTCTTTTGTTTTTTTTTCAAACAATAAGCATCTCATATAGGCAAAGCAACGCCATGCAACAATTTGTAGTAGCGGCATTCATTCAGTAACTCTTTCAAGTGATTGTTTGACATTTGCAAATGTTATTACAATCCAATTTCAATATATTTTTTTTAGCTCAATTCTTTGGAAGTGATCAAAATGATGAAGTAATGAAATTGTAAAATTTTACTTTTCGTGAAACTGTAAATTTTCTCTTTCGTTGCTAGTAATTTTTTTAATCATCGTGTTTCAAATACTATTTTTTTTTGACAAATTTCTATTATCTTGAAAGTCTCTTTTGACCTACATGCAATTCAAAATCTCAATACAAGTAATAACAATTGAGAATTTTCTCTATTTTGATGAAAATATAAAATTTTACAGTGTCACTAGAAAACTATAAGATTTTAATTTCTTGCCGAGATGTAATTTTATAGTTGTTAAATGATTTTTCTTTTCAAAATCTCATATGAAATATGGATTTGTTTTATAGACATTAATTTTTAGAGTACAAACATATAGATTTTATTAAAAACGAATCCATATTTTACAAGTTATTAAATTTTAAAATTTATAAAAAAATTTTGAAAAAGTATCCTACATTCACAATAATTCAGTTAAAGAAGGGGTATTTTACTAACCACCTAATTGAAGGACTTATGAGATTAATATGTTTCGGGTGTGAATCCAGTTATATATAATTTGCATCCTTTTGTGGATTTTTGACTGAACAACCATATATTATACTATTACATATGTGACATTTCATGTGACCCTTAGGATTAACACTGAATAATTACTCGTAAGTAAGAATGAAAACATCCATATTGAAAATTTGTTATATATAACAATTTTCAATATTAAATAAGTTTACAATAAAATGTCTAAGCATCGACATTTTAATATATTTAATTCACAGATTAGATTTGAGTTACAGATAGCTATCAAAGAAAAGGAGAAAGATAAATGGAAGTTTTGATAGACTTGTCACATTGTTTTTTGTGGGGATTGCCAAGCCTCTCTTTTCTAAGATTGTGAATTGACCTCTAGCAAAGATTTGGAACAAGCCTTCACGCAATGCAAAATTATTATTGTAAAAAAAAGTTCAAGTCTTAAAATAATCTTAAAATAAGTCGAGTGTCTCTATTTCAATCAAAACATGTGGAGCCACTCTTTTAGCGTGTGAGGGTCATTTTAATTTTAATGCGTGGGACCTCATTATATGAGTAAAATAGAGTTACTCTATTTCTATTGAAATGAAGACACTTGAACCTTTAAATATTGTCCCAAATGACCATGTAATCATCAATAAATGAGTCATGCTAATGAAATCACTATTTTTAGTTGGTGATTATGGACTTTGTGATTTTTGGTCCTTTTTGCACTGATGAGTCTCCACCATAAAATATTAACCATGCCTAACTATATGCGACTTCTCAATACAAATTTTAAAAGTTCATTTAAGTAATCAAGCCTCTCTTATCTTGATGGATGCCAAAAAGCCCAAAAGGGATTCTACATGCTTCCACCATAAGGGCACTTTTATGATATGAACCCCAAAGTGCTGCTTATCTATAAATTAAACTATTCCTATTAAGATCAATACAATCAACACCATGGACAAAAGAGTCTCTCTCCAATTCCAATTTTAAACTTTAAAGACCAATGCTACACTTCAGCTATAAATAAAAACATATTTATATATATATATATAGACACACGTACACACACGCACTCACATAATATAGAAAGAGCCAGACAAAGTACTAATTAGTTAGGATTTCAAATTAAAAATCCGGTACTAATTATTTTACGAGGTTTGTATGATGTTAAGTATTAAAAAAAACTCAAAGAAATAATGTGTTAGATTAATTATATACGGCAAAGTTTAATACTAGTATGCTATAAAATCATGTGCATGCTTGATAACAACTTCGATTTCGCCTACATTAACTTTAAAAAAAAAAAAAGAATCTAATCACATGACCAAAAATTTTGAAGTCAAATTATTAATAATCAAGACTTGTGAAGTTTTATATACTAAACAAATTATTCTCATTCTAATTAATGTGGGATAAGAGTATCTCATTCTCTCTGTCCCGCTTAAGACTACATCCAAACAAAGGATAAGCCAAATTGCAATGGATAAGTCAGTGATTCACCGTTTCCTCCACTCATTCAGTGAGAAGTATTATATCATACTAAAGCAATAAAGGGAAAGAGAAAAAGAAAATGAAAACACCACACAATACTCTTATTCAGTCAAAAGTAAAAGAAGCCAAAAGAGTTTTCATTGTCTTGTTTCTCAATAGCAAGACAGCAAGTGTGGCATGACCCTAGCAAAAGCATGCCATCTATTTGTTTTTCCCCTACCACAACACAACAATCACTATGCCAGTGATACTGCACCACTGCTGATATACGGTTCATTTTTTTTTCTTGATGTAAAGATATAATCCATCAAGAGCCACACGCCAATAACACGCATCATTAGGGCACGTACCCCAATCTCTTTTGGTTTCAAAGATGTTAAAACGCCCCTTCAAATTTCCAGAACTCATGTCACAGTAGTATGAGGCAGTTTTTTTAAGAACAATATCAACGGTCCAACTGAAAGTGGCTCCCATTGGGAGAAGTCGTGTGTAAAGGTCTGTACGTCCATCTTATGATTGGCAATGGAGAGTCGGTGTGCTGTTCTCTCCCAAGCCGTTTAAAACCAGCACTCGAACTTGGGATATGGTGAATGACTCTACCTGAAACTTTTTCATGGTCAGAGCCAGAATAAGTATGAGAAAAAAAGTTTTGAAAGAGTCCATGTTTGAGCTACTCTTCTTGCTGTTGAGGTTGCAAAAGATTGTTTTGCCAATGTGTTGATGTTTCATTAGTTTTACCATATTAAGAATTTAAGATGCAATTATATGCTGCGCTAGCAAATTGTAAACATTATAAATTGACACGATAGTTGATAGAAAAATGTTAAACATAACAGCTAGAGAGATGGTGATGGAACCTACATGCATGGACGGTGCTAGCATGGGCCTGGGAGGTCAATTGGCCCCCCTTTCTCAAATTTTTTTTTTACAGTAGATGGTACTAGCATGAGCCCAGAAGGTCAAGTGTCCCCCTTAATTTTTTTTACAGAATGTGATGGAACCTACATGCATGGACGGTGCCAGCATGGTTCTGGAGGCTCAATTGCCCCCCCCCCCCCCAATTGTTTTTACAGAAAGTGATAGAACCCACATGCATGGACGGTACTAGCATGAGCTCAGGGGAGACAATTGCCCCCCTCAAAGCAAAATTTGTCTTCTCTAAACTAAATTATTGGTTTCGTTCCTGCACACATGTATTTATTATAGTAAATTTTACTGTCTTGTTACTAGAAATAAAAAAAAATGGAGTGAAAAAAAAAATTCATATTATTTAGCATTACTTTAGTTGTTATGAAATTTATTATGTATGCTTTGACCATTTGAAGCACAAAATCAAAAAGAAAAATCAACACAAAAATAATTTTAAAATTTCAGTAATATAAATACAAAAGCACCTGCTAGATAGTAAATGGTGCTCTACGATTATATATGAAAGTTCAGAATTAAACTTAACAAGAGGTTAGGTTTTTTAAATGCAAGGATGATTTTGTAATTTTATTAATACATTAGAGGAGTGTACATAGCACCTCTCAAAATCAATGTTTTCAAACCCAACGCGTTCATCGAACCGAAAAAATATCCGGCTTATGGGTTATCGGTTCAACCGGAATCAAACCGTGATGTCATAATTACGAAATTAATAAATTTAATAATACATATTATTGATATTTTAAATTTAAAAAATTATACAAAAATTACTAAAAATTATATAAAAAAAATTTACAAAATATGAATTTTCTTAATATGTAAAACTTCAAGAAAAAATGATAAAAGTATACTAGACATACCTTATTACAATGTTGAAAGTTGAAACTTCATTGCCATTCTTCCATCATCGCAAGGACTATAACAAAATTATTTTAACATTCAATCCAAGCATAATCTAATCATTTAGTCTTCAACTACATGAAAAAGAAGAAGATACAAACACTAATAATCATGCATAAAATAAAATAAAATACCACATGATATAAATATATAATACTGGAGTTTCAAACTTCAAGGGTTTAAAATTTTAAATACAATCCAAAATCAATTCAGCTAAAGACCAACTGAATTTAGCCAAAAAATAGCATGAAATTTGAGATTTTGAATATACCAACAAAAAAAAATTGCAACCAAGAACCGGTTGACCCAATACCGGGTCAACCGGACCGTTTTGTGGACCGGTCGACGGTTCAACCGGTTGAACCGACCGGTCCGGTTCGGGTTTTAAAACATTGCTCAAAATTAAAGTACAGGAAGAGTAAAACATTTATTTCCTTATAAATCATATCAAAAAGGGATCTGGATCCTCTTCAGTGCACTGAAGAGGTCCAACCCATCATTTTCTCACATAAGAATTGAGTGACTATAATCCCCATCTCATGTGAGAAAAGGGATAGACTAGAACTCTGTAGTGCCCTAGAGAAAATCCCAATCCATCAAGAATAGTGCAGTCCATCCCTCTCTCACATGAGAGTGGGTCTTACCGAGGTGGGTCCAATTGTGGACCTCATCTCATGTGAGAGAAAAGATGGACTGGACTTCTCTAATATACCGAAGAAGATCCCCGTCCATACTAGAGAAATTCAGTCTATCCCTTTCATATTATGTCTTTATGCCAAAAAAGTCAATACGTAAGTCTGTTAACCTAATAACTTGAAAAATGAATCTAATTACATGACCAAAAATCCGTAAGCCAAGTTATTAATAACAAAACTTGTAATATTTTATATAGCAATCAAACTACTCTCACCAAATTAATGTGGGATAGGAGTATCGCGTTCTCTCCCTCCCCCTTAGGATCATGCATTTTCGAGAGATCAGTCCAAATCGATCCCAACTAAGTTGACTCTAAGATCTGACTCTTATACTAATCCTCAAAGTCTGTTAATGTAATAACTTGGAAGAAAAAAAAAGACCTAATCACATAATCCAAAATGATTAAGCCATATTATTATAAATAAGATTGTTGATATCTATTATACCAATTAAATTACTCTCGCCCAACTAATATGAGATAGAAATATCATATGTGCCACAAATATCTCATATTTCACGAAAAGCCTTCCATAAACAAAAGTGAGTTTGTTCTTGTCCCAAAAAGCCTTCTATTTTTCTTTTTCCGTAAACACCACACCAAGCAAATATGGGTCAACTTTTATATCTTCCTTCCTTCCTTCCTTCCTTCCTTCCTTCCTTCCTAAACCGACAATACCTCATCTCAAAAAAAACCTTTGGAACAGTTGCAGGCATTATGCGACTAAATGTAAACGAAGGGAAGATAAAGCTCCACATATCTTTACCCAAAATTCAATGGATAAGTTAGTGATTCACAGTTTCCTCCACTCATTCAGTAATCATACTAAGTACTCGTTTAGATGAGTTAAGAAAAAGTATAATTTAAATTAAGTTACAATTTGAATAAGTAGTTGTGAAAAAATGTTATTTGAGTTAAATTATTTAGTGTTTGAATGAATATATTTGACAAGTAGTTTAAATAATATTGTAGTGCTTGAATCAATTATTAATAAATGACCCTAGGTTACTTTTTAAAAAAGTTTTAATGAGACTATTTTTTTAAAAAAATCGTTTTGGGATAAGTACGAATCAATAAATACATTTTAATAAGTCAAATTAAATACCTAACAAATTAAAAAATATATTTATTTAAAATTTTAAAAAATCATTAAATACAATTTATAAGTTGAATCAAACATAGCCTAAACAATAAAGGAAAAGGGAAAAAAAATCAAACAAAACTCTATTCAGTCAAAAGTAAAAGAAGAGAAAAGAGTATTCATCGTCTTATTTCTCAACACTCAACATCGTGGCATGACTTTACCAGTACCACAACAACAATCAGTACGGCCAGTGATACTGCACCACTGCTGATACAGGTTCATTCTTTTCCTTGATGTAAAGATATAATCCATCAAGACCCACACGCCAATAACACACATCATTAGGGCACCTACCCCAATCTCTATCGGTTTCAAAGATGTCAAATCGCCCCTTCAAAGTCCGAGAACTCATGTCACAGTAGTATATATGAGGCAGTTATTTTAAGAGCAATATCAACAGTCCAACTGAAAGTGGCTCCCATTGGGAGAATTTGTGTAGAAAGGTCTCTATCTCCATCTTCTGATTGGCAATGGACAGTCAAGTGTCCTGTTCTCTCCCATGTCGTTAAGAATCATCACTTTAACTTGAGCTATGGTGAATGACTCTACCTGAATACATTTATTTACTTATTCAAAATATTATCAATTAACATTAAAATTTTATATCTAATTTTTTATGACATCGCAAAGTGGCCCAGCTAGGAGTCAAATCCGTGATGTCTGGATTTATAGCTCATCTAGGTCCATTCTTTACTACTAAGCTATCATAGTGGGAATTTTTATATCTATTTAATTTTAAAATTTATGATTATAACATTAAAAGCAAAATTTGTTTCCTCAAAACTAATCTCTGTCTCTATCCCTATTCACATATATCTATTATAGTAGGTCACAGTGTCTTGTTATTAAGAATAAAAATAATTAATTATATTTAACATTACTCTAGTTGTTATGCAATTTATTATGTAAAAGACATAATCAACAGAAAAGTAATTTTAAAAGTTCGATAAGTAGAACAACTTTTGCAAATACAAAATACGAAAGCAACTCCTGAATGGTAAAATAGTGTTCTTCGATTATACATGAAAGTTCAAAATGACCTTAACAAGAAGTTAGGTTTTTTAAATGTAAGGATAATTTTGAGTGCAATTGAACATTGGGCAAGTAGTGTATATAGCACTTCCCAAAATCAAAGTATTGGAAGAGGAAAACATTTATTTCGCTACCAAAAAGCATCAACTTAATTAATTCAATTTATAAATCTTGAACAAGTGCCAATGAGGCTTTCAATCATCACGGAGGACCATATTAATGTTTTTTCCACACGTCAAAGAAAAATTGATTTGCTTTATTTCTTTTTCTTCTTTTTTTGAGCAATGCTATATTTCCTAAAATTATATCTTAAATTTCTATCCCAATAATGTGACATTAACATGATACTAAATTATTGACAATACTTGAAATCATATAATTAATGTAATTCTTTCATATCAATACCACATTATTTGAGATACAAATTTAAAAAACATAACATTTCTCTTTCTTTTTTAATGTTTTTCATCATTGTTTCTCTCTCTTTTATTTTAATCTTTTTCTTTCTAGTGCTATAAACTTCCAGTACAATCAACCCTTTTGTAATTAATAAATATGAGAGATAAAAAAAATTATTAAAATTATTAATAATTAAATTTTCTTATATTTTTATTAGTAAAAATTATTTCATAAGTATATTTGAATTTCAACATAAAGAAAGACCTTATATACAATTTTTCAATGATATTTGAATATTTTCATGTAAAAAAAAAACACAAATAAATTGTTCATTTTAAAGTATACAAAAATTTCTAATATCCTTTTAAATTAAACAAATTATGTTTCTACACTTACTCATATTATAATTTACCTCAATTATAAGACTTTTGCCTGTAATTAAAGTAAAATTTATAAATATAATTATCAAAACATATCATAAATAGACTATATATACACACACACACACACGCATGCACATACATAAGTATATAACTATTTTAAATCTATAATAATTAATATTACAAAAGATTTTTTTGAAAAAAGTATTAATTATCATATAATAAAAATATTAATTATCAACCATAAATCCAGTTAGTTTCTTAAAAAATTATTATATATTATATGTTATTAACTTATTAAAGATTAATTAGAAAATGATCAACGGTATAGTTAATTTTTCTACATGGTATCAAAATCAGAAGATAAGATGCATGTGCATATGCATTGTGCATGCCAAAGTCTCTGGAGTGATTTTAGAACTGTAACAATAACAGAAACCAAAAATCACCATGCTCTTCAGATCGAGTAATGATAAGTAATTATATAAATTCTTCCAAAATATTGAACTGAAACGGTGAAACTTTTTCTCAACATCATAGGTAAACATTTTCAGCAAAGGAAGTCTCATATTTCATACTTCTAAACTACTTTTTTCTGAACTTAAATTATTAAATATGCAAGTTAAAAATGAGCAATAATAAGAAAAGAAAGAAAGGGTACCATCTGCTTCCAGGGCAGTCAGTCAAAAATATTCACAATAAGATATCATACTTTCATAATGGTATATGAGGCATGGAACTGCTCAGGCAAGAAGTTGCCATGGCATCACTTGCTAAAATTCTTCAAATTTTGACTACACTTTCAAAAGAGAGATTCTGAAATAGGCCATCAGTAATCACTTTAGCGGCCACAGAAAGAAGTCATTCACCCTAAATGCTGTTCAGATGGCCATGGAAACTGAAGCAGTCCTTGTTTTTAAATAGCTAGTATGAAATCATTGTTGCTTTCCAATTTTTTTAACCAACTCATAGTTCTTCCCTACAGTTAATCTCGGTAAATCTTTTATGTTCATTTCAATGTCATTAGAGTCATCTAAGGTATTGTGGTGATGCTACATTTTATAGGATCAACCTGTACTTTGAAATACAAAACAGTACGAGACACTATGTCAGTTATCAAAACACCTTTAAGCCGCATTACTTTTTTATGGAAACCAGAAATATACATCTAAGATATAGACGAATGAAAGGTAATACTCATACCTCCTTGGCACTCGATCTAGTAATACAGTCATTCCTCCAGGCACTATACAACTTCACTGCATTCGGTTATCAGGCACCTCTAAAAGTTCTTTACCATGGGGCTGAAAGCAGCAACTTATCCACTACCAGCCAGGCCCACTAAATTAGCAATCACGTCTTCAAGGTGAGAAAAGTGAGTCAAAAACTTGTCATGAAGTTCACCGGACTCTAAATGATTTTCCTGCCACTGGGAAAGACCATCACCAATAACTTTCAAACCACTCTGCAGCAATTCCACTCCTTGACTAATTCCATCTGGAAGTTTCCTTTTCTTCTTGGCTTGGTTTTCGTCATCGATCTCCATGGTTTCACATTGCATAACCTCCGGTTCAATATTTGTAAATTTTTGTATCATTTCTTTTAGCATCAGACCTTCCTTCACAAGCAACTGAAGCTGATCAGACCTGGGGACCATTGTAAGAAGAGCCATGTCTTTCTCAAGAAATGCCTTCAACTCGGACATAAATCTCTCCTCGTTTGCCTCATTCCCTGTATCTAAATCAAATGAAAGAGCTGCATTTTGTGGTACAAATCTCCACAGCTGATTACAAGAAGTACGGGCAGCAAAATATCCAAATGCTGTGATTGCCAAATGAACAAATGCCCAGTGCTGCTCTCTCAATAACATGTGATACAACTCCCATACAGCCGAGCTCCTTGCACTACTATCACTTTCTGCCAATTCAATGTGACCAAGGCCAGCCATGAAAAGAGCTAGATTTGGTTTGCACTGATACAATTGAGTATCTGAGACTGCTGGCCCAGAGATAAAAAGGTTTTGAAGCTCCAGAATGACTTCTTCCATTTCATCAGATGCATATAGATGCTTCATATTTGAGATTATCCCTAAAGTCTCACTCAGAAGCTTACGATAATGATCCTTCATCAAGTTGTCCACAGAATTTCTGTAGTTATGAATAATAGCAACTAGAAACTTTAGGGTCTTCGTGTCGATATCAGATATGCTGACCTGGCTAGAAAACACATGAAAAAGCTTTGATCAAAATTGTTGCAATTGACTGCACTGAAAGATTCACAGAGAGAGCTGCTTGGAATAATATAAATCTGTTCTCAATTATGGTCAAACAAAATAGCAAAGACAAAATCAGCAAGAATTTAGAATAAATAACTGAAGAGAAGATTAAAAAAAAATCAAGAACCATTTGAGTGTGGAAAAACCGAAGGAAATAACTTTCAAACTCTTTGATAGGTTCATGGAACTTGTTAGGTCAATGTTGTGTGTGTGTTGGCATATTCTGTTTCAAAAAATTTTGTAATTTCCAAGTGTCCAAAGTTGACTTTGATTCACTGTGTTCGTCCCGGGTCCTCACCAATTTAAGACTGAAGATGTCTGTTGATGGCCGCCACCACATCTTCAAGCTTCATCTCTTGCTTAGGGAAGGTAAGTGACTTAAAGACCTAATTATCTTGGTTATTAGGTGGTTTAGGCACTTAGAGTATACTTGAGTCCAATTAGTGTTTTTTTGGATTTGCTGCATAATTTTTACAAAGTGTTTTTCCTAAAATTACTTTGTGAAAATATTTTTGAAAAACACAAAAAGCATTCTTGGGTGCAAAAATATTTTCAAAATATGTTTCCAAAATGCTAACTTAGTTTTTGGACTAAGAAATTTTTTAGTTTGATTAGAACTGATTTGGACATTAAAAAAAGTGATTTTTCAAGTGTTTTGGTTTTTATTGAAAAATTTGTTTTTGCTTGTTTTTTTCTCAATATATTTTTTCAAAATGTCGGGATTTTGTTTAAAATGTTTAGGAATTTCATGAGGAATTCTTCTAGGTTAAAAAGAGTGGTTTTAGAATGAAAATGGTCAAGAATTGGAAATTGGTATTAAAGATACAAGATGTTGAAGCATGGTACAACAACTGAAGTAATGGACCGATCCAAACTAGGACTGGTCTTATTTTGGTGGTGGATCGATCCTAACTGGTTTTGGCCATGTGATGTGTCGAAAGTATTTTAGAAAATGAAAAAGATATATTCTTCTTTCTAAGAGGTTAATATTTATAGTCACAACTTACAAGTAAATAAGGAAACTATCCTAAATTAATTCCCACAATCAATTAATCAATCAATCTAATTCCTAAATTAAGCTACAGATTAAGTCAATATTTACAACACTCTCTCTCAAGCTGGAGAGTATATATCTATAACTTTCAACTTGCTACAAATAGAGTCGATAACAGTCTTTGGTAAAGCTTTGGTGAAGATGTTGATAAGTTGACTACTAAAAGGAACAAATAGAGTGATAATTTTCTTGAACTCTACTTTAGATTGAATAAAATGACAATCAACTTCAATATGTTTAGTCTGCTCATTAAAGACTGAATTGTTGGCAATATGAATCGTTGCTTGATTGTCACAGTGGAAAGGTGTTGGACCACGTCCTGAAACATCAAATTCTTGCACAAATGTTCTTAACCAAGTCAACTCACAAGTAGTATAGTGCCATTACTCGATACTTTCCAAATCACGAGATTTCCCCCTAAGAAAGTACAATAACCAATGGTAGATTTGTGATCTGAAGGTGATCCTACTCAATCAGCATTAGTATATCCCTCAATTCGAAGATGTCCAGATGATTGATAAAGAAGACAACGTCCTGAGGCATTCTCAAGATACTTCAAGATATGAGTAACTGCATCCATATGAGAAACTCGATGACTAGTCATAAACTAACTCACAACACTAATTGCATAAAAGATGGCAGGTCGAGTAATGGTTAAGTAAATGAGCTTACCCATGAATCTTCGATACATCTCTGAATCCTCAACCAAATCACCCTCATATGGCATCAGCTTTAGATTGGTCTCCATGGGCGTAAGCTACAGGTTTAGAGCCAAGATAACCTGTCTCTTTCAAAATATCAAGAGTGTGCTTCCTCTGAGACAAACCGATCCCCGCTTTTGATCTTGCGACCTCAATACCAAGGAAAGAATGGAGGTTTCCAAGATCTTTGGTGAGAAAGATGGAACTAGGATGGCGAATCAATGTTTGGACACCTGCCTTATCACTGCCGGTGATCACAATATCATCTACGTAGACAACTAGAATCACGATACCTCTTTGCATCTTCTTAAAGAATATTGAGTGATCAGCTTGGCACCGAGTCATACCGTAAGAAACTACTGCCTTACTGAATTTATCAAACAAAGCTCGGGGAGACTGTTTGAGTCCATAAATAGATTTCTAAAGATGACAAACATACTCCCCCTTGGACTCAAAACTAGGTCGTTGAGCCATATACACAGTCTCAGCCAAGATCACCATGTAGGAACGCATTTGACATCGAGCTGATAAAGAGGCCAATCGAGATTCGCAACAAGAGATATGATAACCCGAACAAAATTCAATTTGGTAACAAGAGAGAAAGTCTCGGTGTAATCAATGCCATAGGTTTGGGTAAAACCTTCGGCCACAAGGCGACCCTTCAACTGATCAACAGTACCATCAGGATTCTGCTTGATTGTGAAGACCCAACAACAGCCAACAATTTTAGCACCAGTAGCTTTAGGAACAATAGCCCAAGTACGATTTAATTCCAAAGCATATATTTCCTCTTCCATTATAGTCTTCCAACAAGGGTGGGAAAGAACTTCCTTGTAGGATTTAAGAACAATGAGAGTTAACAGGGACAGAGAGAAAGCTTGAAAAGAAGATGATAAATGATCATAAGAGACAAAGTTAGAGATCAGATGCACAGTGCACGTACGTGTAGCTTTACGACTACAATGGACAGATCAAGATCAGAGTCAGAAGAATGAAATGGATCGGCAAACGACGAGATAGGTGGAGGATGTGAGAGAGAAGGTTCAATAGGAGTGATTGGAGCTGCAGCCTGATGACGACAAACATACACCTGAGAAATAAGAGGGACAAGTAAGAACACTAGTAGGTAAAACAAGGTCAGGAAATAATGGTGCCTGTAATTGACTTCCTTCTGGAGAATAATAGGGAACAGTTTCAATGAAAGTGACATCGGCACTAACAAAATGCTTAAGTAAGATAGGACTGTAACACCTGTAACCTTTTTGTGTGCGTGAATAACCAAGAAATATGTATTTATGAGCATGAGGGTCAAGTTTGTCACGACCAGGCTGCAAGTTATGCCCAAACGAAACACATCCAAAAACTTTGAGAGAAATGAAAAAAGGTATTTTATCAGGAAACATGATATTAAAAGGCGATTTTTCTTGTAAAATGCGAGCAGGCGTCCTATTTAAAAGATACATAGCTCTAAGGACAACATCCCCCCAAAAACACTTGGAAACATGCATCTGAATCATAAGGGCACGAACTATAACAAGGATAGGACTGTTCTTTCTTTCAGCAATCCCATTTTGTTAGGGGGTGGAGACACAAAATGTTTGGTGTATAATGCCTTTGGACTCGAGAAATTGTTCGAAATGATTGTCTTTATACTCTTAAGCATTATCAGTTTAAAAAACTAATAATTTTGCATTGAATTGATTAGAAATTTTAGCATAAAAGGATTGAAAAACATTAAACAATTGAGAACAATTTTTAAGCACTTATACCCATATCAAACAAGAATGATCATCAATAAAAGTAACAAAATGTCGAGAACCACATAAACCGGTAGTCCGAGATGGTCCCCAAATATCATAATGAACTACTAGTGCAAAAGATTGGAAACAAAGGGGGTTAACACGTAGAGAAAACGAAACTCTATGATGCTTACTAAGTTCACATGTTTCACAATTAAAACTAGAAAAATTAGATAAAGTAGGAACGGAGTGACAACGATTTGCAAAAAATGGGTGTCCAAGGCGATAGTGCCATTGGTAAGGAGAAACAACAGAATTTAGAGCAAAAAAAGTCGACTGACTAGATGACTAAAGATAATAAAGTCCATTCTTCTCATTTCCCCCATCAATCATCATTTTCGTCTTTAGATCCTGGAATTCACAATAAGAGTGATAGAAGGTCACTAAACAGTTGAAGGACTGGATAAGTTTACGAATAGACAGCAAATTGAAATGAAATTGTGGTATGTATAAAACAAATAAAAAAGTGAGATCAAAAGTACAAACACTACTAATTCCTTTAACAAAAGCTTTAGTCCCATTAGCGATAGTGACAAAAGAGTGAGAAGAAGGATGAAAAATATTAGAAAGAAGAGACAAGTTACTTGTCATATGATTAGACGCCCCAGAATCAAGAATCCAAGAAGTACTGAAGAAGAATGAAGACATGTGTTACCTGAAGAGACCATATTGGTTGTGGATGTAAAAGAGCCATTAGCACGCTGAAGAATAGAATTATACTCTTTATTGTCCTTGGTGTCCAATTTATCAGTCATGATAGGACAAAGAAGTTACTAGAGCAAAGATTTAGGAAGCAAGAGAAGTTGACCGAGACTAGCTGGGTTGATGGAGCCGAGAAGCTCTGCCGAAGGTGACGAGAGGCTAGGCCGAAGAGGTCGAGAGGGGCCGAAGGAGCCAAGAGGCTCTGCTGAGAAGGGTCGAGAGAGACGAGAGGCACCAAGGAGAGGACCGAGAAAAAAAAAGCTATGGTTTATCAAACCTGCTCTGATACCATGTGGAAGATATTTTAGAGAATGAAAAAGATATATTCTTCTTTCTAGGAGGTCAATATTTATAGTCACAACTTATAAGTAAATAAGGAAATTATCCTAAATTATTCCTACAATCAATTAATCAATCAATCAATACAATACAATCAATCAATCTAATGCCTAAATTAAGCTACAGATTAAGTCAATATTCACAACATGATGTTTTTGTCTTTTAGTATTAAAGTGTTAGTCTAACAATTCAATGCATGTGTTTGTTAGCCTTTTAAATTGGTTTCAACTCCAGTGAACTAAAGATCGATCCAAACCATATTACGATCGATGCAAAAATGTCTCTCCTAAAATCTCTTTTCTAGCGGCTCCCAGATGATCAATCCACACTGCATTGAATTTTTTTGAAAATTTCCAATAGGTTGTAGAGTCCTATTTTAAGCATTATTCCAAGTTTTTTTTTTTTATACATCTAGGACTTTTAAATTTTCTTCTCATTGAAGTCTTTAGGATCAGAGGATATATACAAAGAGAGAAACAAAGTTAGAGATTAAAGAGGCCTCTAATGATTAATTGGATTGAGTTTCACTTAAGTCTTTTTTTACCCCCTCATGGATTGAGAAGGATAATTTCTTTTTGAGAAAAGGGTTGATATCAAGAGATGGAGTTCTTCATAAACATGGGTTATTTCTCGTGGTGATCAAGTGTTATTTCAAGATCAAATAACTCTACGGATTGCACAGTTATAAAGCTCAAGGAATTCGAGGTTACTCTTGCAAGAGGGTGTTCGCATTCTGCGGAAGCAACACGGTTTCAAATCGTACAACTATGGAATGAAGTTCACTACGCGAGACAAAGGTCAAGGTCCTTGCAAGGCGTCGTTTGAGGGAATGCAAACGGTACAAGCTGTGTCATCGGGATTGGTGTATAAGTCAGTCTTTAGATTAGGTTTGTACTCATAAATCTTCTAGTAGTGCATTGATTTGATTGGACGAGGTCCCATGATTTTTCCCAGTTGCGTTTTTCACGAAAAAAATCTGGTCTCTATTCTTGTGTGATTGCTTTCATTAATCTGCGTGGTTGATTGATTAAGCAGTCATTAGTTACAATCCTTTCTGCATTTTCATCACTCTTCATATCAAAAAAAAGAAAAAACTCTGGCATTATGCAAATAATCATTAAATTTTTCATGAAGTCATTTATCAATGCTCAGAATCTTCAAAAATTATTGTAAATCATTGAATGTACATTTTAAAATTGAAGTGCAGGAATATAGTTTCGAAAATTTATGAGCTTGGACATTTAGTCACACTTGAAGAGTTTATTTTCAGGTTCACCATGTAACAGTTCACATATCATATGTAAAGGAGTTGATTACTTACGGAGACTGCAAGGCAGCAGACAGAGCAAAGACTGGTGCACCAAACACGTCAGAACCGCACTGTCTCAGTGATTCATCATTGAAGCTCTCCATGAACCCAAAATAATCAGTTACAATTCTTTGTGTGACAACACTTCTTGTCTTATCTGAAAGAAAATTTAGGGGGAATCTTTCCATGAACAAGGCTACATATATAATCAATGACAACTGAGATCTGCTAATGGCAACAATAGAACTGTAAATTTGGTCGACCATAGATTGTGAACCATGAGTAAGAAGCATGCAAATTGATCTTGCAATTCTTCGTAGAGCACTATCAGGAACAAGAACTGATTCTGAAGATGCAACAAACCTCAATAATAAGAAAAGTTTATCAATAATGTTTGTCACCATGTCTATCTCAGCATGACGCAACATAAAACACCAAAGTTCCATAATGATCTCCCAGCAAAGAAAGTGAGGATGGAAGAGGTTCTCGAGCAGGAAAGATTCCACCTCCCCCCATGCTAGACTTGAAGAGACCACAATCATGAAGGTTTTCAGTGCTTGCAGAATGGAAGAAAACATAGGTTGATAAGCCAATTCTGGGGTCTTACCAGAACCACATAATACAGGAATTTGCAAAACAAGGACGCAGGAATACACCTCTTCATCTACTAAACCATCCAAAAGCCATCCAAGCTTTCTAGTTATCCCGAATCTCACATCTTCTTCAAGATCAAGAGCGCTTTTCAGTAGATTAAGAAATAAGGAAACCCGACCAAGCTGCAATATTCTTGCCCCATGCATAGCATCAAACTTTGGAGAAAAGATTGTAACAATTGGAGTATTACTCAAATGTCCAGGTAAATCACTTTTATCAATGAACAACCAGTCTAGAATTTGGAACTTGTGCTCCCTTTTCAATTGAGCCGAATTTAATAAAGAATTAAGTAAATGGAAAGACGTTGGCTCCAGAAGTTCCGCCAGTACTTCACTAGCAGATTTCAGAAATTCTTCTTTACTCCATGAGATTCTAAAACTTGAGATCACCAGGATACAAAGTGTTATATCTTTGTATACCGAAAATGCTTGGCATGGGTATTGCGAGGAAATTCTTACTGCATTAATCAGGTAAAATTTTACAGGAAGGAACATCCTTTTAGCTTCTGCCACGGAAACCATTTCCTTCAGTGAAGACGACCAAGTCTCAGCTGCACATCTTAAAGATTCATTTGCCAGTGAAATTAGAGTCAGAATAATATCGGCCACATTGACCTTTAATGTTAAAGCTCCCTTGCCAAGCTGAAGCAAGTTAACCACACCTTTCCATGACAAATTAAGTATAGTCACAAGATTCCCACCATCATTAGCTGCAAGGATGCCCAATTCACACAATTTTTCTACACTGCACCTTGTTATATTGACAACATGATTTGCACTATCAGCCTCTTCACAATCTATGCTGCTCTTTTCTTTCTCGGCTCCTGCATTGAATAAATCCCAGTTTACAGTATGGGAATACACCCTGCATAGTCGAATCACGGCATCAAGGACCACCTGTGCCACCTTTAATACTTCCAGACCAAAAGCTTGAATTCTCTGTTTCATAATAATACAGAAGCATACTTAGCAAAAGACACTAATTAGCTTTTCAGATCAATAATGAAGAAAGCAGACAGAACAAAAATATTCATGCTTCAAATTAAAACTATACATTTATCTTCACAAAAATACAAGGATGTATGACCCAGGATACTAAAAAAGCTACATCTATATCTAGCTTTAAGAAATCTAAAGCAATTAGAAAATAGTTTGGGCACTTGAGAACTCTGCACAGCTATCAAAGAACAAAGAAAGCCTTTGAAATGAACAATACAGATACAAACTTGTGAACAAGATTAAAAAAACTGATTGCAAGGGCACAAATTTTCAAATAAATCGATTCACTAAAACTGCACCCAAAGAACTCCGAAAGCATGATATGCACTTGACAGAGTGACCCAAAGGAAACAAGTGATGAATTCTCCAGTGTAACTCTCAATTCACTTCCCCAACCAAATGAGATTTTTATATTTTGCAATATCTAAATATATGCACCTTGTAGGCCCAACAGAGTCCTAATATGATCACAAATAGTTAGTTTAAGCATCTCAGTAGACAGCTAATTGGGCTACGCGCCAATGCAGCCTTAAATATTTCAGGCTGAGTTGTGCTCGAGTTTGGGCTGAGCAGAGCTTGGTCACAATTATTTGCTCAAAGCCTCAAACTAGAGTTTGGGCTATGCTTATGTAACCCCAAGCTTGCCCAAGGCCTTGACTGATCTTTTAAACCTTCAATTTTTTTTTTTAAAGTTTAATTGCATACTAGTAATCACAATGTTTTTTTTTCCTTTTGTTAAGTAATCACAGTATTAGTGTTTGTTAGAATAATTAGTATTAATAATAGTAGGTTTGGTTTAGTCATTTTCTCTTTATCAGCCCAATAAAGGGCTATTTTATTGTTCAGTCTTCTTGTATCAACATTAACTTGTGATTGCAACAATAATAAGATTCCTCCCTCCTCCTCCTCTACTTCTTCTTAACTATTTGACCAGAGTTGTCATGGTAAAAAGGGTAAATCAAGATCCAAACTTGAGTGACAACAATGTAGAAATTGGAGAGCAAAACAAGGAGACCCTGCGAGTTGATGATGCCAATGTTGACTCAGCATCCATGAGCAGAAAATCGTGGGGTTTTGATTGCCTCTTCAGAGGCAATGTTCTGATTTTTTTTGGAATTTTTGGAGATCATTTTATTAGGTTTTCAGAGTTTCCGGAGTTTTTTGGGGAAAAAAGGAGTAAAATTGTGATTTGTTGAATCTGAGCAATTTTGACGTTTTTCTTGCTTCTAATCCTTTCAAAAAGGTGTGTCTAGACTCTAGGGTTAAGGAGCGTTTATTTGTGTCGTGCATGGTCGTTTGATTCAATTTTTTATGCAAAAAGTGGACTGCAGTTCAACAATTTGTTATTGTGTGCGGCGTGGTGTTCTTCAATTGGGGTGTCTCTGATTGGCTACATTTTGTCTCTAATAGTGCTGCATTGGTTGATACTTGAGTTTTGGTTCTGTTATTTCCTTTTTTCCTCTCTTCAAATCCATTTGTTTTTTGTGCTCCTATTACTTGCACTCGTAGAAACACAATTTCTCCCTCTACAAGAGGGATCCTTTGCCTCTCTTCCCAACCTCTCAATTAGGTTCTCAAGACGCAGATCTTGCTATCCAAAGTGAGTTCATGGGTGTCCTAATCAGTCTAGTTTTCTAACTTCTGTTATTGCACCGGCTTATGTTCTTTCTTCACTTTTGTTCAGGCCCTAACTGAAGCCACCTCCTATAATGAGGCCGTTCTCGATCCTCTTTGATGACGGGTTATAGACGAAGAGGTTTTTGCATTACATAAGACAGGCACATGAGAATTGGTGCCCTTACTCTCTAGTAAACATGTAGTTGGTTACAAGTGAGTGTAAAAGATCAAGA
Source organism: Nyssa sinensis (assembly GCA_008638375.1). Taxonomy (NCBI): domain Eukaryota; kingdom Viridiplantae; phylum Streptophyta; class Magnoliopsida; order Cornales; family Nyssaceae; genus Nyssa; species Nyssa sinensis. The sequence goes on along the minus strand of CM018031.1, from coordinate 2,351,582 downwards.
CTACCTTTGATAGTTCTATGGAGAGGAACAAGGCTCGATTGGTGGCAAAAGGGTTCACACGGGAGTATGCATTGACTAGGAGGAGACTTAGTTGAAGATGTTTTTATGGTTCCTCCTCCGGGACTCCTCTAATCCTATAGAGGTGCCAACTCCGACTGGCTCTATATGGTCTCAAACAAGCCCCTTAAGCTTGGTTTGATAAGTTATCTCCGGTCATCTGTGACTTAGGTTTCCGAACTAGTTCTCATGATTTGGCTCTATTTCTTTGACCTACTTGAATGTAACATATTATGCTCTTAATCTATGTTGATGATATGCTTATTTAGTATACTTCTTTTGATAGAGTTCCTTTACCCGATCCTACCCAGTCATTGTCGGCAATTTATTCTATCTCACCGTTACACGACTTGATATTATTTATGCCATTCGTGTTGTTAGTCAATTTGTTTTTTCTCCTACTACAGTTCATTGGTCTGTTGTTGTCTGCATTTTAAGGTATCTTCAAGGCATAAGAGTTTATTTTGTTTCCGTTTCATCTTTCTTAGAGCTTTGTGCCTATTCCGATGTTGACCAGGCAGGGAGCTCTATGGATCATAAGTCTACTACAGCCTTATGTGTCTTTCTAGGTGATTCTTTTATTTCCTGGAAGAGCAAAAAGGCTGTTGAGGCTGAGTGTCATATTATGGCTACCACTATAGCAGAGGTAGTTTTGTTGTGATGGTTGCTTGTTGATTTAGGCATTTGTCTGTCTACTCCCACTCCCATCTATTATGATAACAAGAGTGTCATTCAATACTGCAGAATTCCATCTTCCACGAGCATACCAAGCTACCAAGTGCATGAAGATTGATTATCATTTCATATGTCGTCATCTCTAAATTAGCACCATATCTCTACCCTTTCTTCCCTTTGCACTGCAGTTGGTTGACTTCTTTCAGAGTCACAACAATTCAGTGCTTCCCTATCTGCTTGAAAAGCCTTGATGATTCTTGCAGCTAGATCATGGGTTTGGCCCGAGGGGCAGAGTTGTTAGAATAGTTAGTATTATTAGTAGTAGGGATAGTTTAGTTATTTTTTCTTTATCAACCCTATAAAAGATTGTTTTATTATTCAGTGTTCTGGTATCAATATTGACTTACTATTGCAATAATAATAATATTCCTCTCTTTTTTCTTCTTCTCAACTATGTGACCAACATTATCGACCTAAATGGTTAAAAGTATATAATTTGTCATCATGATCATGAATTGAAGTAATCTTTCTCTTAAACAATGAACATTTTATTCAAGCCAATTCCTAACTAATATTAATTGCTGGTGGTCCAAGGCATCTGAGAGAGACATCTGAACTAGGGCAGAAGATTATGAGACGAGAATTGGTTGAGCTGATATTGGTCTAAGCATATGAAAACGTACCTAAGTAGTCATTGGCCACCATATCTTTTCTCAACATCCACCCATGTTCTTTTTACCTTCTCTTTGTCCTTTCAACACCAGTTCTAATTGGTACAAACATCAATCAGCATCACACACACGACTAAACTATCTCAAACTTCTCCCATCTGAATATTGCCTATTACTTCTACAAATGTGTTCATATCATTCTATTTTATTGTATCCTACACCCATCAATTAAAAAATCCTGAAGTTTACTTAACTATTTTTCAGGGCATAGTGTTTCTTGAATACCTAGGACTGTAAACTATACAAAGTGGATGGTGCAATCATCTTTTAAGTTTTTCTTCTCTTGTTAATAACTATTAGGTGCATCTCCACTTCATTGTAGGATTGAGGGTGACTCTGAGGTTGTGCTGCTTTGGATGCAAGCCCAAGTCTTTGGATCTTGGCATTATGCTTAGTTTGTGTGGGGGATATAGATTCGGTGACCTCTCTAGTATAAGAGATCGAGCGAGTCCAAACTGACAAATGGCACAGCTGATTTCTTAGCTAAATAAGAAATTAGCGCAATATTACCTTTTAGATTCACTTTTATCCCCTGTGATAGAGATTTGGGATAGGTTTGTAGGGTTTAGTGCTCTTCTCTATGCACTTGTTTTGTTGTTAGCTTTCATCAAGAATGATTTCTCATCCTTTCTGTTCCTTTAGGGCCTTGTTCTCCCAGTTTATTTTTTCAATAACATGCCTAGCTATTTTTTAACCCCCCAAAAAAAAAAATTGAAATCCAAGTCCAATTAGAATACAAGATGGAAACAAATTCTATGGAATATACTAATATGTGACTTCATATATATTTACCTCCAATGAGACATAATTTGGTGGATAATAGATTAGTGGCAACTCTCTTAAATAAATGCTCAACCATGAACTGGCACAGGAAACATAAATGCAAATATTCAATACCTTAATCTCCAATATTGAATCCTTTGTCAGATTTAACTGTTCAAAAGTAAATTTCTCAACAACAATCCTCAACTCCTTGTCACCTGCAAGAGGATATTTTGCCAAAGCAGAAAAACTAGCAGCAGAGTAGCTCAACAAATCCAAAAGCAGCTGCAAAAAAAAAATTCCAAGCTGTCAAAGAGAATTTGATGGCTCTAAGACATTTGGCATGCGTCAGTACAGAGAAACAAATGCCAGGTCTCATAAAGTTTTAGGAATCAAAGAAAACATGTACCGAATAATGCATGCAAAAAATTTGCACCATTACATACATATAAAGCATAAAAAACTAAATAAATAAAGGTACCAAAGATTTCATTCAGAGTACATTCAGCAAGGAACAAAGAAATGTTCAAACATAATGACAGAAGGAAGGGGGTGAATTTTAAGAAGCACAAATGATGTGTCTCAAAAGCTAAACGACCATTAATCTAGAACAAATGTTGACGAAAGGTCGTAGATTTCTCACAAAATAAAATTTTCACTCCTCATGATTTTGCATGCCTTGGCCCAATATCAAGTTAAAATTTGTAATCACCTCCCATGGATAGTAACTCATTTTGATGACCAGTTAATACAATACCTATTCATTTGAGCTAAAGATTCAGATATGTACACATTCAAGGCCTAAATGTCACAAGAAAACCAAAACAAGTCACTATCCTACATCAATAGATGTATAATGTAACAACTTCAAGAAGCTCTAGATGTTTTTTGACCAAGGCCATACAAAAATAAGTCAATAATACAATAGGATTAGAAGTGCAATGTCCTTGTATAGGTCCAAAGTCCAAACTTAAGAATCTACTAGTTTCAAGAAAAATCTTGGCAAGAATTCTAAGAAAAATTTTCAAGATTTTTAAGAACTGCCCAACTTTACTATTGAGTTTTCAAATAAACTAAATTTTCACTAAACTGGATCTTTAGAATTAAGAAGTTGAACTATAAGAACAGTTCTCACTACTTGTATATATTACAATGGTACAAACTGTTATAACACATCTTAAATAATATCCAGAAGTTTATGTCTGCAATTCTTATGAGTCGAATCACATTTTATTGATGACGTTGATTTCCCATTTCATTTGATTAGTATGACTACGTGAAAAATAGAAAATTAAAGAAAAAAAAGAGAAATATAGCTACATGCGTAGAAAAGGTTTACACCATGCAATATATCTATGTTTAAACATCATACAAGAAATCAAATACAAATTCAAGACTAGGCATCGCAATAAATCAGAATGCCACCTTTTCTATGTGCATTCATAAAAAAATTTAAAAGAAAAATCACCAACTGTCTTAAGTTAAACATGATTTTTAAGAATGGAGAATTGAGTACCATCTTCTTTGCTTTCCCGTAAACACAAATAAGTTAAGAAAAATAATAGTAAAACTGACCAGTGATGCTTTTTTTCCCCTCTCTCAACAGAATCACAGATTGATGACATCTTTGCACAAGGATGAAGCCTGGAAAGCATTATTAAGAAACTTGAAAATTTTGAGGGTTTAGGATGCTCAAGGAAATTGAACCGAGAAGCAGACTTCCATTAAAGGACTCTAACATACTCCCAACTTCTGCAGATTAGGATTTAGAGTTGAAGTGAGTTTCTCTCTTGGTATCGTGATTTTAAATTCCATTTGCTATTATAAAAGATTAAGCTATGGATAAATGCCATTGATTTAAATTATGCCCCATACAGTTCTATGTCAATGGGTAAATACACTTCAATTCGTGTAAGTCAGTTAAATCAGAGGCAATCAATAACCTAACCAGAACCATGTCAGTCAAATCAATAATCAAATATATTTAAGGCATTTTTTACGTCAAGACTAGCTCTTTCCAATAAGAAGAAAGTTGATAAAATCTGCTTGATCTGAAGCATAATAGACGATTATGGATAACAAATTTGGCACTTCTCTCCTTGCACATCTTCTATGAAAAGATTTTTCTTCAATCACTATGAAGAGGAGAAGCCCTATTTATATGTTTCATTAGGTTAGCATCAATGCTAAACAAGGAAAAACCAATCAGAAATAGTAAAAACATTTCTTGTAAGAAAAAGGACTCAATTTGTGATAAAGATAATTTACCTGAAAAAAGAAGCTACAATGTTGTTCTTCCTGAGACTCCTGAGTGGACGCAAGTGTCATCTTCAAATGCTTTCCACACCATATGCTAGCCTGACCATTAGACTTAAGATATTAAACAACACAGTTTTCCTATTAAGTTCAAGAAACTGGAATATATTTTCTATTACAACAAGGGCACAACAACCAAATAAGGGAAGACAGGATGGAAACAAAATCTACCTTGGTCCCAAGAGCAAGAATTTGTCCTAGACATCCAGATATGTCTGATTCTAGGTATTTTACAGCTACATGCAAAATAGTTTTGTTTAACATGCACTGGGAAACATCCAAACATGTGAAGTCTTCCCAAAACATCTAGTCCATTGTTAAGGCAAGAAATATGATAAACAATGAAGAGAACTCAAATAGCATGTAGGAAAAATTGCATGTCAATGGTGTTTTCATAAAAGACCCTTTAAAAAAATTATGTTTTCATAAAAGACCGCTTTAAATTTTAATTTCTATATTTTTGCCCCCTATATCAATGGTCTAGATCCGCCACTAGATACGACTACTTGTAGAGACTGACTGAATGTATCTCCATTTTGTCATTGTGTGAGTTATTAGGACGACCTTAGGTTGGTTCCACTTATGCCCTTATAAGCAAGGACTACGTTATGAAGAGAAGACTTGATGTCGCTGCTTTAGTATGTATTTAAAGGATCATGATTGATGCAGTCCGGCAGGGCATGTTTAGAAAAACCAGTTAAGTCCAATAGGATTGGCATAAGTTGCTAGAGAAGATGGTTTGAAAAATAACTGTTGTATTGTGACTCATATTATGGGCAATGTGTCATTTTTTGAAATTACCAATATGAGCATGAGTACAAGACGGATTTGAGGGTTCAAGCACTGGACTTAGATTAGTCTCAAGAGCGATAAGGGATGTTGAATCTGGTCTAACGAACTAATCTGGGACATAGACTGGATTAGTTGTTCGCAATGATGTACTGTGCTAGTTTGATAATAACTTAATATAGTACTTTCACCTTGATCTTTCTCATCCAGTCGCATTATCCATTCTCTCTATGTAGAGATGAGATGCATAAATGAGAGATATGGAGAATCTAGAACTCATCCTATGTGGATGAGGGTGGAGATGTTAGAGTTTGGGTTAGGTTTGTCCCAGACCCATAATCCATGGTGCATCCACATAGGTTAGTTTGGGAAATAAGACAAGATAAAGTCTTATCCTATTTAGTTAGAGATGTGGTTGGATTTTATGGGAATCCTATTCCAATTTGATATTGGAAGACTACTCTAATGTTATGTAAGTTGCTGTGTACAACTTACACAATACAACTTATTCTCTCCTAGTTCTCTCTCTTGAGTTACTGTCATAAACCCTTGGATTTGAATTGTGGAGCATGCATAGAGGACTTTGGTAACAACTCTATTGACAAGAAAGATTCTACAATGTTCGTGATTATATGGGACAGCTCGTAATAAAAGCATGGTAAATCTTGGGCATTCGCGTAGTCAGGAAACCAACAGGTAATTGAATCCAACAGGTATTTCAACACAACATAAACTGTATATGAATTTACCTAAAAGATAAAAAAAACCTGTCTATGGAAAGTTAGCCCCTTACTGGAAAGAACTATGGTATTCCAATCAATTTCAAGGTAAGGACTAGACACTATAGAACAGGAAGTTATCTTTGGAAATGCCTATAAGAAGTATCTTACAGTGGGTTCCATTCTGAGGAGATATAAAGGGGCTGTTGATACACAACTTACAACCAAATAGATTCTGCCTATTTTAATAACAACAATCACACAAGAGTCAAAATAAATTACAAACAGTTTGAGTCCTTTTAGAAGATTAAGGGGCAGGCAAATAGTATCAGATTTTATACATGAGAGAAAAAAATAGATGACAGTCTTAAAAGTCAAACGAAACAGTAGGCTGGATACTGTAAGAGATTCAACAAGAGAAGCCAATTCAGATTTATCAGTTATATCTAACTCCTGTAGTTTGGTAAGCAGTTGAACGCGGTTCTCAACAACCTGTAAAACAGAACATTCAACGTTTTTAGCATAGAAGTCGAGATCCACTTCTACAATTTCAGTACAGTATAACTTATAAAATGTCGCACTGATCCAAATTGCAAAAGTATTATGAGAAGCAAACAGCAAAAAATAAAAAATAAACAATAATAACTGGCATAGCACCGACATGACTGCAAAAAGTATCAATCATTTTAATGAAGTCAAAAAAATAGTAGTTCCTCTCTCAAGATAATTAGAGCCTTATGACATAGTGGCTAAAGTATCGGGCTTTTCAAGTAGTGTCACCCACTATGAAGCACAGATACTCTATTTTGACTCATGTGTCCACATCGTACACGGACACACACAGACATGTCCCAGACACCTTTTTTTCTTTTTTAGGTTATATATATACATACACATGTTCTATGTAGCAATTCGTCAATTTGATGTGGAAATTGAATTATGGATGTTAATAATTAAATAAAGAAGTTCTTGATTTTTTATCGAACGACTTTTTTATTTTAACACCTTAATAATATTCTTGTGATTCGTGTGTTTTTATATCAATTTTAATTGAAATAATGTTATGCTTTTATTATATAGTCATATAATATATATATATATATATATTCAATATGTCTCTTATGTATATATGTGTCTTGTATTTTGAGAAATGTTGTGTCCGTGTATCCGTATTGTGTCATATTCGTGCCATATGTCTATGTCTGTATATCTTAAGTCACACATATAGACTTAACATTCCCTAGACTTTCTAGAACTGAACAATTCCCAAACTACCTACTATTTTGGACACTAGTGGAACCAGGGACGAGGCCAGCTAAGGACCCCGAATTTTTTATTTGAATTTTTTTTAGAATTTTCAAAAAAAATTCAAACATACCAATTCAGTTTATATTTTTGACCCCCTAGTCTAAAATTTTTTATACTTTACCCTTATTTTAATTTCAAATTGACCCATTAATGAAAATTTTATTGACTTTTTAAAACTTTTTGTTATAGTCTAAACTTTTTTAATGGTCTCTTTCTTTGATTAGAATTCTAATTTAATTTTTAAATTCTTTATATCAATAAATTTAGTTACTTACCAAAAATATGATCAGACAATAGACTCAATACTAAATTTTTATATTTCATTAATTTTTAAATTTATGATAGAACATTTAGCAAAAAAATTGCCCCCCCCCCCCTCCTCAAAGTAAAATCCTAGCCCCATCCCTGAGTGGAACTTGTGGCAAACCTAGCACACACCACATGGTTCCTTCTGGTTGGCATGTGTTTGACCCCTATAAATACCTCCCAACCACCACATAAAAGCTAATAGACATTTGTCAATTAACTGCTGGATAGATGACTTTGGAATACCATACTACTCAGATTCCTCATACTTGGAATCTCGTGGTACTTTCTTGACTCGCCCCACTCTCTTTAGGAATCTCTCATACCGGTTCTAGATCGCCACTACTTTATCCTAGCCACTTCACCTCGAGAATGCTCTTGGTATCTGATGTAGAAGAGCCACTCCTCATACAACTCCTCTCACTGACACTTTGTAACCTCCACGACATCCAGACCATCTACATATTTCAACTAAGTATTGAGATTAGCTTGATTTAAAGGTTAGGATTTATTGTTTTTAGAATTTTTAAGTCTTATAATAAAAGGGACTGAAAACTTGGAATCATTTCTTTGGGGTTGGTGAACATTGAATTAAGATTTGAGAATAGCAGCCTTAATGCTTGGTTTTGAGAGATTGTATCTGCTTTCTTCTTTTTTCTTCCTCTTCTCTCTTCTCCTCTTGTTATTCATTATATCAACTCAACACAATGAAACAACCTCATCAAATGCTGTATATGAATTTACAGACCCATAATAATACAAGTTCAATTCTAATTGAAAAGAAATTTCATAAAACCATCAACAAGCTCCTTATTTATTGGAAGAACAAAAGAATTTCAGTATTAGGCATGTTGCATACATATCTAGTGTTTATTTTTTTAGCTATTGCAAAATTATAAAACAAAGAAAAAGGAAAGAAAAAAACTTTTCTAACTGATAACAAATTCTATTTACTACGGACAACCAATTTAACCATCCAATACATTTGGACTCAGCAGAGGACGTGTGCTACATGAAAATATTTCTGGAGACTTCTTCAACACCCTAGTTGTTGCCAAATAATAGTCACAAAACAGAATCCTAAAAAACCAAGAGAGTAATATCAACCGAATGCTATTAATTAAAATTCACACGAATAGGGTTTACCAGATTGAGCAAATATTCCTTGCAAGCTGTCACTTGTGCAATACCTCAAGTTATTGGGTTCAAGTCCCATTTCACCCGATGTACGTGGCTTTGGGTTGGTTGAGGACATTCGGGATTTAACCAAGCTAGTTTGCTCTAAGGCAGGGATTCCTCATTATCAAATATTTACACACGCATATAAGAGTTGCATAGCTTGATTGTATTTTTCAGAGGGACATGCCATCACTGCAAATACAATAATTTAAGGTTTCTTTTTTGGCTGCTGAGAAAATTTAAGGAAAATAAATATCAAAATATACTCTTCTATTATTGGGAACCAAGAAAAACAAAACCTCCTACAGGCCAAGCCTCATGAAACTATTTGGCTTAGTTGAGCTTTCACATTTTTCGAGACAAAGTCAATAGATACACTCAACTGCAAGTAATTTTTCATCATCTCTTTACCCCACTAAACGGACGGGAAAGGGAAGACATAACCTTCGAGCAATAAATTTCAGTTTGATAGTTAAAAAATTTTGGTTCGAAATAATACGATGATAACCCTAAAATCGGTCACTGGTTTCTTAGATTTGGCTGAATTGCAAAATTAACACGATGTTTCAATTAAAGTGATAATTAATGCAATTGAAATAAGGAATCTACAAGCAGAAAAAATAAAATAAAAAGAGGAAACCAAAACAATTAAGAAATGAAATCAAATTTTGGAATGAGATTAAACTCTAATTAAGAGTGTTAAAGAAGCTTACATCTGAAGATTTGATGGCTTCCAGTAAGCTCTGCACATCGTTACTCGGACTCTCTCTCACCATTTCTCTCTCTAAATCTCTATCCGTATATTTTTCTGTCTAGAATTTTCTGTCTTTCTCCCTCTGATTCTCTCTCTGCTTAACTCTCTTCCTCTCTTTTTTTTTTTTTTTTGGGCCCTTTCTATATGACATCGTCGTGTAAGCTTTCCCGCCTTCGGGAAGCTGAAAGAAGGAAAAGCCATATTTAGATTTTCACCCTCAAAATTTTCAATTTATCATTATTGTGCCCCAACCCTCAGCCAAAACATTTTTTTTCCCAAAACAAACCCCAACATTGATAACAGTCTTAAATCATGAGTTAAGGGTCTATTTGGATACATTTTTAAAAATAATTTTTTTGTTTTTGAGAACAAAAAAATAAAATGATAGCACTGAAAGACATTGCATTTTATTATAAATTTTTTAAAAAAGAAAATAATGGTTCTTTTCAAAATTTCAATTTTATTATAAAATAAAAAAACAATTTAAAAATACATGTATTTTTAAAAATTTAATAATTTTCATCCTTAAAAATGCAAAAAATAATATCTATATATTCACTGAAAGACATTGCATTTTATTATAAATTTTTTTAAAACGAAAATAATGGTTCTTTTCAAAATTTTAATTTTATTATAAAATAAAAAAACAATTTAAAAATACATGTATTTTTAAAATTTTAATCATTTTCATCCTTAAAAATGCAAAAAATAATATCTATATATTCACTGATCAGGATCCGATACCAAATTCGCGTGCATGCTTGAATGTGTTTTGTTTTATTTTCTTTGAGCAGAAAAGGGTACATTTGCTTTCTTGATATATGGCTTAGTCTTTATATAAAGGCATTTGGGTCTGTAAATACAAATGTGTGTAGATGTTGATCATTCTTTGCTGCAAATATGAAACCACGGGTTGGATGATAGAGAGGTGGATTGGGAATCTTTGTTGCGTTTCACTCTCGTGAAAAATTAATATACAAGCGTGATCTTAAAACTTTTAAGTCACATTTAATACGGTAGAATAGATATTTTGGAAATAATTATTCTAATTTTTTTAATCATTATTTTTATTTTATATAATTATAAATACTTGTTTTATGGAACGAATATTTTATTAAAAATTATTTAAAATTTTTTTTTGATTTACTTGAATAATTTTATTTATTTTATTTTATGTTATTTTTATTCGATTTCATAAAATGATTACTTTATTCTTGGATATCAAATACGGCTTTTAAGGATTTCAACAAAAATCAATTACTCACACACATTATTGTAATTGAGAGTTAAAGGCTCCTCTCTCTCTCTCTTCTAGACACACACACACACACATATACATTAATAAAATTGAATATCTCAATTTTTGTACCAAATCTTGGATTTCAAATAATGTCAATGATGTGACATTAAATTCGTTAGTGAAGTTTTAACATATTATTTAATGTTGGACTACTAAGGAAAAATAAAATTAACCTGGTAATTAGTGCTAAATAAAGGAGGAAAGGAAGAGACATATCCCCCTATAAAGATTAGAAGTTGGATTCCAAACTTGGTTTTTCTCTAGAATTTAGAATCTCTCATCTGATTACAAGCAAAAATTTGTTGCATGTGCATATATTTATGCCTTTTTCCATCTCAAAAAAAAAATGTTGCCTTTTAAATATGCCCCTCTTTAATTTTTTATTTGAACATTTTCAAAAAAAAATCAAATATATCTCTTTAATTTGTACTTTCTATTTTGGAAAGTAAAAAAAAAATCCTTAAAAAAACTTTCCTTGAAATTTTCATGCCTTATCTTTTATCTTAATTTTCAATTTAATTTTTTTTCTTAATTAACATTGCTTCAAATTAATATACTCTTTCTTAAACCTATCTGTGTATAAATTATACTTTAGCAGCTCCATAATGACTTTCTTTCACATATTTTCTCAAAATACCTTGCATACATAATAAATTATTATTATTTAATTATTTAATAACAGATACACATGACATGCATTACACAATATGACATGCATCTTAGGTCATATTAAAAATATTACAAAAAAAAGTAAAAAATATTATGTTATAAATCTGATACATCACATGACTTTGTGCCTTTTTAATTACACTATGTCACATATATTATACTCTGTTAAATAAAATAAACAGTATTTCACATGTCTAATTATTATTAATAACATATTAGCGCATCACTTATTCAAAAATTTTCCAAAGTTTGGTTGCCCATAACAACTAATTAAGAAAAGATAATTTGGAATCCCAAGAGAGGTAAAGCTTAAAACCCACAATTGCATGCACGTTAAATTCAAATTGATACAGAGATACATTAACGACCTTGAAAACATGAAAAACCAACCAAGCTACCGACCATAACTAACCATCAACGCCCGGACCACCCTTGGACGCCAACATAAAACCATTGAGAAAATTTAAAAACATTTGACAAATTAATCTAAGGCACAATTCCGCCAGCTCCACCACCAATACCACCAGCACCCCCAACTCCACCACCAGCACCACCTAAACCACCAAGACCACCGAGCCCACCTGCACCACCAAGTCCACTTGCACCACCGAGTCCACCAACGCCACCAAGTGGCAGCACCCCAGCATAGCCACCAACCCCGGCAAAGCCCCCAACACCGCCGTACACGATGAAGTTCTTTTCGTCATCGAGGCCAGCCCCACTAGGTGCGGTGGCCCCGCCGGCTACTTTCTCTACATTCCTTTCCTCATGATTGACTGCTGTACTTTCACTTGGTGCCGTGGTACTTGGCACATTCCTTGCAGTGACATGCACAAGTACAAGTGCAAGCAGAAACATTACGTACAACTTTGCTGCCATTTTCTCTCTACTCTCTCTCTCTCTCTCTCTCTCTCTCTCTCTCTAAATCTATTGATCTTCAGCTGGATCACTTCACTCTGAGCTAGTGTTGATATGATGTTGCTATTTATGGAGAGATTGAAGGGTGGGGGACAGTTACGGGTATTAAAGTAGTATAGTAAATATGGCAGGAACACCTTGCTCTAACAATCTCGAGAATAGCATTGTATCAATTATGATGCCCAGAGTTAGGTGAATGAAAAGAAGAGATATTTAAGGAAGTAATGTCTGTCACGCCATTCAAGCTTTTCGCCAGCGAAGTCCAGCTCAAGCTACCGATTAGTTTCGGTTCATTAGAATTGCTATAATTATATTATAGTAATTCAATTTGAAAGTATGGTTGGTTATTCAAAAAATATTAACGATAAAAAATATTTTAATCATATTAAAATTATTTATTTTTTATAATATTAAAATACCAAAAGTTATTTTTTAATATGTTTATATTAATAATAAAATATTATTTTTTAATAGACTATTATTATTCTTCTGGACAATTATTACAATTTCAAAATTAAAATAAATAAAAAATTGATCAAATTTAGATCATACATTTTGAACAATCTAAAACGTTTAAATGAATAGTAACTACTAAAATAAAAATTATATTTAAAAAAATATTTAATTCGATCAAATTCTAAGAACATGATAGTAGGTCCAATGATTGAGTCATTAGAACTACTAGTTATATTTTAATAGTTATGTTCCAAAATAGTGTTCCAATAATTGATTATTCATTCTTTCAAATTTTGACTAAATCAAATGTTCTTGTTGAACTTTAGAATGTTTTGCTTTCAGTATTGCTAGAAATTAGATTCTTAAAAATATTCTCAAATAATGATAATTTATTAATTATTTGAACTATGTTTATGTTAATTTTTTCTTTTACATTTTTTAAGTTTTTATTTTTTTGTTCTTGATGACTGAGTTTGAAATGAAGAGTCTTATTTGAGATCTATCGTTACTTTCTCAATTCGAATAGTCTTGAGAAATAATTGTATGTATAAATTTTAATTAACATAAAATATTTTAATTTTTATTTGTATAAAGTGTAATATATATTTGCAAATATATACTTTTTTTTATTAATATACATATTATAAAATATTTTAATTTTAATTTGTATAAAGTGTAATCTATTTGTAAATATATACTTCTTTTATTAATATATATATTATATACAAAATCAACTATTCAATTTTTTAAGTTCAAAATAAATGTATTTCCTCGAAACATGTGCCAATAAAAATAAAAATTAATTTATTTTCTTGACTTTTCAATTAAAGCTTGAAACAGTGACTGTGGATGGAAATAGAGTTATTAATTGAGATAATTTTAGCCGATAATCTTGTACTCTAGTAGCATAATCTTGACTATTTCATAAGAAAGGCCAGAAATTTAATCATAGTTAGTGACAATGCGAGAGATTTAAGCTACGCTTAAATAGTGATTCAGATATAATTTTTTAAAAAAATTTGTAGTTAATTTTTTAAAATTATGAAAATATATTTGAATATGATAATTTAAATTATAAAAATAAAATAAAATTAATAACTTATTAAATGCATATCTACGTTTTAAAATTAAAAATTTTATTTTAAAAAGGTAAACAAAGGTACCCTTAAGATTCACCTATGGTTTGGATACGGACGGTATGTTTTATGAGAATAGTCAGGTGCATGACTATGGCAGGCCTCCCACCAGCCTAGAGCTGTACATAATTACTGTACTTGCATGCCAAGCTAAACATAATTAAGAGCAAGAATAATGCTAATTTTTTTAAAAATTTATTAAAAGTATTAATGTTCGTGAGTAAAAAGTGTTATATATATAAATCTGATATTATTATTAAGCTTATATATAAAATACTCTTAACTCACAAAAATAAATATTTTTAATAATTTTTTTTAAAAAAGGCTCACATTATTGCCGGGGCTATTAGCATGACAGCAGAAGCGAAGAGATCGATGTCTGAGGTGTGAAAATTAATTGTTTGGTGAAGGGTCTGTTGACTGTAGCTTTGGCCATTGGCGGACAGTGAACCGATGAAAGCTGGCCGCTGAACGCTCTTTATGGCTATCCGAAAGTAAACAGTAATTAACAAATTCCAATGGGCTGTTGGTTCTACTCCAATTTGCACTTTCTTTTTTCTTTTTTATTTTCCAATAACATATAGTACAAAATAGTATGGTTTAAAAGTTTCCAAATGTAAGTAGAAATTAATAATTGAGTGGTTATTTCACAAAAAGTGCAGTCCCATTGCGCTCTCACAGCTGCATAGTAAGTACTAATGGGAGGATTAGACGTAGGAAATTTGTCTTTGTAAGGGATGTTTTATTTCGACAATTTAAATATGTGACTTTTAAGTTATAGTAAAATGATGTTATCGTTATATCAAAATTTGTCCTAAGAATAGTTTATTTATATTTTCGTCTTTTTTTTTTTCAATCACCACAAGTTATTATATGCTTTTGTTTAGATGATTTTAATTAATTTAACTACTAAATCGGAGTTAATATAATAATAAAATGTCCGGATTATCAAGTATGAAAATGCAATTCGAAGGTGGAAAAGAGTCACTTTCCATAAATAATGTTAAATGTTAAATATATCTCTAATTTAACACACCCCTTCCCCATCACAGTTTGGTTAACTGAGGGTCAATATTTGTTTTGTAATGCAATTGAATTGCAATCAAATCTTAATAAGCTGATTATATTTTAGAATCATACCAGTTGAGAAATAAGAATCTTATTCTTTCCTAGGTATTAAGAAAATATGATTTTTCACAAATTAAATAATCATATCAGTTTGAATAATCCAAACTAAACGAAACAAAAACAGATTTTTAAGTCCCTAGAAAGAATTCACCTTATGCAATTTTTTTTGGAGAATTGAATTCACATAATTTGCATAATGTTTCATATCTCATTATCTCATTCTCTCACAAGAGATGAAATCTACCACCATGGTGGTGTGTGTATATATATATGTATATATATATATATATCACCACCTTTGATTCAAACCACCACTAGAAAGGGCTCCAGAGCTGAAAGAAATGGACACTGGACATCTCGCTTCCATTGCAAAGAAACTAATAATGGTGATTGTGGTTGTTCTGCTACTCATTTCACTTGGTATGAAAAAAGTTTAAGATAATTTCATTAGCATATATAATGTTACATTAGTTCTGTTGTAATTTTCTTATTTTAGTACTTTTCATGAAAGCATTTTTGTAATCAACTTTTATGAAAATGTTTACTATATGTAGTGGCTAATTAGTTAAGAACTCAAGTTAATGTCAAGTCACACTGAGCTCAGTACTTCACCTATTTCTCAGTTTTACTATTTCCTTTAGGCTCAGTTTGGAACTTGGAAAGAACAAGAAAAAGGAGAGGAAAATTATCAGCAATACTATAGAAGAGAAGCCATTTCCAAACCTTTTCCTTCCTCGTCCAAACGGGTTTTTGTTTGGAAGAAATTATTTATGTTTCATTACATATATATATATATATATATTAATTGCAAATTTCATTGTCCAATCAATTTCATCTTTTCCTCAATCATATCAAGTTGAATCAGTACTATGCTAGCCGCTACTGGATACATAGAATTCATACTCTTAAAACTTCAGTTGAATGTGTGTGTTTGTATATATATATATATATATATATATATATATATATATATATTACACACACACACACATGCATATATACATACACTGGCATATCCATTTTAAAATTTTGATTTTTTGTACCACTATTGTTTTTATAAAATTTTAAAAAATTAGGAGTTGTCTCTCCCGTTTTCATAATTTTATAAAAGATCCTCTTAAATTCTATTATTTTTTTTCTATTTTTGCTCCGTCAAATCAATGATCTAGACTAAAAAAATGGTTTGAGATGTTTACAAAAGAAAAGGACCAAAAATGGTGGTTGTTCTGCAAAATAATGTTATGTGCAAAATGCAGATTGTTTTCGATTTGAATTCATTAATCTTTTCATTTCTTGGATGTGGTTGTCAATATATACTGCAGGAGAAGCAAAGACAGTTTGCCGAGGAAAATGTGAAGACCTGCCGGATTGCAACAGCTTCTGCAGAAGAGCAGGTTATCAATCAGGGAAATGTTTTCCACCGCTTTATCAGTACTGTTGCTGCACTCAGTAATATATATATATATATATATATATATATATATAATGTTGCTTCCAATAAATAAGACTGATCTTCTTTATTAATCGCCTTGTTACATGTATTAGTTTTGTGTCACTTGTATTATTTTAATTCATCGTGGTTCAAACTAGTTTTGGATGTGATAAACTGAATTTTGTATGCTCTCAATATATATATATATATATATATATGTATATATATTGTATTAGTATATTACAACATCAAAAGTCATAAGTCGATTGAGTGGGATGATTTTTTTTATTGAAAATAATAGTAGTAGCATGATATCACAATTTTTAATTTAAAAGACAGTCTGATGGTAGGTCTTATTTTAGAGCAACTCCAACGGGGAGTTGCATATGGGGTGGTAAACAGGTAACGACCTGTAACCTGCCAAAATAGTCACCCCAAATTTTACTGTTTTGAACTTCAACGGGGGTGGCATCAAGGGTTGGAAAATGACAGCAATGGTGTTGGGGTGGACAATTTTGCAAACTCTGGAGAGAGAAATGGAAAGGTTGCAAAGAGCCGTTCTGGCTTTTCCGATTTCACTGTTCCACTCTCTTTCCACTTTCAACAGCTATATTGAACCAAAAAAATTCTATAAACTATGAGATTTTGAAAGATAAAACTTACCAAAGGCCGAAAATTGTCTGAAAATCGCCGTGAAAATCGCCGGCCACCGTAAGTTTCCGCTCTTTTTTTCTTCAAACTTTGTGTGGTTGTTGATGGCAGAGGCACAGAGAGAGGGGAAGGGGAAGGAGGTGCAGAGGGGAAGGGGAAGGAGGAGGCGCAGGCGCAGTGACGATGGGGAAGAACCAGAGACGGCTGGGGGTGGGGAAAAGTTTCTCTGCCTCCTTTCCCTATATATTTATATATATGTATATATATATATATATATATATATAAAATTGATTTGAATTTGAAATAAATGTTTTAATTTTAGTTTATTTATTTATTTATATATTTTTGTTAATATAGGGTGAATTTATTTATTTAGTTAATTTTTATAATTGAAGAATTTTTTTCTATTTTAGTTAATTGTTATTTAGAATTTAAATTGATTTTATAATTAAATTAATTTTGTAATTTAAATTGAATGTTTTAATTTTAGTTTATTTATTTAGTTTTGTTAATTTAGGGTGAATTTATTTATTTAGCTAATTTTTTTAATTTATGAAGTTTTTTCTATTTTAGTTACTTGTTATTTCGCCTTTCCCTTGCTTTCGCCTTTCTTCTTTTGTCCTTTCCTTGCCTGTTTTCCTTTTCGTTTCTTCTTTCGTTTTGTTCCTTTCGGGTGCCTTTCTTTCTTCTCTTTTTTTTTTCCTTTCTCCCGTTTTTCTCTTTTCGTTCCTTGTTCTTTCGCCTTTCCCTTGCTTTTCTCCTTCCCTTCCTTTTGTCTTTCCCTTGCCTGTTTTCCTTTTCGTTTCTTTCTTTCGTTTTGTTCCTTTCGGGTGCCTTTCTTTCTTTCGCTCCTTTTTTTCCTTTCTCCCGTTTTTTTTTTCTCTTTTCGTTCCTTGTTCTTTCGCCTTTCCCTTCCTTTTGTCCTTTCCCTTTCCCTTTGCCCTTTGCCTTTGCCTTTGCCCTTTCCCTTTTTTTATTCTCCCATCTCTCTGTTAATTGCGCTCGTTAGAACTATCCTGTTCAAATCTAACCGTTCCGTTTCCTTACTATTTTTTCCTCACCCTATTCCCCTGGCCCCCATTTTTAGCACCCGTCATTAGAGCAGATTTTTAATTCAGGGGTGCCAAAATACTATTCAAAGTTGTAAATCGGGTGATTTAGCACCCCAAAATGCAACTCCCCATTGGAGTTGCTCTTATAGACACCATTTAAACATTCATTTTTAGAGTATCAATTGTTTGCGTAGAACAGTCGTACTCAATTACACAGTGTGAAGTATATTTTTTTTTTTCAAGAAATTCATTTCTCTCGCATAGACTTGAGATGTAGTTGTAGTGAAATGAGATAGGTCCCATCTTTACGTGGTAGAAATGGATGTCCCCATCTCAACTTGAAACAGAGAGAAGCATTTCCAAAAGACCCGGAATGTCGGTGCTACTTAATGCAGTTACCAACCATGAAACAGAGAAATGGTCTCTACATTTGGCTAAACACACTCAGGGACTGACACTTGGCTGTTTGTTTTCCATCTTCTTCTCTCCTTATATAACTAACCAGTATCATAACCCGTGAAAGATCAACTGTTTTGGGGGAAAAAAAAAAAGAAAGAAAAACCCAACAGAGGGACAAAGCGAAGAAAATGGCAAACTTGACATCGAAGCTTTCAAGATATCTTTCCTCCACAGCAATGATGCCCAAAAGTGGTTGGAGCCCTAGGGTTTTTGTCACTGCTGCCCGACCTTTGCAAAAGGTGCGCGAAATAATTTGCAAATTGATGGTAGAAATACAAAAAATCTAAATCCACCTTGCGTCTTTATTATCAATTAGGCAATAATTCTGATTTTCATTAGTGATCGTGTGCATGATCGATGAATTTATGCAATTACATGCTAAAATAAATAAACAAACCAACACGATGGAGTCAATTGTTATGAAGATGTCACCACGGCTGGGGGCATGGCCTCCAAAATTTTGAAATTTTGTTTTATATATATATATATATATATATATATATAATGTTACATGGAATGATGGCTTTGCAAGTATTATGAGAGTCAAGAAAAATGGGAATATTAATCTTACCATTACTTACAAGCATATATAACTATGTGCATGTGACTGGAAATTCCATCAAGAATTTCCATAGCAATTGTAGCCTTTTCTTTGCTGAGATTTTGAGAGGAAGGGTGACATTGATATCCATGTGCTTTCCCAAATTTGAAAAACAGAAAACAGATTTTAGAAACACTCATTTGTGAGCAATGGCGGACTGCATAAAAGAGGCGAAAATATATATACGAGGACTGTTAAAAAAATATCAAAAATTTTGAAAGGCACCGATCTCTAAATTATTATAGAATTCTCGTAGCATTTTCTTTTTGGAGGGGCAGTGGCTCCCTAGGCCCGAGCCACCCCCTGAATCTGCCATTGTCTGTGCTATAAACAAGTGTTCAAGCAAAGTTATTTGTGATAACAATTGGTATTGCATTATTTACAAGAAAAATTGCCATGTAGCTCTAATTTTTATTTTCATTTGTATCTCCAATGTAAAATGGCATTATGTGGTGACAGTCCAAGTCGGACAAAGAGACTAATGAAAAGGCGACTGAAGCGGCCGAGGCAGTTAAAGATGGGGCTAAAGAAGTGAGGAAAACCTGTGAAGTTGTGAGAGACGCAGCCACTGCAACAACTGAAAATGTAACACTCTTTACCGATTAAGTAATTGTATCGTAATGAAAACAAACCATTATTGATCTGATAATTTTTTTAAAAAATACGATATGAATCACACCTGATTTGATCCGTTCCATTTATAGGCCTACACACACACACATACATTGTCATGCCATTAAATTCTTTAACTCATCTGTTAACTAGTTTTTCGTGTCATGGGAGCTCAGGTGACCAAGATGACAAAAGCGGTGACTGGAAAAGTATCTGAAACTGCAGAAAACCTTGTAGAGAAGGTTAGTGAAAAGATCAAGGAGAAAGTCACAGGCAAGTAAATAGAACAAATAAAATCTATCAGAGAAATTGGTTGTATGAACTTAAGCACAATTTATTAGTTTTTTTTCATTTTTCTTTTCACTCTTTACTTTTTCTTCTTATTTCGAGACTCAAATTCTCAATCAGATGTCACAGTGTTTTGTCATCCTCTTTTTTGTTCTGATTTCAATACAAGTGTGGATTTTTGTTGTTGTTGTTTTAACTACTTTTGACAGTACGTACTTAACAAAACTTATGTATTGTTATCAACAAAATCTTAAAATGTATACACTGTGTTAAGAGAATATATGGAAATAACTTGGATCAACATGCCAATACACAATGGTGACACTAATTATATGCTTGAATATTTTTCTAGTTTTGTTTGCCTACAACTTGTCTTATAATTATTTAATGCTATATTGGCTGATTCAATAGAAGGAAAAAAATTATTCCATGCAACAGTCACATTCAATGTGATTTGAATATTTATAAGTAGTCAAGTGTTATCCATATCTCTCCAAGTTGTAGCCTTGATTTGAACAATTTGAAGCACTTGATTGAAGACATGGAGGGAGGTGATCTCAGTGAAAACTAGACCAGAGTGACTGCTTGAGACACACCAAGATGACCATGACTTCACACCAGACTTTGTTAAGACTTCCATAGTCTGCCCCCAACCTTAGACATCCATCTGATGGTATAGAGCAAGGTGATGTAACCATGAAGTATCTCAAGTTCAAATATTGTCTGACGCCTAACTTTGTTAATTCACACGAAGAATTGATGATGGTCATATAACATGGAATGCCTTGATTTCATGTATGCCAATATGATAATATGGAGATTTAATGTACCAACCAACTCAAAGAGGCACAATATATATTCAGTTATGAGCCACCACAATTACAATTAAGTTCAGTGTGATTTGAAAAACTAGATCGATCGCTTGTTTGTTTGAAAATGAAAATGCTAATTTAAGGTTCTAAATTAAATATATTGTTGAGTTGACATTTTGAGGACATTATGTATTTAGTTGAGATCCACAGCCATACAATAAAACATGTTTTTTTAATCCCCTTTTGCTTGCTTGAAATATCCCCTGCTTGTTAATTTGTGTCCAGGGCTTCTTTGGCTTGCCAATTTAGTGAAGAAAAAGTAGAAGTGTATTTTATCTTCATCTTAACAAAATTAAAAATAATTCAGAATTTCAGAAAATGGTGAAGTGACATGAAAAATATAATTATCTCCTTACTTTCTCTCATATTTAGTTTTATTTATTTATTTTCCATTATAACCAAATAAGAGAATTTTTTTACTTGCATTGTCGTATTTTTTCCTCACTATATCCATTAATCACATGAAACCTTAGTGAATTATTTGTGAGCTGTTTTGAGTATCCTCCAAACGTAGGTTAATTTTTGTTTTCAGTTTTAGAAATTCAAATAAACCTCCCTCGGGTCGGCTGAGGAGAATGTTAATGTGAATTTTTACTTCCACTATAATTAGATTTTTTTCCTTATTGTTTATAAAATTTATCATTTCTAAAAATTATTTATTTCATCGAGGTTTAATGACATCACGTATCTCTCCACAGAAGAGATATACATGATTTTAAGTTCCTTGAGGGCCCAGACATTAGGAGTTTGTATAATAATTTTAATTCTATCATCAACTCAGTAATAATATACATATGATTTTAGCTAATGTTTCTACGTAATTCAGTTTACAAATGTAGATAATCTGGAGATGGAGCCCTGAATTTGTGTCCAATAATTAAATTGGGTCAG
Source organism: Nyssa sinensis (assembly GCA_008638375.1). NCBI lineage: Eukaryota > Viridiplantae > Streptophyta > Magnoliopsida > Cornales > Nyssaceae > Nyssa > Nyssa sinensis. The sequence goes on along the minus strand of CM018031.1, from coordinate 2,329,521 downwards.
CTCTCTCTCTGACTCTTAAGATTGAGGTAGTTCTTATTTCTGATGTGCAATCTGTTTTGATTGATCATTTGAACTTGCAATTGTTTTTCTGTTTTTGAGGGTACAGAGTTATAAATATAATTGTAATTATAACTATTGGATCACTGTAACTCCCTGCATATATGATATAAAAGGCTTGTGATTTGCACACTAAAGATGCTGTTTCTAGGGATTAAGTTCCTATTTAAAATGATCTAATGCTTGATACTGTGAAACCCTTGTAATGTAATAATAACTGTAAAAGAATTTGTCAGACACAAGAAAAGAGAGAGCCCCATACAAACCCTGGAGGAGAAGAGGAAGAAAGTGTGAGATAATATATATACGGTAAGTGACTAGAAACAAATCTACCAATTACCATGCCCCAAGTCATGAACTTGCGAAATTGAAGTCTTGAATGCCACACCCGTATGGCAATGGGTTACTCATTCAATTCGACTTTTCGAGGCTCAATTCATCATCAACCTATACAATCCGTTACAAGCCTGATCTTCAATACCCAATTACATGGCCTTTTGTACTAGTCTTAGGACTCTTACTTGACATTTGACTCATCATTTTTTTTTCTCTTCATGGCTGGCCATGTTTTTCACTTTTCCTACATTTACATTTTATAATTTAATTTCACATTTCCAGAGTGAAACCAAAACATTGTCAGCATTCTTTACTAGATAACCAAAATCTTATGTGGTTTATTTCAAATCCTTTTGTCAGCATTCAGACTATATCAATAGTTGAGTAAAATGAACTAGAGATTCATAAAAATTGATTAAAAAGACCTTCCCGTAAAATTTTGTTTTGATAGTGATGCTGCCAAGAGAGTAACAGCCATAGTGCTGTCACCAAGAGAAAGACAATGCTGTGTTTGTTTTCTTGAAAGGAACAATTACGAAAAATACAGTGGTTCAGAACATACAATCCTAGGACAACAATTTGAGAGTTTCCTAAGTACAGGGCGTTGGTCTAGCATCAGACACCAATTAATTGATGCATATCAGTATCAAATGATAGTTTGAACCTGCCCAGCTGATCTCTAACACCTTGAAAGATATCCAGACTCAAACCTTCCCAGCTGAATGCACCGCCTTGAAAGATATTCAGACTCAGCTTTCACTTCATATTCTTCTTCTGACTTTCTAACAGATAAAATCACTATTTTGTTATTGATAGTCCTGAAAATGTAATTGATTTTTTCACTTACCTGTTTCATACTTTCATGAGATCCTGAATGAATAATGGTTAGGAGGCTGTGAGATTTTGCCAAATGAAATTTCAGTTGATTACAATGGAAAAATCTAATATAACAATGGGATTACCATTAGTCTCACAACATGTGACTCAGACCTGTTCTTGTTGACCTATTACAATGCATATCCTCTTAGTTACTGACCATCTCTAACTGACCATTGTTAGTAACCTGTTCCTTATTTTTACTCTGTTCCCATGTGGAGGTCACCCGTCTCATATGACGTAATTAACTTGCCGCTTTTGCTAATCCTGGCACAATAAGTCTTGGTTGATGGAATGTAACTTGTCCATATCAATGGGTTATTTAAACCTTGCGCGTAAGCACCTTTATTTGAGAACTACTTTGTCTTGAATTCTTTTGATTATAACCTAATTTTTTGCTTGACCATCAATTAGAGCCTTTGTTGTCTACAACCCTCATTTTTGCTTGAGTTCTTTACAAACCAGTAAACCACTAATTGCATAAAACAATAAATGGTTGGTCCTATGCCATACTTTCATCCTTGGCGGTTAGCATAAATCCATTATGATATGCATATACCAAAGAATGGCAATAGTTTCATATAGTTGAAACAAGAAAGAATACTGGCTCCTCAAAAAAAAAGGGAAAAAATCCTCTAGAAATCATATTCATTAGCTGATTTAGTTCAAGTTTGCAACTCATTAACTTATATGTGCAGGTGTACCTCAAACCCACTCAAAGTCTCCCCTTTGCAACCATTCTATAACTGCTGGAATTACCAATGCAGTCATCCCCACCACTGTGCCACCTGTGCTAGTGGCACCACCATTACCAGTTTACCACGACCACCACAGTTGTAATCATCATCATTTCTTTTTTCTTCCTCAACTAAACATGAGATAGAAATTAGCTTTCTTTCCCACCTTGCCCTTAACATACCAACCACAAAGAATGACCTTTTTTCAGTTGGGAATTTTAAGCACACATGAATAAAGAGTTTTAATCGGTTTTTTTTTTCTGGCTAATATACGAGTTTCCTCAATTATGAAAGTTCGGCTTTTCATTTGAGTCTAAAGGTGATTTCCTTTATTGTTTGCATCACAGTAAGAAAATTTCACATCTATATAGCATTGACTTAATTACAAAGTACTTATCTGTCATCCCTTACCAACATATAATGTGATATGGTGTGACCCATTAGCCATGAGACACATGGGGCCCTTGGACTACATAATGTTCATGATGTAGAAAGATCAATCTTCCTTAACATCCAACTTTATGAAAGTACCAACAGTTTCATGTTCATGTATACCTTTTTCTTGATAAAGAAGAACAATTTAGGTGGTTCCTTCTATATAACACTGTGGTGTGCTATTCATATGAATTTATGTTTAGTATTATTGCCTGTCGTTTGTACATTGTCGGGCATTTACATATCAGTTATTCATAACCTTCTGAAAATGACAAGCATTTGGTAAGTTTGTGATCATTCTTTCTCATATCTAGGTTTCTAGGCTTTTATTTATTTTTTTCCTTTTCTTCTTCTTTGGTAGATTTCTAGATTTGTATCTTTAACTCTTGAGATATGACTATGTACATAAAGAATCATAGAACTTCTTTGTGAGCAGTGGTAATATTTCTAATATGTAGAGTTCTCTTTGCTAGGAAGGCCAATGGTCATTTTTCAACACATAAGCACTGTGGGTGTTTGACGGAGCCCTGCAAAAACCAGGAATTGTTTAACTATTGTGCAGTGCTCATCTTATATTTAAACTGTATATTCTCAAATTAATTATATGATTTTATTTTTGCATAAGCAACAGATATATTTAAAATGGGAAAGAAAATCAAAACTATATCCAAAGAAAAACATGAGAAGATAAAGGTAATTCTGAGTACTGTAAATATTGGGAGGCCAAGAATAACAACTAAATGCGGCAAGAACTTGAGAATGACATAGATTGTTCCATGAATGGATTTGAGTTGCATAATAGTATTGACTGCCTTGGAGAAGAGGCATGTAAATATGAGAGGTCAAATTGATATAGAAAATGGAAAATAATTTAGGATTTTTTTTTGTAGTTTGTAATATAGTTGAATTCTTGAATCATATGAGGTAAATTAGGTTACCAACACTTTCTTTGAATAAGTCACTTGCCATCTTGATTTCTTAAAAAATTTCTTAAATTATTGAGGGGAGCATTGAACATAATTGAAATTTTATCTATATAAGCACTAAGATCAACAAAGCCATTTCAAATATTTGGAATTGTAACAAAGATCATGTGGCAGGTGTGTTCTAGGGGTTGAGTCCTAGACAAAGAAAAATGGCAAAGGGATTCATATTCTAAATAGATGAGACAAGGTTCTGTTGATTTGAGTTGATAGCAATATGAAGCTGGTTGATATCTTTGCAGTTGGTGACAAGTCGCTTGACACATTACTAAAGTGTTTATTTAGGGCAAGTGTCCCATACGCTCAAAACATCATCTGGAATATACAAGACACATCATATTGGAGATAGAAATTAGGGTTAGAAAGCACTTTCCTATTTCGTATTAACCCTTTTCTCACATATGATTTTGAATACCATACCTGCTTGTTGGAGCATTATAAACTGTCTTACTATTCTTCTTCCTCTTGATTCCGCCGGAGTAAATCTGACCCCTTTTTATGTGTCTGCCTACATAGATACAATATATTTAAAGAAGTGAGCATCTTTCTTAGTAGTGCATGCCACCACTTGTAAATATTCCAAGGAACATGCAGGTAAAGAGACTACTGATAATACCAAAGAAACATGAACAGCAATTGCTAGTTCATCAATTAATATTGTTCCAGAAATTGAAAAGTAAGTGATAACAACGACTATAGAATATAGAATTAATCGTATTCCGACAACTTGCAGTATAGTGGATATCAAAAAGAAAAAAAAAGGTTAGACAAGATACATGTGATTTTCACCTCTTATTTATTTGGGGAATCTGTAGGACGTAAAAATGCCTTGATAGGCCTCAAATCCCAGTTACTTTGGATGTGATAAGTCCTATTTCCTCATTTAACTCCATAAAAAACCATAATTAACTTTGCTAGTGTGTGTATATATATATATATATAATGTGTGGTCTAACTGTGAAAATGGTCCATTCTGGAATAAGGATTTATTAAGTTCTGTTGAAGTATAAGAGCATATTTTCATCAAATTGTGGCTGCCCCATCTTTTAGTATCCCTTGACCTGTGTTCTTTTTACACTCTCCATTGTAAAGCCATGAAATTGTGTTAATGCTAAATGAAACATGACAGGGTTGTTGCAGTAAAATGTGTGCTTTTAGAGCCGCCATCTAGTTTTGCAGTGTAATTTTTGAATCTTGATCAAGGCAAAGATCTAATCAGAAGCAAGTTAAAATCAGTGACCCCTAGACACAAACACAAACAATCACTTCTAGGCCCATGCTTTAGCTTCTTGCATTGTCTCATGATTTCAATCAGTTATTTCATGTGATCAATTGTGGACTGATATTATGATTATAGCATTCCTTTCTCACATAAATCATATATTGACATTAACATACTTGTAACCTTCTGCGGTAAAGTGCAGTCCTTTTACCCAGAAGCAGAGTCAGCCCTGAGCAAAGTAGCACAGCAGTCTAAGATCTTGGAAAGGGAACACGGAGCTCTAATTAGGAATCAATTCTTTCATACTGATTACCTACTAGGGAATGAGAAAAGGTGAGTGACAGATACCAGACTCCATTATATGGGGCACACATGAAAGGCTCACTGTACCCCACTAATTCCGGGTCCCACCCAACAGATTATATAGGTCAAATCATCACATGATCTTTCACACTTTGGCCTCCCACGTGTTAAACTTTTTCTGCAGTTTCATCAGATTCTTTCCTATCCATCCTTATGTTTGCTTTGAATTGAATGGTCTGATTAGTAGTATTTTTTTATCATAGTCACTTGCTAAGCCTTAAATCTAATCTGGATCAGCTTGCCCCACCACTGACCCACCCAGATTAGTTGGGCTGGGTTGGCATGGACTTAATGTGCTAGTAGCATTAGTCTAAACCAAACCGACTCCAAACCCAAGTCCAAGTTCATCCATAGCTATCCATCTAAACACTCCAATCTGGGTGGTTATTTTCCAACCTAGGTTGATGAGTTTTTAGCTTATGTCAAGTTTTTGACCCAATACAAATCTTTTTTAATCTAAATTCTCGAGTCCGTACTTTTTAACTTATTTTTCATACTCATATTCTTGTATCATAAACGTCTATTATTTTTAACTAAAATTTAAGAAAGAAACATTTCTATAAGCATCTTTTCAAGAGACGTCTCTGACCTGAATTGTACAATCCTTTACAACAATGAATTCTTTGTAATTTAAAAATTACTCATTAAAGAAACGTCTCTCAGAAAAAATGCCCTTATCCCAAATAACACTTGTTTGCTAAAATAGATGAAATCTACGTAAAATTAGAAAATTTAATTTAAAACTATGTTATTACTGTAAAAAAAACCTCTTCAAAAAAATATTCAACGATTTTTGAATCATTGATTCCAACAGTTTAGATGAAGATCATGAATACATGTTGGTGTACGTTTTACAAACATAACCTTCATGTGAACTGCTGACAACATTAGTTCAAAAGCGGAATAACACTAATACTGGCCTTTTATCTGATTGATGTATCATGATAGTTTCAAAAATACTGAAAATGATTGGTCATTTTGTGAATCATGAGTTGTGTAGCATCACAGTAGTTATCTGTTACATCATCCCAGACCCAACTCTACCCATATATGCCTAACCCTAAACCCAGGATGCTATTTTAAATTCCTTAGTTGGCCTACACTTTCTGTTTGTAAGCTGTAAATTGAACCTTGAAACCTGGAATTTGTTCTGCATGTTGTTAAACACAGCCAAAATTGCATATGTTGGCTTCATTTGTTCCTCTCCATTAAATTATAACAAATATCAACCTTTTTCTTCTTTACATCAAACTAGAATACAAAGAGATTTAAAATTGACGAAATCAATAAGATGACAAACTTCTTATCTGCTTAGCTGTAGCCATGTAGTTGGCATCACTTGAATCCCATTTTGGCATTAGAGGAAGATGAGTATAGCAATGCAGATCCAGAGAAGCTTGTGTTGTTGTTTTTTGGGTACAAAATTTGCATTGCCTGTGTCGATGACGATGTCGCCAGAACTCCACAGGAGTTCTTATTTTCTTGGATGTCAGTGGCGGGAGAGCCCTTGAGGAGGACATCAACCTTTGCATACTCCTCTCTCTCGTGCTTAATTTCCTTGAGCATGGCTGCGACATCTTTCATTGTAGGCCTTTCATCAGGGATGGAGTTTACACATAACAAGGCAATGCCTAATGCTTGCATCATTTCTTCAATTTCTGATTCAGGTCGTGATAGTAAGCTTGGATCAAGGACTTCAATTCCTCCCCTCTTTTGTCTCACCCAATCTGCTAAATGGAGTCCATCCGGTATTGTTGGATCAATTGGTTGCTTCCCTGTCAATCACCTCCAATACAACTACACCATAGCTATAAACATCACTCTTCTCTGTGATCTTCATCATGTAGCCATATTCTGAAAGAAAGAAAAAAAGCAGTAGAATTAGCGGAAGAATGCTAAATTGGGTTTGATTGTTTACCCTAGGAGACTACTTGGGAAGTATGAAAATCAGGTTAATCAATCTGAAAACTCTCCAAAACAGCTTGTCTAGAAAGCAGAGTCTAACCATGTGTTTAACCAAAAAGTCTTAACCATTCTGTTAGTAAAATTCTTGGAACAGGTCTATATATTCAAATTTGTCCAACCTTGAATGTAAAATACTCGAGCAAGCCATAAATTATAAATTTTTGCTTGAAAACAATAGCATATGAATATTGAACTATGGCATAGAAGGAAGAAATATTTTACCAGGAGCAATATATCCATAGGAACCTGCAACTGTATTGGAGGAGCGAGCAAAATCACCATCATCGACTGAGCTTGGCTAGGCCAAAGTCTGCGATGTAAGGCTCGAATTCGAGACCAATGAGGATGTTATTGGCCTTGATGTCCCTATGAACAATTGGAGGGACACAATCATGGTGTAAATAAGCAAGGCCTTGTGCTGCTCCCAACAGAATTTGGTATCTCAATTCCCACTCCAAGGGGTTTCCATTTCTCTCATGTAGGAGACCTTCCTAAGCTCCCATTAGGCATATAGTCATACATGAGCAATCTCGTGTTTCGATTCCAACAACAACCCAAGAATCTAACAATGTTCTTATGACGGATTGAACCGAGTGTTTTTACCTCTGCTGAGAAGGAATCACGAACTCCACATTTATTGTCATTACAATCATTTGCTGCAGCCATTGTTGTTGGCCAAAGCTTCTTCACTGCAATAACCTCACCGTTGTCCATATCGGCGCGATAAACAACCCCAGAACACCCTTTTCCAATCACATTAGAATCAGCTAGGCACTTTCAACACTTGATCTACTGAGAAATTCAACTTCTGGAATGGGGTGAATTGCCAAGGCCGTGACTCTCCCATCTCTGAATCATCATCACCCCTAATAGTCCTTCGTGCTCGAATCACTGCAAGTGTTCCCACAATCACCATTGCAATTGTCATAGTGATTAGCAAAGCAATGGCTAGTTTAAGTCTCCTTGACCGCCTAACATCAGTTCTCTGTTTTTAGCCCTGTTCCAGCAACATTGCTCAAGAAACAGGAGTCCCGACCAAAAGAGCACAGCCCTTGGTTTCCAGCAATGTCTGTGGCTGCTAACTGTCGAAAGAGCTTGTTGTCGGGAAGATAACCAGGTGAAGTTGTTGTAAGAGATGTTGAGAGCAACAAGATTGTCAAGCCCTGCCAGGGGACTCAAATCCCCTGCAAGCTTGTTATGTGAAAGGTCCAGTATTGAAAGCTTGTTCAGTGCTGATATTTGAGCAGGAATTGGCCCAGTGAGACTATTGCAACTCAGATTTAGAGCAATTTCCAGGGCATCAATCTTACACAACTCCATGGGAATGTTGTCAAATAGCTCATTGCTGCTAAGATCAAGCAATTGGAGATTCGAACAGAGGCCGAGCGATGAAGGTATCGATCCAGTGAATGAATTCTTGCTAAGAATGAGCTTGTTTAATGAAACAAGGCGACCAAAACTTGCCAGAATAGGACCTGCTAATTGATTGCTTGAAACATCCAAAACTTGGAGACCGGACAGAGATGACAATGAATTAGGCAGGGGACCCTGTAGTGTATTGTTGCTGAGGTCTACCATTTGCAATTCTGTGCAACTTCCAATCTCATCTGGGATTGAACCAGAAAGGAGATTCCCAGACAAATCAAGAAAATTTAAGCTCTTTAGGCCCCCAATTTCTTCAGGAATCTCTCCAACAATCCGGTTGTTTCCGAGCCTAAGCCTCACAAGAGAGCTACAATTACCAATTTCCTTGGGTAATAGAACCAGAAATATCATTTGAAATCAAGAGAAGTTTTGTGAGATTTTGGAGTTGAAACAAGCCTGGAGGTATGCTACCAGTTAGTGAATTGTGTGACAAGTCTAGTGCTTGAAGATTGCTAGAACTAGCCAAACTTGAAGGTATGCTTCCTTCAAGCTGGTTTTGCCAAGCAAAGAACACCACAAGCTTTGACAACGTCCCAAGCTCTGGAGGTATCAAACCAGAGATCTGATTTGTATCAAGCTGCAACTGTAATAGATTTGTAGCATTTGAAAGGACTGAAGGTATAGAACCAGACACATTATTATCACTAATCATAAGCTCTTCAAGCTCAACCAGCCGACCGAATGACCAAGGTATTGTCCCAGACAAAGAATTCAATGACAAATCAATCATCGTCAAACTAGTACAATTGCCAATCTCTTCTGGGATGACCCCAACAAAATCGTTTTGCCACAACAATAATTTTTCGAGCTTGCGGAGCTTGCCGAGCTCTGGCGGAAGCGAACCCAGAAGACTATTTTCATATAAATACAAGTTCACAAGCTCAGAACAGTTACCTATTTCGGGAGGGATTTCACCGGAGAGCATTGTTGTGTATATGGACAGTGTATGAAGCTTGCCGAGCTTCCCCAATGAAGCCGGTATAAAACCAGAAACTCGGGTATCGGCAAGGCCTAAGACCGTCAAGTTACTGCAGTGTCCGAGCTCATCGGGGATTTGTCCAGTGATGTCTTTGTTGCCGCCGGCACGGAGGGATTCTAGATTGGATAATTGGCCTAATTCAGGTGGAATGTTGCCGCCAAGGCGGTTGTCGAAAAGCAAAAGATTCTGAAGGTTTTGGCAGTTGCTGAGCTCAACTGGGATCTTCCCAGTGAGCTGGTTTGAGTTCAAGATCAATTCCTCAAGGTTTTGAAGCTCACCGATACTTGATGGGATTGAACCAACCAGACTGTTTGAACTGAGGTCGATAACTGAGAGTAAATGGCAATCACCGAGCTCTGCTGGGATGGTTCCAGTAAGATTAGCATCTGAAATGACGAGCTTTCGGATGTATAAAAATGAAGAAAGATTGGATGGCAATGAAAGCTCGAGAGGGATTGATTGAATATTGATTTCCGTGACAAAGCCTTGTGAATTACATGTTATGTATGTCCAGTTGCATGGGTTGGTGTCAAGTGAGTTCCAGTTTGAGAAAGAGGGTGGTGGTGAGGAAGAGGTTTGTAACCATGAGAAAAGTGTTATAGCTTCGTGTTTGGCAGTGGCGGTGGCGGGGCGGTGGCAGGGCTGATGAAGAGGGCGAAAATGGTTGAGAGAAGAGTGAAGGAGGAGAGGAAGAGAGGTAGTGGTGGAAGTTGTGGGGTTAAGAATGATGGTGAGGAGAGGCGGTTGTAGGATTGCCTCGAGCTGGGCATCGACATTTGCCTCAATTTCCAAACCTTTCTTCTCGGGTTTGCATCATTTGGGGTTTGCTGCTTCTCTCTCCTCCATCTCTGTAAGTTCTTTCTCAGGGCTTGCTTGGTTTCAACTCAAAACTCAAAGTGTCACACTTGCCTAGTTTTTCTACTATGCGTAACAAAAGCACAGACACACACTTACAAAAAAATATGATAAAGAAATGAACCAAGGAAGGAATACCTAGAGATCCACAAGCTGCACCACCACCACCCTCTGCACCATCCCCACCTAAGATGCCTCTCCTTCTCTCTCTCTCTCTCTATATATATATATATTTATATATCTCCGTTAGATGCCTAGATTGTGTCACGCGCACGGAGGGGAGACACCAGCTGTCCATGACTTGAAAATCTGTGTGTCAAATGTCAATTACTTAGTTTAGGTTTGTTTTGAACGCTGTAAGTAAACACGAGTGGGTGATAACAGTTAGCCCGAGTCTCTCTCTCTCTCTCTCACACACACACACACTTTTAACCATTTGTTGGATTCAGTTACTCTTCAATTAATGGCTTCTTTATCTCAAGGTCCATTGACCTTTAATGTCACTGGGAATTGGGTATTCTAGTAATCGAACAATTTCTGCCCAAAGACCATGCATGCACCTTTGGTATTTAATTTGATGCAGCACTAGTGGCCTGTAATCGATTTGGTCAATGTAATCCTCAATTATTGTTACAAATTAAACACCTTATTAAATGTTGAAAACAACACATTAGAAATACTTGACATCCCATGCTACCCTCTAATGATGTTTGTTTCCAATTGTTGGGTACATAATGCACATGATCTGCTAGATTTAGGACCAGGACCACCCTCTCACTGATCACATCCCTTACTATATTTTTTCCATCAGCTTATCAAATGTTGCATCTTCCTAATTATTTTTAATTGCTATTCTAGCCCACTTTATTATTATATTGATAAAATAATCGTTTTAAGTTCTATTTATACGAAAATCTCAAATTTTATATATTTATAATCTAATCTAAACTATAAATCTAAGGTTCCCTGAAGTCTAATCTCCAATTGTCTAACTCCAAGGAAATATAAATCCTAAACTGGATTAACAATTGATGTAATAGCATGAACTAAAAGTTATTGATTATAGGTAAAATTATTCCATTAAGTGATTATTTGTCTAAGGGGGTGTTTGGCAGAATGGACGGAAGGGTATTTTGGTTGGTGCGGCCCATAATTTTGAAATAGATAAATGTGTGGCATAGCCATAGGGCTCCACTACGGTGCCAAACACGCCTAATCTTGCATGTTAGGACACAACACTGTTAACACACAAAATTTCATTCGTGTCTTTTGTCCAAACAAGCCTTTAATACTTCAAAGAGACAACAAGGTGTGTAGAAGATGATGGAAGATTGCTAATTCCGCAAGCCTGCTCCATGCAATGTCATGCGCATAAGCCTGATTTGATAATAAACACTAGTTTATTAAACAAACTTATGATTTATTAATCAAATGTTCTACTATTTCTCTCTCTCTCTTCTAGCGCGTGTTAGTAAACGCAATTGAGAATGATAACATGGGATCAGCACTTTGCTTAAACATTTTGACCTGACAAATATAGGAGCATCCCTCGAAATCAGTGTTTTGGCTCTCTAATCGCTGTTAGATCCAATGACATTTGTGTTGTTATTATGTATTATTAGGAAATAATCTGCATTTTTTCTAATTTATAGATATTTAATTAAGAATTTGAGAGAGAATCACAACAATATTATGTAGTAGATTACAAAGTAAAAGGTTTTCACTGGCATCTCTAATATTATAATATAGGGGAAAAAAGGAAAAAGAAAATATATTACAAGTGTCACAACTATAATATACAGGGTGCTGTTCCGGTATTAATCAGACCTTCTGTTAGTAAACGGATAGGATTGATCTTCCGAATTAATCGGACCGGATAATCGAATATCGAGTTATCAAAAAATATTCAATTTACTCAAGGTCCACACACCGTGGCCTCTCCCAGTGTGAGTATATGAATAATTGATAGAGAATTATTGCTCAAATTTGATTAGTCAATTTTAAATCTTTGATTGGACAATTAGTATCATTTTCTTTTTCTTTTATACTAGTCATTAATTAAATAAGAGGTTATAACTTTGTGAATTGATAAAATATGTATTAAAACATGGGTTTGAACACTAAGTGATAACCTTTTTAGCTGTTATTTAAACAAAACATAGTAAATTCTTGTTTGAAGTGTGAGAGTGGTTGCCAATTGAGGTTTAATTGGTTGCTAACTCGTGAGTTCTATTCTTATTCTTTCTACGAAAGAAATGAATATTTTTATTTTATTTCTCTTGATTTTGGTATGAGCATCTCTGTAATAGTTGGATTTGATTTCTTCGGGTTTAGATAAAATTTGTAAGTGGTCATTTTAAAATTTTGAAATCAAATTTCAATTTAATCTAGAATAATTTGAAATCAAATTTCAGATTCTCTTTATTTTATCGAAAGTGTTAATTGTTAGGGTTCTTGTTATTAAATTCTTACTAATCTCCTCTCTCTTAATTCTGCGGATACTTGAAAAATGAACGAGTTACCCATTTAAACTTTATATTTATTTGTTTAAAAAATTTATAAGTAAAAAATGACTATCCACGTTATAGTAACCCGAGAAAATAAAATTTAAAAATTAAACCCACTCTGTAACAAACTATAGGAATGGTAAAAACTATCCTTAATATTCATGGATCAATGATCAATTGGCCAAGGAACTCTAAGAAGTGGGTTAAGCCTACATTCCAAAATCATCAAAAGAAGGGGAGGAAAAAGGGTAGAAAGAAAAAGAAGGAAAACACGGCATATATATATATATATGTGTGTGTGTGTGTGTGTGTATAGTGAGAAATAATAGAGATTTGGAAGTGAGTGGAATGGTAGCTTTAACGACACATCCCTGACTTTGAGGCCATATCACGTGACAAGGGGAATCCAAATCCTTCCCACTAATTGCCCAACCAAACCAAACCTCTTTTACAACATTTTAATAAAAAGTAATATGTAAGATCATATATTATTATATGAATTAAAGGTATGACATCTGATTCCATATAGGACCTTATCAAGGGCTCAAGGTCTTAATAAACAATTAGGTTAAGACCATAAGGTCCAAAAAAATAAAGCTGAAACGGCGCTGCCCACAGCCGGCAGCCCCTATTTTTAGGGTCGTGGTGACCTTGGAAAACTCCCCCAATGGAATCTATACACGCTGTGTTCTGTCACAAACCTCACAAGCCCCATCCACAAACTCTTAATCAAAGACCCACCCTTGGCTTTTGAAAGGAACTTATATTTGTTCTTGCTCCATAATAAATTATTTGTTCTTTTTTTTATGTCCCAAATTATATGTTTATTTTGAAAGTTTTGGTTTGCAACAAAAAGAAAAAAGTTTGGTTATGTTTTTAATAATTATATTTTGTTTTAAAAATATGAGAGATTAAAATGTTGACAGAAAATGTGTTTGGTGAGATGTTTTCAACAATTTTTTTGAAATTTTTATTAAACAATTATTTTTATGAAATTATTAAAAATAATTTTGGTGTTTTCAAAAATAGAATTTGTTAGGAAACAAAAATGATCTAAAAACACATGTATTTTCAAAATTCTTATTTTTTTCCTTAAAAAAAAACTAGAAGGAAAAACAAAAACAATAAAAAAGGTATAAATTTTCTCAATGATCCTTTTTAAATTTTAAATGCATGAGATGTTTTGAATTGAAGTTAATTTAAGAAATATGTATAAAAATGTTAAATGTTTGTCTTTTTAAAATGTTAAAATTTTTAGCAGAGGCAAATATTATAAGACAAAAGTAAGATATATATATATATATATAATTGTTATACTTCTCAAATTTATATTTCATATGATATAACACTGTATTACTAATAAAATTTTAAATCATGTAATTAATGTAGTTAATTGTCATATCATTTGAGATACAAATTGATTTATATATATAGATAGAGAGAGGAATGCTACACAGATAGTCTCACTCAGAGGTTTTGCTTGCAACCACCATTAGTACCTACTTTATTTATTTTTAGTAGTTCCAAAATGTAATTCAATCGACTATTTATTTTGCAATTAAATGGTATTATATACTACTCTTTTACGATATAAAAATTCTCAATTTTTTTTAATAAAGTATTGAATAAATGTCACATTATCGACTATTTCATTATTTAATAATAGTTGCATAATATGACATATCTGTTGAGAAAAAAAATGAAAATTTCCTTGATATATAATGAATAATTAATGCATATACTATTCATTTATGATAATTTTTTATAGTAATTTAGGACCTTTTCTTTACCTACATATGATATAATTGAGGAACATTTCAGTCTAGTGGTCAAGATGGAGAGCTTACACTTTTTGAAGACAAGGGTAAGGGTGTCCTATACATATTCTGTTTTTTTTTCCTGCATATATATATATATATATATATATTTCTGTCTATGTATATTCCAGCTTAAGTTTGAAACTTGAAAGTGACCTAAAGTTGAGGAGAGAAGGACAATTTAATAGTGTGTCATGTGCAAGTAGACATGACCCACTCAAAGAACCAATGGCAACTATTACGGCCCTTTTTGACTCAAATACTCGTATAGACATTAAAAAACACTCTCACTTGTATAGGGACTAGGACTGGGCCTGGTCTGCAAAACTGCTCCATTGTTTTAATTTACAAAGTGTATGTTATATATAAAAGGAATAGAAAGTTTGGTGGGACTATGGAAACATACACCAGTCATTAAGGGATCATGTGATATATATATATATATATATATATATATATAAAAGTGAGGGTTAGCCATCATGATAGAATAACGATTTTATCTTTCAATCATTAATCTATCGTTATATTTTTTTTTATCTTTTTTATTTGTCTATTTTTAAATTTTGCCACATCATACTTAATTTATTCTTTTACCCTTTATTTATTAATTTATTATTATTTACGATATAACCAGTTGTTTTTTTTTATGGACATTTTATCAATCTCTTATTATTTATATTTATGAACTTATCATTCAATTTTTTATGAATAATTTTTTATTATTTATTTATGAATTTATCATTCATTTATGTAATTCTTTTCAAGGCTTGAATGACAGATTAAGCCTGGGTATGATGCGGGGATCCAACTAGCATATCTATATGTATATATGACCCCTATTAGCACTTGAAGATGGGCTGGGCAGGGAGTTTGAAAACGTTTTGATAAGAGCGAGCAATGGGTAGTGCAGGATAGATGGCTTTCAATGGCTGTGATACTAGCCCATAGTAGGTCTAAGAATGTATATGGGCCTGTGTTTTACTCACCTCAGCCCATATTTGGTTCCCTCTCTAAAAACATAGCATCTTTAATCCTCAAATGAAAGCTGATCAATAAATAAATACAAAATATGAGAAGTTACTTATTCATAGGAACTTAAATATTCTATAAGCGCGCGCACGGAAGAGGAATGTTGGGCACCCCTAAAATTTTGAAAATCTTACTAGTTAGGCCTATAAATCGATCGGACATAAACCGAATTAGGAATGATTAAATATGTTTTGGTAAGAAAAATACATAATCCGATAATCCAATGATCCAATAATCTGATTGATTTTTTATTAATTAATTTAAATCTAAATTTGTTGACTCTTGAACATCTAATCCTATTATCCCATAAATGAAATTTAACAAAGGAGGCTCTAGCACCATAAACTTATCTAATCTTAAAAATAATATTATAAATATTATACATTATATATATATATATATATTAAATCAGATTTTTAACGAATCGGATCATGAAAATTCATATCCGATTTATTTAACAAACACTCTTATCAAATTTGGATTAAGTTATATCTGTTTAGACAAATCATATTTGAATCAAAAATTGATCCCATTGTTAATCATGCATATATTTAATCTAGTTATATTAAATTTGTGAGCAATGCTACATTTCGATTTATAGTTGTAGATGGTGTTTAGGAAATTATTCATTTTAATTCGGATCACAATCGTAAGCTTCCCAAATATGAACAAATACATCTTTAGATTAATTATATAATATTACACTAAGAAACAGAGTAAATACTTGAAAGAGTGGGGTGGGGTAATGTGTACTGGAGGCGGGTGCTCGAGATCAAAGATCAGGCCCAATTTTTTGGCCCATGAATAGCTCTCTTTAGGTCATACTATGTCACTTTATAGTTTATACCAAAATGTTAAATTACATTAATCTCCCTCGAAACCAGTGAGAGATTTATAAATTATAATTATGGGGGTTAGACTGAAAAAATTAAGATTTAAGAAAATTCTTATGTTTATTTTAAAAAATTTGGGAGAGTCAAGTCCTATGTTATTAAAACATTCTAACAAAATTAAGAGTAAAAAATATATTATTAATTTTTTTGGGACTAAGTCCTATTTTATTAATTTTTTTAAATAAAATTAGGGATAAAAAATGTAATGTTAAAATTTTTGAGGGGTCGTAGCCGCCACCCGGCTCCTTACATCCGCCCTTGCTTGAGACTAGGTTAATTATAAAGACTTTCACTTTTATTTCAAAAACATGCTTTTGAAAATTGAGTAACAATTTCTCTCTCTTATTACTAAGTCGTCGGTTTAATTAACGAATTTGTTAGCATTATTTTTTTTATTTTTGAAAAATCTTTTAAGGAATATTTTGAGTCAACTTATGCGTATCAGATTAAGTCCATATTTTCATGATAATCAAACATAACTTTTAAACTTTAATTATTGATGATCAAAATAAAAATGATTCGAATTCGAGACATTTAGACATTTTATTTTATTTTCAAAATACCCTTTTTATCGTTGTTAACAAACAAAACATATTTAATATTTTTAAGATGTAAGATGCATTTTGTAATGAAAGTGAAATGACAGACATCCCTCCACGAAGAGAGAGAGCATTTTATATAATTTGATTGGCTTTTTAATTTTTTTTTTTTTAAAACGTGAGGCTAACAATGTAATTCTATATATTTTTGTAAAAATCATCTCCGGACAAACTTGAGAGGGGAGGTTTTTCTATTTTTCAAATAAGAGGGGATGCTACTATAATTAAGCCTACTTTTAAGGGAGGTTAGTGTAAAAAAGGTTTTTTTAACTCAAAACCCTCCATCCAAAACCTTCTCGTCCTTGATTGTTCGTCGAGGTCTGTGGAATTCCAAAGCCGTGGGGGGAAAAGCGCGGGAAATGGCGGCCACGAGGGTTGTTAGTTCCGGAGTGGTCCTATCGCGTCCGGTCACATTCGTGACCGGCAACGCCAAAAAGCTTGAGGAAGTCCGAGCCATCTTGGGCGATTCCATTCCCTTTAAGTCCCTCAAGCTCGACCGTACGCTCTATCGGAACCCTCCTTTTTTTCTTTCTTTCTTTCTTTCCCTTTTCATCTCTCTCACCCGTTTTCGTGTTCTGCCTTTTCCTTACAGTGCCAGAACTACAAGGCGAACCTGCAGACATTTCCAAAGAAAAGGCTCGATTGGCTGCAAAGGAGGTACTCTCTCCCTCTCCCCCTCTCTCTCTGTATGTGTGTATATATATATATATATATAAAAAGAGTTTTAACTGTTGTTTGCGGGAATGCAAAGGTGAATGGACCAGTGCTGGTGGAGGACACTTGCCTCTGTTTCAATGCCCTCAAGGGTCTCCCAGGTACTAATTGTTAAATTTTGGGCGATTTCGTTTTTTGGTTTTATTCACGTGGTCTCCCTCTGTCCCTCTGGTTGATGATGATCTGTTTTATTGTTTGAAACTATTTTACAGGGCCTTACATGTAAGTTATTTGTTTCATTCTTTTCCTTCCCTCGAGGTGAAGCTCTTTTTCTACTTCTAAATTTTAAGCTCTATATATCATGCTGTTGTCTTCTTGATTTCTTCTTTTTCTTTTTTGTTGGGCTTGGATCTTTGTGTTAAGTAGGGTAACATTAACATAAGAAAGAAGGTTAAAGAATGGTGCATTGTGTAATGTGATTGGAAAAAAGTATAGCCATGGTCTTAAAGGCTTAATTTGTTTCCTTAGAAATAACGAAGTTTCACTTACTTTTAAAGAAAAGGCAAATTTCATGAACTCACATGAAACTGATATAACTTGGGCTGGGCCTATCCCAGTTAGCAAGTGATGGGCAACCTGCCTGTCTTATACATATTTGATAATATTTAGTACATAATGTCTTAATTATTATACAGATTTCAGCTCAGCTGTTAGCATGATAAGTATGGCTTTGTTTGTAGGAATTTGAAGCTATTTTTTTTGTTATATATATATATATTTATTGATAATTTTTTAGCAAAAAGTAAACCAAGGCACATTTGCTTTCTTATGCGAAAGTACTTACAGTTTGTTTCACATTTGCTTTACAATTTTTATTTTTCAATCCACATATTGCTTGTCTTTAAAGAATAGGTCAACATCCTCATTTGAAAATCTGTTGATACTTGAGAAACCATGAATGATTATCTTCCAAGCATGAAGAAATGGCAATCTCCATGAAGGTGACACTGAATTTAATTTTTTGAAACTCGAGAAGAGGAGGTCCAACTGAATAAGTAAAGCTAAACTTTATACAGTTTCTTCAACTGGAACAAGCATCGGTGATGCTTCAGATATATTTTTCTTGATAAGTATCAGTGATGCTTCAGATATACTTGCTACCATTCATTAATTAAGGTCCCATTCATGATGAGATCACATTAAGTGTATCCACCTGATTAGGAGCCTTTTAAAATTGTTATGCAAATCAAGGAGAATTTGCAAAGGAAGACACATTTTTAGAATGCTCACGGCGACATGATTTATTGTCATTTGGTCAATTGGCCATAAAGTTTCTAATTGACATTTTCTTGACCTCCTTTTTAGCGCCACCCCACGCGATTAGTAGGCAGTAAAAAGTTCTACTTTTTTTTTTTTAAATTTCTGGTCACATGGGACAGGTTCAATGATTCTGATGTGGGAAACCTTGGGAATATCCCTGTTCATTGTTCATTATCTTACTCAGAAATTTTGTATGCAGAGATGAACAACGAGTAATAGTTTATTAATATGTTCTAGAGATTGAAAAAGTAAAACCTGGGACTTGGGCTGTATATAAATTATGTTTGATGGGCGTTAATGACCTGCATTAGTTCTTTGGAACATTCTTTTACAAAAAATAGTCGACAAAAGTGAGGTGGTAGGTAATATTTAGAAATTGAGGCAATGGAATAATGGCATGAGCAATATGCTAGATGGTTATAAATGTTAAGAACATGGTACTGTCATTTTATTGACAGTAATGAAATGATTGGGACTATCCATTGAAGAACATGTACTCCCTTATAAGGCTTATTCTGTACTTGCCATGTACATGGGTTCTGCCTCATTGCCACTTTTAACAGATTGATTTTAAATTGTTAGAAAAAGGGAAGAAATCTACCTCTTTATAAGGTAATGTGCATCAAAATATATGAAGATTGGTCCAACATTTTTCATTAGAAGGATGAAGGAATATATAGGTTGATTTGTATAATTTGGTTCCAGTTGAAGTGTGTTGCATCATTCTTGAAGGTTGTGGGTGTATAGCTACAATAGCAAAGACCAAAAGGATATTCCCTAATACATATTGTAACGTGCAAATTGAAGAATTTTTTTCTAATGTCTTTCAAAAGCCTCTCTAAACTGACGCTATGACTAGATCCTAGCCCTTTCTTTTTCAATAAATCCCACATAAATTGGAGATGTTCTCCATCCCACTCTTAACTTGATCAAGTCAAGTTTGTTTAGAGTGGGGAATTAATAGTATGATGGTTTATCAGTTAGCTAAAGACAAACAGTCGGATACTTTTCTCATCCTTAAGGACCTCAACTCACATTGAGCTGACATTGGTGAGTTTCAAAATGGGACCCTACCAAAAATCATTTGACGTTCTTTCTCAACCAATCATACCAGAAGAGTGTTCAAAAACGAGTGAAAATATCCTAGGAATTAAGCTTTCCTTTTATATGCTGTGCTGGATTATGAATGGAAATTATTTTGGTCAAAATGCTGTATATTTCTAACTTAACTTTTCCATAGAAGTAGCGGAAGTGGATTTGGCACTTCACTGGTGAAGCATTGCAGTGCAGCTATAAAGCTTTTACAATCGGAGTCTTGTTGTATTATTTGCTTTCTTTTTGGTAGTTATGGAAGTTTAATGGTTTTGCAAAGTTATTGGAGGATTGGAATTCAGTGAATAATTTCTTTTGAGAACAATGCAATATAGTCTTTTGAGGATGTTGAGTTACCTGATTCTAGACTGAAGAAGTTGTTACATACTATACAGTTTGGTTTCCAGTAGGTTCACTGATTTGTTACATTCTTTTGTTGATTTTATAGGTTACTCGAGTTCTGTGGTAGGAGCCTAGTTCTTTTTTGCTTTCATGTATTCCTACTGTACAAGGGTTGTGACTCCTGTGAGGCTTGTAAGATAATTGTAGCATTAGTAAAAATTCATGTTGTCATCACCTTTTTTCGATGACCTAACTGAGAGAAAAATTATGGAAGGTTATAGATTTAGACCTATGAAATCATCTTTCTTTTCATATTAAAATTTGATTTTTTTTTTTTTTGAAAGTTTCTATCATCACTCCTTTATAATAATGAGCAATGAATGACATAGAAGTCAAGAACTGAGTTGGCAGTGAAATTGGCATACCAAGTGAAGGTCTGCTCTGTAAGGAATTTTGAAAATTCCCTCTGGCACAATATACGGTCTTCTCGGAAGTTACCGAGGGTGTTAATGAAGCACGTCACATGTTTCCTAGCATTTGCCTTTTTTCTATCGAAGGGCTTGAACTTTGGCACTACATAGCCCTTGGGATAGGGTAACTTGGCGATGTCCTCCAAGTAGGGTGGCCAAAGGTCATATTTTGAGGAGGTTATGGCATGGTTTCTCTCGGTTTGAAGAAGGGTACAAACTTGTTCAATGGTTGCAAAAACAGCTGCTTGTGGTGTATTTGAAAGTAGAAGGATTTGGGGTGATGTTTGTGGGTGTTGACACTGGGATAGGACTAGCTACTGGTGCAGGTGGTGGGTTGGCTGGCGGTGTTACCACAAGTGTGTTGAGGATGATGGTTGAACTTGCAGTCTTCCAGTCAAGGCAAGTAGGATTTTATCTTGAGTTTCTTGTAATTTCAAGATGGCTAGGTGGAGGAAAGGGTCAGGTGATGGAGGAGCTGCGGCGGTGGTTGCCCTGGGTTATAGCATATCTCGCCAAGGAGGATCACCATAACTGCAGGGTTATAACCTGTTCGCAACTTTGGGAAGCATACCATAATAGTAGGCTCGAGGACATGATTCCGTCAACTAAGTGACTCGCAACCATGTCGTCTAGTCACCACCTCAGACTAGCACCGACAATCTTGGGTCTATTTAGCTTCCCCGATGTTTATATTTGGAGATCCTCGGTAGAACATATAAGGCCTATCTATGTACTTCCTTTGAGGTTCATTCACCTTGGCATTCCTTGTATGGATATATTTTCGTATTTACACCAACCAAATTAATCTAGTTTAAAGAAGGAAATTTTGAAGTTAGTCCCTAATTAGGACCCTAATAGTTCATGTATTTGTCTAATCAAACTCAATTTTGAAAGGGATTGTTAAAAAATAAAAAATAAAAAAATTTCATTGTAAGTTTTCTAGAGCTGGTTGCAAGAGTGGTATGAGGTAATGCTTCCACTTTGGAACTCCAATTCTGCACTCCTACTTGTAACCTTTTGGCAATTAAATTTCATTCAAGGCAAAACCTAGCTCAATGATGAATTTATGGTAGGTTGTAAAAAAAAAAAAAAAACTCAAGCTCCCCAACAACTCAAATATTTTATCTACAGAATAGTTTGTAATGCATAAAAAGAGGTGAAATACATGTTACCATGAAATTTACTTAAGAAGATAATTGGGATTCCTTTCTTCATTTTCTAAATCTTTACGCATCTAGATATCTTGAATATTAATTTTTTTCATCCTCTATATTTTGGATTTTGTATGAATGTATTTGTTGTGTGTCTGTGTGTGCGCATAATTGTTAAACACACACCTAGGCACATCTATCTTCACAGATTCTAATTTTAAGATTCTTGGTTATTGAAATGCTATTATAGTAGGAGAAAATATGATATCAAATTGCTCAACTCCCATTGAGATAAAAAAGTCTGTAAATTCAGTTTATAAGGATAAATCCACAGAAAATGTTATTAACTTACTGTCCTTTCTGATTAAACTTTAAACTACTCAATTTAAAAAATGTTTGTTCTCTTAGTAGTTTGGTTTCTCTCTCCTTTTTGTAGTCCTAAAATCTCTCTTGTTTTTGCTTTCCTGTGGATGTTTTGAAATGCAGCAAGTGGTTTCTGCAGAAGATTGGTCATGGAGGTTGTTCTTTTTTGCTTTTTTTTGGTTCCTTCCCTTGTTTTGCTATTCTTTGATATTCACATTTATGCTCCCCCCCCCCCCCCCCCCCCCCCCAGGGTTCTATTTGTTCCTAATACTTCAGTCACATTTTCCAGGTCTGAACAATTTGTTATTGGCATATGAGGATAAATCAGCCTATGCTCTGTGTGTATTTTCTCTTGCTCTTGGGCCAAATGCTGAGCCGATTACTTTTATTGGAAAAACTCTGGTATGCTTTTGTGCCCCCAATGTGCTCTTTTTGTACAGGGATGTAAAAAGTTCTCTCTCACACTCTAAGAGTTCAAATTCTGTAGTTTTTTTTTGCATATATCATCATATGAATTTGGTTTAGAGACCAGATTATGCTGCACCAAGGTCTTGTCCAATTTTCAACCCTGTTATTTCCTTAATATTTTTTTGTGCTTTTGATTGAAATTTTTTTGCATCCTTTGGAGATGGGAAGCAAATTGGACTTGTGATAATGTTGGGCATTTGGATAAAACACGCAATATATTATCCTTTTAAACATGAATCATGACATGACTGGCAAATGATTTTTTTATTTTTATTTTTTTCCGGATAAGTAACATGTCTGGCACCACCCACTGTTAGCTTGAATGGTATCTCCTACTACTCACAAAGGGGGATGTGCAGAGTTCAGGTCCCTGTTGGGACATGGGGTGTGTGTATTACCTATCAAAAAAAAAAAAAAATTTGTCTGGCAATTGATGGAATTAATGAGACCTCAGTTGAGTTGTTTTGAGAATTGAGAAGACTTTACAGAAAATTCCCTTGAAACTACGAGGTAGACCCAAAAAATGATCTTCTAAATGATGACCAGAAATGAATTGTTCACATAGTTACCAGAAATGAATTTTTATTTATAATAGCTTGGATTTGTTGAAATTTTTCTGGTGTATATATATACATATGGATGTTGTTACAAATACAATCAAAAAGCGTATCACATTCCAAATAAACGTATTTCGTTCTAACAAAGTGATCCGAAGAGGCCTACCCATAACGTATAACAAGTGACGATCTAAGTTTCCGTTTCCGTTCTTGTTCCACGTATCATAACGATCTACATTTCAGGTAACATTGATTATTTGTTCAGCATTGCCTCTCTACCTTAACGAGTCATAGATAATATAAAGCTGAGGGTTTACATCAATGGCATGTATGATCAATTAGGGTTAATTGTATTGATAAAATAATGTAATGGTGGTGATGGAAAAATTCTATATCCAAAGATGTGGTTGCAACTAGGGGTCCAATCTAATAATTAAAGAATTACCTGATATGATTCTCCCTTGTGAACTTTTTGAGACAGTAATACAGGATCCTTTTATTGATTAAGTATGTTAAAAGACTAGTATGGATTAAAATGAATTTCATAAATTGTGCTGTCAGAGCTTGATTTACATTGTTGGGCCTATTCTTTTATAGCTTAAGGCTTTGGGGCAACTTAGTATTAGTGTCTTGAGTTCAAGTCTCTCAGCTCCCTTTGTATGTTTGTTAGTACTAGTATGTACTGTGTTACTCTATGAAGTTTTGTTTGCTATGTGAGACTAGATCACATGTGAGGGAGTGTTGGAACTTGATATACATTGTTGGGCTCATTTTCTAACAC
This sequence comes from Nyssa sinensis, assembly GCA_008638375.1. Lineage (NCBI taxonomy): Eukaryota > Viridiplantae > Streptophyta > Magnoliopsida > Cornales > Nyssaceae > Nyssa > Nyssa sinensis. Next base: position 2,305,245 of record CM018031.1, on the reverse strand, counting down.
CTTGAACTTTTGGGGCAATTGTCGTGCTAACATGGGCCCAACTATCCTTTTCTTTCCCCCCCTGCCCCTTCTTGTTGCTATTTTTGTGAACATCTATCTTCAACCCAAAAATCTAGCACAATCTGTTATTTAATCAGTGGCACTGTATTTGACTAATGGTTGACATTTTAGGGGAAGATAGTTCCTCCAAGAGGGCCTAATGATTTTGGATGGGATCCAATCTTTCAACCTGATGGCTATGATCAGACGTAAAACAACCTTCTTTTTCTTTTCTTTGCTGTTTCATTCAGTTGCATGCCCTGTATGCCAATTCAAATTCAACACAGCTAATAATGTTGCTTCCCTTGTAGTTATGCTGAAATGCCCAAGGAAGAAAAGAACAAAATTTCTCACCGCTCCAAGTCTCTTGCACTGGTGAAATCCCACTTTGCCTGAGGCTGGATACACTTTCCAGATTGGCCCCTCTATATAAAAGTGAGCTATGTTTTTATCCTGCCACCATAATAGATTTATATATTGTTATAAAGCATTTCTTTCTTATTTATTTAACCCCAAACTTCAAAAAAAAAAAAAAGAAAGAAAAAAATTCATCTGATGCATGAATCAAAAGCTGTGGGGATATAATTTCTTAGAACTTATTACTTACATTCATGGTACGGGTGTTCTAACTGTTATGAAATGTGATATACCCTTGGGGGTCTTGTTTTTTGTTTGTGTGCATTCAAGATTCATCATTCAAGGTAGTGTTCTTTATGTACCAGAAACTCTTGCAGGTAGTGGGGACAAACATGAAAGTGAACAAATTCAAAAGCATAAAGATGTACTAGGTGCTTTTAATTGTCTCAGGCTCACATGATAATAATCAAATTTGAAAAGACTGTTGTAGTAGTACTCTTGGTTGCTGACATGCATGACATAACTAGTGAAGAATGGGTAGAAGAGAATGTAGCATAGTTGTGACCATATGCAAAAATGTGTTTCCAATGTCTCTACTGTTCTACAAAGAGAACTTTGTTTTGGTGTTTTCTATATGTTCTCTTTGTGATATTCTTGCAAGTTCTTCCGCAATAATATTATGTAACATTTTTGTGTAATTCCAAATTTTCTAACTCATCAGCTACCCTTATTCTTCACCCGGGGTTTTTTGGGGGGGGGGGGGGGGGGGGGGAACATTTTCCAAAATCGAGAAAGATATGAATGAATAATATATTGGTTTTATTAAAAAGATATATCACTGAATGGAAAATGGAACAGGAGAGGGAAGAAAAATTTCTAAGTTTAAAAGACATAAAACAAGATATTAATTAATAAGATTGTGAATAACAAGTTTTTTTTTTTTTTTTTAAAAAAGTTATTTCTCATATTTAGGTGTCAATTTCTTTCCTTTTTTATTTTTATTTTTTGGGAAAAAATAAGAATGCACCGGAATGATTTCTGGGTAAACATAGCTATCTCTCTCTCTTTTTTCTGGGTCATAATTTTCCCATTACTAACATCTCATAAGATATTGTCTGTGACATAGACCCTGTCGTGATGATGTATTGTAAGGCTGAGTTTTGGTGTGTCTGTGTGTGAGAGGGATAGTAGACCTAATGAAAGTGAAGAGTGGCACAATGCTGGGGATGCCAAGAAGGTGACTGTTTTAGTTGATTCATATTCATATAACATGTGTATACATGTGCAAGTTTGGATATTGCATTAAAATGGGCCCCATATCTGAGTATGCAAGAAGTCTCTCACATGCCTTGGTAGCCCCCCCCCCCCCCCCCCCCGACATATAACATGCAAACTCCTCCATCTTCCACGTGATTTCCAGATTTCATATGGCCGCCCTCCTCTGGTCCCAAAATTTCATTTCTCCTCGAAACCCCTTTTCCTTTCACTTTTTTTTTCTTGGTCCAAACCTCTTTTTACTCTCAAATTTTTTTTACCATTCTATCAACCACATCTACTGTGAAAACCCTACTCTTTGCCCAAATACATCACATAATCTTTATGTGAAGAGCCTCCGTATGACCAAAATGTACCAAAGTATCTCTCTGTCTAACCTCGAAGTCACGGCTTTCTCTCTCTCCCTCTTTCCAGGCTTCACTCTCAATTGAAGATTGGACGTTGCAGGAACCTTCACCAATCTACTAGAGGATAACCTTTACCTGAATTTCTCTCCCCCTCTTTCTCTCACTGCACCGAACTTGTAGGAAAACCCTCACCGATCCAACTTCTGAAAGCCCTCATCAATCACCAGCTCTCTTTCTTTCCTTCTCCCATTACATCAATCTCTCTCTCTCTCTCTCTCTCTACAATGGCGTGAAACCCTCACAGTCTGTGAAGAGGATGAGTTCTCCCATCCATGAAGAGGATCACCAGCCTTCCTTCCTTTCATTCTTGTCTATTACGGTTTTCCTCCAATTCTTTTCCATCTCGTTTCCGTTCACATTCGATTCAGTGAGTTTTCTAGGGTAAATTAATTGACTCTTGCAAATTTGAGTTTGTGAATGATATTTTGTAGATTTGAGTTTTAGTTTAAGTAAAAAATGGATTTGATTTGAGTTTGAATGTAACAGTTGAAGATGATTTTTTTTTAAAAAAAGATTTTGACTCTAATTTAAAATTGAATTTGTGTTTATGTAACCATTAGAATAGATCTGAAGTAAGCGCAGAAAGTCGAACAATCCTCAAAACCTCAACAAAGTACCAAGGAGGCATTTGAACGTCCGATTGAAAGAGTAGGGCATTTGTACGTCCCATGGAAATGGATTCAGTTTGAGTTTGTTGTGTATTTGAATTGACTTAATTTCTATGAATATTTAACTTTAAAAAATGACCCGTGACTGAATGGATGTCCAGTTACAATTTTGCCAAAGAGGGGGTTCAAAATGGCGTCTGTTCATTGTGAACCGTTAGTGCATTGCATGTGCATCAGTCGTGCGCCATGTATGCAATTAACGAATGGCCTACAATGGACAATCAGGACACCCACAATAGTCGTAGCATTATTCTTTGCCAAATTACCTTCTCATTGTAGTGTAATGACCCTCCCAACAAATTGGGACTGAAACGGAACTGTAAAAATCAGGATCCTATGTCTTCTCCAGTCTCCCTATCATTTTGGAAACAGAACATTATAAAAAGGTTGGGAAAATTCCCTAATCAAAAAAGGTTCTCAAACCATTTACTTCTAATGCATCATTTGGGTGGGCCCGTGAAACCACCATTTTTGATAAATGTAGTTTTGTTTGGTGCACATGAGATAATAATCACATATTGGAGCAAAGACAGATAGTAATAATAATAGACAAGGTATTCACATTGCACAACCAAAAGGACAAGATTGCTTCCATTGACAGAGACAAACCAAAAAAGATAAGAGAACATTGCTGCTATGCATCATCATAATCTATAACAAAAGTATTTCATAACTCAAAAGTTCTTTGACATTCACACTTTATAGCTTGTATGACTCAAGAAAGCTAAAAAGATGAAAAATTACTATAAAAAAAAAAATCATTCAGTTCCTATAAACCCAAAACCAGCACAATATGTAGTATCAAAAGATTGAGACAGCAGATGAGTAGGAGGCAAATGGTGGCTAGGAGAATGGTTGTGGTTGGGTTTGGGGTTGACCAAATAGGAGAAAGTACAAATAAAAAAAAAAAATACCGACAACGCTTCTGCACCTGAATGGCAATTGAAGCAGGCCGAGGTTGCGCAACAGTGGAAGGACAGGGGCATGAGAGAAATGGGAGAGATGACTGATGACATGTGTAAAAATGTACACTTGCCAAGACAAAGCAAACTGGTAGATGACAGACAAACAATGGTGGAATATGGATATATGGTAATGGTATATAATAGTAAAATTGGAAACCTAACAGGATAGAAATTTTTTTTTTCATTTTTTCTCATGTAATTGATCCTGAGATTGCTAGCACTGGCGGCCCCGGCGGCAGGGAAGAGCACCAGCGCCGGATGTAATGGAGCCAACCATGGAAGAAGATTTGGCTCCCAAGCTTGATGCTTTAGCATAGCTGGCTGAGGCTCCGGCTCCAGATGGAGTGAAGTAGGCCCCATTGAGCAACAAGTCACCCTCTGATCTCCAATTCCAGTTCTTCCATTGACTTGCAGCTGTTTCCACCCTCTTTGTCACCTGTCCAAAACAAATCCAGATTCCAGAGTCAGAAAATACAATACGTCAACCTCACTGTGAAGTAAAAATTTTCACTTTCATCCAGACAGATAGAGAGAAACAGATGGGAAGAAAAAAACAGACTGCAAAGCTGGCTGTTTAGTTGATAAATACCTCCTTTGCAAATGGATTGGTGGGGGCAAGGTATCTGTTTCCCTGGCTGTTGATGGTGGGCTCTGCACTTCCGCCAATGGCATACATTTCCCAGTGAGTGTAGTCATTGTTCACCACATGGAAATATCCATGTCTACACCTGCATTTTTCATAAATAGATTTCATATTAGAGCTTAAACTGAACCGTCATCTTCAATTACTGTCATCTTCAACCCCAGAAAACTATCAAAATTGGAATTGACTAGAGAGAAGAAAGAAAGAGACAAGTAACTGATACGAAAGCTCCAAATGTAGATTACCTTGGCATTCTCTGGATAAGGCCCTCTCCAAAATGGTTGTAGGCAATGGTCACTTGCATTTGCTTGTCTCTTGTATAAGAATCACTATGACCCAACAACATCACCTGTTTTCATTACATAAATAATAAGATTAATCCTCCCATGGAAAGGAATCGAGTTAAATTGAATAATCCAAGGGGAATTCACAGTATACATAACATACCTCATTGTGGTGGGTCAAGTGGTTATTGGAAATGGTAATGGCTGTTGAACCCATAACAGCATCAACGAGACCATCAGCACAGCTTGAAAGTGAATTGTGATCAACCCATATGTGGCTCGACCCAAATATGGAGATGCCATCGCCATCGGCAATTGTCCTCCAACCATAATGGCTTGGTGAGCTCCTGACCATGGCGTTCCCAGTGGGTTTGCAGTCATGGATGTGAAGACCGTGGATTATGACATTGGTAATAAACTGGATTGTGATGCACGCTCCATTAGCAATGTGGACATTCACCCCACGGCCATCAATTGTCTTAAAGCTGTTCATGATGAGCTCCTGCTTCAATTGTATCACCATGTCCCGTTTGAACACAATCCAGAGAGGCTCATCCTGGATGACAGCATGGCGCAGAGTACCAGGTCGGGGGGTAACAGGGTCATCATCACCGGGATCAGTGACAACATAGAAGCGACCATCACGGCCCCCAATGGCATTTCGGCCAAAACCAATGCCACAATCAGCAAGGCGCTTGCGGTTTTGATGCCAGTTGGGGTCGCAACGCCAGCAGTCATCAATGGGGTTACCAGTTCCACACGAGAAAAAGCCCAATTTCCTCCTCTCAGTGCTGTTTTTGATGCTCCTGCTCAATCAACAGCATTGTTATTAAATCTTTAACATTATTGTCATTCTCAGTTGATCAATCACAACAAAAAGAGAGTTAAAATGTATCTTAATTGTCACTATCCTATTGTCCGAGATGTCCAGAAAGCTGAATTGTTTCTACTCTGTTGTTCTACTGCAAACAGAGTTAACTATTGTTATTGAATTATAGATGCAAAATGGAAGGTTAATATTGCTGCGTGGTGTGTCGGTGGCGGTAATTGTTTCCACCTCCCACTCCCCTCTGGTCCAATACCTGTCCCTCTCACCTTCAACGGACAAAACCTGATCTATATATCAATATAGAGTTACATTATTAGTATTTTGTCATTTTACAAGCGCAATTTGGTCTTTTCAATACAATGGTTAATATCTTGTTGGCTTAATGTTTGTATAGAGGTCGCAACGAGATTGAAGGTACAGGTAATTTTGTCTTTCTTTGGCCACACATGGGTGATGCTATCAAACGAAAAGGATAGAGAGTTGGTATACACAAGACCATATTCAATATAATTTTTCATATTAATTTCAACTCATTTATTATTATAAGTTTGTGAAAAATATATATATTTTTTAATATGTCTGACCTCCCTGAAAAGTTTCTACAGGCATACATGGGGACATAGGCATGTACGGATAATATGTACTACCTTGCTACGTGTATATAATTCAATGAAGACAGACAAAAAAATAAATTGATTAAATGTACAAAACACGGATTCATAGAGGAACCAAACAAGAAAATGAAAGAGGTCAGAAATGTAGTAGCTGAGGAAAATATGGTGTTTGATTCCTCAATTTTTAATTTTATAGTATGAAATGTCATGAATAGATAAAGGGTTAACTAATTGGTTATGTTATAAATAATCTATTTCTCAATATTTAATTCTCCAAAATCTAAAAATTACTCCAATTGGGCCTTAAATAACTTAAGCTAGTAGAGTTTAGCACTTGGTGGGTAGGGTAGGCCTGATACCTAAAGTCTAATAAAAAGGGCCACACCAAAAATCTACCCTAACCACCAAGAACCACCATCAATGAATGCCACGAGCTAGCTTTGCGGTACTGGGTTGTACTGTAACTAAATGAAAAAGATAAACTCCATCGAGAAAGAGAGAGACTCACATATCAACCATGGAAACAACCTCCTCTGGGTCATCCACTGCATGCTCATTCAAAGAATTCAACCTCTTCCAACCTAGAACAACAAAACTCATTAAATCATCATACCCATATATGGAAAAGGCGAGACACTGCAAATCAGAGCCGTTGAACAAACAGACTATATCACAAATTGGGACAATCACTGCAACTTTATCCCCATTCTGCAATAAACCCATGTTGGGTAATGGGTATAATGGAAAGAGACACACACCAAAACTTGCTCGCAGGAGTTAATGGAAATCCATATCCCAAAATTGACTTCAAGGGCATTTTAGTAATTTAAGAAAAAGAAAAGTAAAAAATTCTAGAACCGACATTAAGTACACACTGTAACAGTGAGTGGTGTACACTGCTCAAGGTCGAGGCAATCGTCTTCCGTTATAACTGTAAAAAAGGCGCTTCTAGAGAGAGAAAGTAAAGATGACCAACAGAAATTTGCTTTTTTAGAGAGAGAAAAGCGAGGAGGGCCATTTTAGAGTCGAGCCCTTAAATGACTGAACTACCCACACACTCTTTGTGAATAGACGTGGGATTAAGAAGATTTTGTGATGGTAATATGGGAATGTGAAATAAAGGGCGCCATGGTTTGAAGGCGGCCAATGAGGGTTTGTTTTTACAACGAAGGAATCCAGGGAACTAAAGTAACCGAATTAACGATCCAGATCTAAGGGCAAGAGATCACAACGGTTGAGATTGTTCTGAGATTTGGATAAAAACTGTGGATAACAGATCTAGCGGTGGGAGATTTTCTAGAGACAAAATGAACGTCGTGGATTAAGGAAATGTAAGAACTAATAACGTTAGAGCGAGGTTAGTGTAGTACGAATAATACTGACCTCGCCGCCATTGTTGAGTTGTTTGAGCTCTGTAACTGCTCTGTTTCACCATTCCTGTTAAATATACAAACAAATGTATGATTTTGGTTCAGTGCACACCATTAAATCTTATTGAATTATCTCTCTAAAAATTCTATCTAATTTCTCTGTAATTTCTGTGTTCATCGCGGTTGAGATAAAGAGTGAACCAGAGATTTTCAAGGCATACTGAAAACGACATTAGTGGAGACGCTGAAACAGTGATTTGCTAAATTATGGTTAGAAAGTTTTTTAAAAAAAAACCATAAAAATCTGTAATTATTTGGATATTACAATCGATTTTGGTGTGAAAAGCCGCATAATGCAGAGAAATCTCGAACCTAGACCGAAAATTAATCGTGATGAAAAACAAATAAAGTTGTGTAACACAAAAACAGATCACACGTTGCGTTGAAAAACTTCAGGATTTAGGAGAGAGAATACAGAGGAAGCTCTGCTTTTCCAAAAATTACTACTCGCTCAAACAACCTTCAATGGCGTAGAACATATAGGGAAAAAGCGAGACATTTAGAGAGAGAGAGAGAGAGAGCATGCGTGTGCTTTGTGGCTAGAGAGAGAAACAAACCTCGACGCAGAGATCTCATCTTTCTGTACTCTAGCCATAACTCCAACGAACAGCATCAGAAGCAGCAACGAACACATAGAAATCCACTTCTTAGAGACCGCCATTGCCAAAACCTCCAAAGACCACTCTCTCTCTCTCTCTCTCTCTCTCTCTCTAAGGGGAAGCTGGAAAAGAGAAAAAGCAAAGCAGAGCAGAGCAGAGAGAAGTGCGAGTCAAAGAAGCAGCTCGAACGTAACGGCTCTTTATAGAGAAAGGGTGGGTAACCCTTTATTTATTCTAACGTTGACGGCCGTTAACTAAAACATTTGACCGTGGTTAGGTTTATTTAACTAAACTCACACCTTTTATAACAACCCCACTAACTGCCACTAACCGCTTCTCTTTATCTCTCTGTCTCAATCTAATTATCTATAATATCTACAAAAATAGGGTTTCTTCGACCAACTTCTTTCCTTCCACACAAGTTTGCGATTTTTAGAGTTTTTTCAATGAATGTTTCATCCAATAAGCTATTCCAAATTTAGAATTATCTTTTCTTGTCAAATTTGATAATGCTATATTTATTGATTGTTTATCAGCTAATTAATTGTCTTCACATGAGATTATATTGAGTTTCTACAATTTTTTTTTTGATATATATATATATATATATATATATATATATAAAATTTGTTATCATTTTGTAATCTGGAATTTCACTCAGTTAAATTATAATACTATTAAAAAAAAAATTATCGCTAATTTTATATATTAGTAAATTTCAAAATGATTTATTAAATCAACGCTTTTTAGTTAAAATTAATTGTAAAAGTATAAAACATGTTCAAATCCTTTCTCCAGTCACATTATAGTTTACATTGATGATGTTCTCATTTAATCAGACTCCATTGATCAACATTGGAAACACTTGTATTCATTTTTTAGTTTGATCAAACACAATGGTTTAGTCCTCTCTGCATTTAAACTTAAATTATTCCAAACTTCAGTCAGATTTTTAAGTTTTGATATTTTCTATGGACAAATCAAACCTATCAAACAATCAATCAAATTTGCAGATAAATTTCTTGATAAAATTCTTGATACTTACAGTAATGTTATTCTTCTTAAATATTTATTTTAAATGATGTGATACAATAATATTAATAATGTATTAAGTCATATAATTAAATGATGTGATACAGTAATATTAACAGTGTATTAAGTCATATAATTAATGAGTTACAGTAAAATTCTATTATATAATTGATACATCATTTGTGATATAAATTTGAGATAAACTTTTGAGATGCATAATACTATTTTATTATTTAATATAAAAATAAAAATTTCACCGTAGAACTTATTTTTAATTTATTGTACATTTTTTTTTATAAATTATTGAGTTATTTACAAAATTACCAATGAATTCTTCTATACGTTACCTCGAACGAACGAATCGAATTGAGCATTTATGAGATTGACCTATTTCACCTTTTATGTTGTAAGAACATAACATACGTGTGGAAAGCCGGGGTCATTGGCTAGGATATATATCACATTCTCTCTCTACAAACCATGCTGAGTGTGAACATGGACCACCGACGCAGGCCACTCACGTGCCACGTTTGGGCCCTCCCTATTTACTTATTTACGGTTCTGACATCTCAACGAATTTTAACGCTTTAACGGAAGAAGTTCACACATCGTTATTTATTTACTCTATGCCATGTCAGCAATCCGCTACAGTGGCAGAGACCGTAGGGGGTTTGTCCGTACGAACATTTTCCCCAAGGAAACAGAATTCACGGTTTTGAAGCTGATTTTGCGGCCTATTATATTGAATGGAAATTGCTTTCTTCGCTGGCGTATTTCTCGGCCGAGCTGGAGGTGCTTCATATACATTGGCTTCAAACCGAAGGAATTGGAAAGGGAAACCAGTTATGGCTTCTTACTTATTTTGAAGTGTGATTTACGACAATGTTTTCCCCTGAACATAATTCCCCTCTTTTCCTATATTGATTTTTTGTTTTGAACCGTGCCTTGCTTTTTATGGGTCCTTTTAATGTCATCCAAACATAAATTCACCTGAGTAAAAATACAAAAATTAAATTTTTTTGAATCTCGTAAAAATCTTTTAAAAAAAAATCAAGAGAACAATTCTATTTTTTATTTAAAAAAATATATAAAAAAATAAGTATTCTAACTTTATTAGACTAATTCATTGCCTACTCATGAGATTGTCTATAAAAGTATTTTTAAAAAATCAAGAGAACAATTCTATTTTTTATTTAAAAAAATAAGTATTCTAACTTTATTTGACTAATTTACTGTCTACTCATGAAATTGTCTAAAAACTCTTTAAATTGTAAGTATAGTGAATTAAATTCTAAAAAATTCTAGTTCTTCAAGTCAATTGCCCATCACTTGAACTAAAACCTGATTGCTTTTAATAGACTAGTTTTGCTATATTCTAATAATCTTAAAATTGTATTTTCAATATCTATTTTGTCCATGTAATCATGAATTTAATTTTTATTAACTTTACATGTAAAGATTCAGATTCGTATAGGGCTTCCAAATTAAATATAAATAATAATAAAAATTGGGCAAAAATAATATTTGGTCAAATATAGAAAAAAAAATTGGATTTAAATTCAATAAAAAAATTTCATAATTTGGTCAAAAATTTCAAAAAGAAGGGATCTGGCTAGAACAATATTTGAGCAGTGTACCAAATAATGGCTTGTATATATGTGTCTATATATATATATATATATAAAAGGAAAGTAATAATGAAAGTTATGTGGATATCCCTAATGGAATCGGGTCGGGTCAAGAAATAGTGTTAATCATTATTTCAAAAAAATTTCGAGCCCTTCCCTCTTTGACCTTTTTGAGGGGGGCACGATAATGTTCCCATGCGACCACAACTGTCTCCCATCATAACAAAGATTTCACGCGTGTAACAATATTTTACTACTACTACATCTTTCCAATTTCTCTCAAAAAGTAACACACAACATCATGATCTACCGGCAGTACAAGGACCATTGATTGTGTGGACCAATCAACCATGATGGTACTTATGACCAAGTATAAAATTACACTCAAACTACTCTAAACAAACTTTAAAATAAATACTTAATGGTAATTTCGAGTCTTAAAAATGACAACACGATAGATTTGAAACGAAAACTCTTTTCCTGATTTTGTCCTGCAAAAAGAATTCTTTCTTTAAAATCGTTAAAAACCCGTCATAAACGAGACAAGTTTCGGTAAGAGTATTTATTTTTAAAATTTTATTTATTTATTTTATTAAATTATTTATAATATTAAAATAAAAAATATACGTGTCAATAAAAATTAGAATAAAATTATTATTATTATTTTTAAACATATAATTTTTTCAAGTCTGTCTAAACATATAACGAGATATATGCTTCGCTTTCTAGTCAAGTTTTTAAAGTATTTTTTGTGTTAGATGAATATATGTATTATTTTAAAAAAAATATATTCTTAAATTCCTGTAAATAAATCATAAGAAGATTCTATTTTAATGAAAATATAAATTTGTTGTCTATTTCTTACTTTTTAGTAAGTAAACCGTTCTTTTCTTGTTTCATTGGTTGGTAAGATTTTAGGTGAAGGCCCATAAAATTATCAACCCATCTTCAAACATTTTCATCCCTTGGCATACAATCAAGGGAGGGGCCGGGGGAGAGAGAGAGAGAGAGATTGATGGGGATTGCTTTAGTCACTATTTACCCAATTACATCTTTTTACATGATGAAAGGAAAAGCTAGATTTTGTAGGCCACGTTTGGTTACCAGAAATTTGGGGGGTCAACTTTTTCTGATTTTACCAGAGTTTGAGATGCAGTCAAAACCCAACCTGTCTTGACCGGACCTCAATTTTTTATAAAAGGAATGTTTTCAAGTCTGTCTAAGTGGGGCATTAATCCATTTAAGTAATCGGGTCGGTTCCAAATTCAAATTGAGTTAAAAATATATAGGGAGAATACAGTGTTACAATATAAAATCAACAGTTGGTAGATGAGTATTTTTACTCATTTACTTGCACTTTGATTAAGAACTATGAAATATTTGAAAGGAGGCTTGAAATGCTATTAAATGAGCATTTATAATTATAATTGTGATGTTAATTAATATGCTATTATCATCAAGAACTTGTCCTAGCTATAGGGAAACCAATAGGAAAGTTATTTCTTACCTAAAACTAGGGTTACATAAATACAATTTATTATCGTTAATTAAATTTTTTCGCTAATAGACTATTTTCTATGATAGAAAAAGCTTGTATGTGATTTAAAGAATCTCACTTTTAGCTAGGGCTAATCGGATTGCTCCAAAGTATAAATAATATATTTCTGAATTTGTCAATATCGTGGAAGTTTTTCAACTGAGAATAACTATTTGTTCAATTTCAATAGATAAAATTTAATATTGATTAAATCAGAAAGCCTAAATATACTATTTAACGTAGATTTGTTATACAGTAACATATCATATAAATAAATATAAGTCCATTAGAAAATTTCATGTATTTGATTAACTTGTCAAGTTAGTCAATTTAGTCAAATCACGTATCATTTTTCTTTTAAGTAAATTAGTGGGACAAGCACAATTCAATTTCATATTATGTATAGGCTTGGAAATATACATCCATATACACAATTAAGTTTAGAAATTCCAATTATAGAAATTCATTCCCCCCCTCTTTTTCCCCATTTGGGTACTCATTATCAAGTTTAGAAATTCCAATTATAGAAATTCATTCCCCCCCTCTCTTTTTTTCCTCTCAAACACCATAACTAGACAGCGATTACTAATTTCCACTTCTATAGAGACAAATGAAATCTCAGTTGAATTTCTTTTGAGATACCATTAAACTTGGCAAAATAACTATACAGTATACATAGAGCACTAGTTCTACTAGATTTCAAAGAACTCAATCTTTAGTATTGTCAATTTCATTACGGTATGTTACATCCACAGATGGCAACTATATATGTTAGACCCTTTTAACAACTGTGTGACAAATAGTGATAATGACACCCCTTTCTCTTTATTCTAACTGTAATATTCTGTTTGGTTGCTAAGAAAGATGAAGAAATACGAAAGAAAACTTGAAACTAAACCTCACAAATATTCATGGTTGGCATGAATGTCCTAATTTCAAATTTCCAACCTTTTCTCTTTGCCTTTTTAAAAGAGCAAGCAGCAAAACTAGAAAATAAAACTAGAACTATATACTTTGTTATAAGATTGTTATATAAAATTTGGGTAACAAGGAGAACATTATCTTAGACCACAACGACTTTTATGTAAACCTTAAAATTACTTGTTAACTCATATATTGAGTGTGTTAATTATGTGCCTTATAAGAATCGAGTCAAACTCAAAATGTCTAGGTTTACGGCTCATCCCACAACTTGCCCTTATCACTAGGTCACTCAAAAGTCATTGCACAACATTGATATTAATTTAGGTATAATTTATAGTTGAATGTGTTTGTGTACCATATGAGAATAGAGCCGAACCCATAATGTTTTGAGTTTATACGGCTCGTCCCAGGACTCGTCGTTATCACTTTGGTCATTCAAAAATTAGTGTATAAGATTGATATATGTTAATTTAGGTATAATTTATATTTGAAAGACAATAAAGCAAAGATTGACTCAATTTGTTTGTGATATAAAGAAGTGAAATATATGCCCTAGCTGTGTCCCCCTACCATACACATGGTGCACATGGAATTCAATTCAAACCATCCAAATTGATGCACCACCCTTCACCTATAAATCTCCCGAAAATCACATATCATTGGACAAATTCTACGTTCTTAAAGACACTTGGCCACGCAATTTGGATTAGATCAAGTCCCTTTGTAATGGAGAGGCCACTGGTTTTGCCACCAAAAATCGACCAAGCATGTGTTGCACCATGTGCAAAGTGGAATCATGGGGCACCACCCATCACATCATCTCTCTAGCTTGACTCACACTGTCATTTTACTTTTTTTCAAAGTCTGTATTTAATACAAAATCTATACAATAAATAAATAAATGATATATACTAGTTCTGTTGCATGTGTTTCAGTATAAACGTTGAAATGAAAATAAATGCATATAATATTTTACAATATAAAACATACATTGAAATTTTTATGAATAAAATATTTACACCACTATTATATCCTTTTTTTTTATTCAATTGATAATCTTTTTTATTTATATAATATATAAATGCAAAAACCCGAATCATGTGCATGCTTGCAAAAATAAAAATGGGTTTCATAATACTCCTTTTGTCTCAAAATAAAAGACCTATTTGAGAATTCTAACTTTTTAAAAAGTATTATTTTATTATTTTGAAACTATTTAAACTTTTTATATTACACTCATTTAATTATAAATCATGTTCACATTAAGTGTAATAAATGATAGTTTTAAAAATTCATAAGTTAAAAGTACGTTGACTTTTTAAATAAAATTCTTAAAATGAGACATTTTTAAATAGAATAAAGGACTCTTAAAATGGAATGGAATGAGTAAATATAATGGTTGGAGCAATACAAAAATGACTCTCACTGAATTCTCACTTGAACAGATTGTTTAATAAAGACAATTTTTATGCTTGTCTGACTCCCTCTAAAGTAATTATAAAAAAAAAAAACTTAACAAAATCATAAACTTGAGGAAGAAGCACGACGAGGGAAGCTTCGTGTGTGTGTGTGTGTGTATTTATCATCTGCAAAAAGTGTATAGTATATGGAGTTCAATATTTGATTCATTTAAACAGTTGACAAGAACAAGTTCCTAAGTCCTTTCCATCTTAAATGCATCCGTCTACGCAAGGGGTAGGCAATTGTGGGGTTTTGTGTTGCTGGTACAGCGCAGCATGTCCTTCAGATTGTGATGCTCTACCATGCATATATATATATATATATACACTACTTTATATATATATATATATATATATATATATATATAATCAAGTTGTTAAAGCAATAACGAGAAGATAGAATTAGCTATTTTCATCCATAGATGCAACACATACAAATAAGTAAAGGACTAAGCACGAGTCCCTTTTATTGATAATCAGATATTAATTACAGGAAATTAAGCATTGTTTTTTTCTTGCCAAAGTGACGTTATATTACGTGCTATACAAACATCCCCCACTTGATTCTCTATATGTTTCTCACGTAATGGTAGGAAAGCCTCAGTGCTCTGAAAATGGATAAATGTAGGCTCAAACAAAAATAGAAAGTAAGTTTCTGAATAGAATTAATGATGTGATTTAAGTCTTATCAGTTTAAAACAAAAGAATTATCAATTATTTGTTTTAAGATGATCACTTTGGTCTGTCATAGAGGTTGAGTAGTGTGGATTACATAGATCAATCAAGTCATAACAATTTTATTTCCGTGACTGATGCTAACATAATTCTTTATCGTATTATTCTAATTAAAAAAAAATGCTAACAAGAAATTTTTTTAAATTTTTTTTTGATAAATTAAATGATTTTTTTTATAGTTTTATTCTTTTGACTCAATCCCTTTAATTTAAAAGAATGACAAAAATACTCTTTTATGTTTCAAAAAATTATATTTATCTATCAAATTTTAAATTTATATAATTAATTAAAAAATTAAAGATGATTTCAAAATTCACATATCTTTATATTGGAAGAAGATTCTCGTGTCAATATCATGCGTACCATCTTTTTTTGATAACCTGCATATCACTTCTTCTGTATTCTACAAAGTATACTTTTCCAACTTACTTTGCTATATCTGATTTGTTGTCTTCACCTCTATACCTAAGAATTAGGAAGTTTCTTTGGTCACATGATGCACACACACACACACACACACACACATATATAGATATATATATATATAGAGAGAGAGAGAGAGAGAGAAAATAACAGAATTGATTGAGTGTTAATCAACCACCCCCCTAAAAAAAAAGAATTCACATATTCCTCCATCAAGATAATTTAGTGGGCATAATTGATTGAGTTTTAAAATTCCTGTTCATATGTACGTTGGTGCATTCAGGGAAAGCACTAGCCCACTAAGCCCACCATTTTTCAGAAGCAATAGGGCATGTTTGGCTACATAATGAACCGATATGTTTCAAGAATGTCTAGCAAAATATTAGATATAATACATATTTTATTGTGAAAAAAGTTCTTCTCTAGAAATATTTATTTATATTATATTTTATCCCATTTTTCTTTACTTACAAAAAAATTTTTATTATTAAAATCAAATTTAATAATTTAATTTTTTTTAATTATTTGAGAGTTAACTAAATAAAAAAAATGGAATCGCATATATTTATTTACTTAGATCTCGTGTGACTCTTTCTTTATTGAGTATACAAATAAAAAAGTTACTTAGAATTTATTTAGCAAATATAGCATTTAAAAAGGGAAAGAAAAAAGGGGGGAAAAAAAAGAAATTTCATATGCGGGTCTACACGCAAAAGTCCGAATCCGAACCTGTAAATATAGGGTCGAAATATGGAACTGGACCCGGGTTTGAGACCCACAATACACCAATCACGGGCGACAAATGCTTAAGGAGAGTCACATGACCAGTCACCGCTCATTAAGGAAGACCTTTTGAATTTTGATTGGCTGGCCCTTTTTCTTTCTTTTTTATTTTATTATTTTTTTAAAAAAATTAAAAAAAAATAATCTTTGCTTGCGGAGTGATTGACGGGTCGTCATTTTTGACGCATCTCAACCGTCCGATTCATGATTCTTCCACAATTAAATTGTATTAAATAATTCAAAAAAGAAGAATATTATTTTTGACAGCCCACGTGATTGTACGGTCTGGTTGGTGCAACAATCCTAACCGAAGAGACTTCTTATCGACAATAAACATATATATATATATATATAGAGAGAGAGAGAGAGAGAGATTGATTTTGTCATGTGCATGTCCTTAGTTGTACAACAAATTCGTGTTAGGTGGCAATCGAAGCATAAAGGAAGGGAATTAATAAGTATAAGGTGGCAAATGGTCCAGCTTTGTGTGATTCACAAGCACACATGAACTGAGACCCCACTCGGCTACTCCTATGTTAATCAATGGAAGTGAAATAAGTTTCAATTTTTTTTTTTTTGAGTTACCAAATTTTAAATGGTAATTTTTTTTTATGATATCAATTTGTGGGTATAACTAATTTTTTTTTTTAAAATAATTATCGCTTCTATATGTTTTCATTTTAATTTTTTTTTATTTTCAAGAATAATTGAAAAATAGTCTTCTCATATCATTTTCCTTTTTCTTTTATTTTTTTAAAGAGCATGAGATTGGATTTCTGTGGTAAGTAACTAAGTAAGGTGTTAATACTAAAATATAAACCAAATGTGATCACATTTGTAATGGACACTGTTGGATTTAAATTTGGGCATTTACAGTGATCATCACTTCTTTGCTTCCAAAATAAAGAAAACATGTTAGCATGCAAGAAAACCGGTTAATTAGATCCCTAATTATGATTATATAAAGCATTCTTGACATCTAATTATAGTTTTTCTCTTTGCAAATTGTAACCAGAAAGCTTAAGCCCAATTATAAAATTTTGAATTCTCTAAGTCCTACTTAAGCATGACCGAGTTATACAAAGTTTAATTGTTATGTGTGTGACACCGATTTATTAAGTTGATATTTGATTTTTATATTAGTAAAAGTTAAGAAAATTACATGTTAATGGCTCGTTAATTATAAAATTATAATTTAATGTTTTCTAAAATTATAGTACCAAATTTTAAATTTCAAATAACTTGACAATAATTGAATAGTTGTTATTAGCCTAACAGTACAATGACAAGTTGTGAGAGTATACTTTATCTCGACATTGCATTGAATTCTTTTCGGTTTTCATCTTTTTTCTCCAATCTGATCGAATTCTTCTAAATTTGCCCAATTAAAAACGGATCAAATTTTGTAAAAACTAGGTTAAATCTTCGTTCTTACGCCTTAACTTTATAAAAAGTAATCCTTGTAAGTACTTTTGATGGGAGAAAAACAGCTTTAAAGGATAAATATTCTTTATTTTAAAATAGAGGAATATACATATAGTTTTAATAATTAAAACTATATGTATGTTCCTTTATTTTAATTTTTAAATTAATTTTGTTCATAGGATTTGAGTATTACAAATTAGAGGGAGAAATCTCTCATCTCCTATTTTTGATCAAAATTGAAATTTTGGCCCTTTTATTTTAATAAACGTAAAATCAGAAAACTTATGTCGTTTAATATATATATATATATATATATATATAGAGAGAGAGAGAGAGAGAGAGAGAGAGAGAGAGAGAGAGAGAGAGAGAGAGAGAGAGAGAGAGAGAGAAGGAATGGCTTACAATGTTCCAAATTAAGAAGCATGCATGGTACTTGAGAGTTGAGACATTCACAACAAACCAGGCCGTCTAAAAAGAACAAAAATAAATCTTTGTGTTTTTTGGAAAAAAAAAATGGGTGCAAAAGCTCTTAATTTTATTGAAAATCAATATATAATGTACAACTTGTCGGTAATTGTTGATATACAAAATTCTGTGAGCTCATCAAGTTGTGTAATAATCAGAATCAACACGTACACTGACTGTGCATGCATGCATGCATGCACGCATGTGTACCTTAAAATAATCTATAAATAAAAAAATAATTTCTTTGAGTCAAGTCAAAAAATTTAAAATGACTGTGTATTGGTTGACTATGAAATGTTGATCAACATTAACTAATGTGTCTAATAAATTATTAATAATATTATGTTACATTATTTAAAATATAAAATTTGATACATAAATTTGAGATATTTAGGCTGTGTTTGGATAGTTTTTGAGAGTTAGAGTTTTAAGAAATTTTTTGAGAAGTGTTTTTAAGTAATTTCTTAGAATTTGAACCATTGTTTGGATTGATTAATTTGAAAAAAGATAAAAAAAAAGTAGGTTATGTTTGGTTATGTTTTTAAAATAAGATTTTTAATTTCAAATTACAAGATATGTGTTTGAAATTAATTTTTTTTTTTAATTTATATTATCATATCGAAATACATTTTTATAATTTTTTAAAAATTAATTACAAAATTTTTTAAAATATTTTTCAAAAATTTTTATCTAAATTACTATCAGGTAAACATCCAACATTGATCCATTGACAAACCATTCAAATTCTTTTTTTTTTAAATTTATTATTATATACTGGTAAACCTTGATTATTATTATTTTTTTTATAGGAAACGGTCATCCAATAAAAGGCATGGCTTACATGATCTTTATTTAGGAAGATCAACTGCTTTCCCAATGAATAAGACCGTTGACGGATTTAAGATCAATGTCCTATTTGCTTGGGGTGAGTATTTATTTTTTAAATATATGAAATTTATATTTTTTATTATTTTATTATAATATTTTTAAAAATAAAAACTGCTCCCCCTTTATTTGTTTAGATTTTAAAAAATAAATTTTTAATTTTAAAACGTGGGATACGCTATTGACAAACTATTAATTTTAAATTTTTTTACTATTTTATAATTTAGATTATCATATCCAAATACATTTTCACAATTTTTAAAAAATCAATATTTTGAAACAAATTATATCTGAATTACATTTTCACAATTTTTAATATTCTTAAAAAATGTGTTTGGTTACGTTTTTACTGTATTTTCACAATTTTTAATATTCTTAAAAATGTGATCGGAATTTAATACATTGAATTAAATATGATATAAAAAATTTAATTTTATTCAAAATTAATAATTAATTTAATAAAAATAACAAGATTTAACAAATTCGATTAATTAATATAACATATATTAATTATTAAATTATATAATGTTTTTTAAAATTAAAGTTATATATCATAAGTTTGGCATATTATAAAATAATATTTTATATGTATAATATAAATTATAATATAATATTTTATAAATATAATATATATTAATATTATTGTCAAATCAAATAAAATTTAATTTGATAATTAATTTATTGGAATTTGAACCATTGTTTGGATTTAATTTCTTGTAATTTGAACCATTGTTTGAATTTAAGATTAAGTTTTCAATTTTATTTTTTTGTTGACTAAACAAACAAGTTTTTAAAATGTAAAATGAAAAAATCTGTTTTTAATTTATAACCAAACACAGCCTTAATATTCATGAAACCTACTAGTGAGTTTCATACTTTGCGACAAAGTCGGATATATGTGGTGAGACACAAACATTGACGCAAAAATGTTTCATGTGCTACCATATTTATCTAATCTTTAACCTAGTTTTTGTGAGACTCGTTATTCATGAGGTTAATTAGTTAGTATTATCCTTTGTGAGAATGTGAGTTACAATGTGATATAAATGGCGTGTGACATAAAATATTTATCTATATTTACTTTACTTTTTACCCACCTTTTCATATGACGAGATTTACTATCTATGAGTTGATAGAGAGTCCCACCCCTTTGTGTAAAGGGGTTACAAAGTGACATAAATATGATTAGACATAAAATATTATTTTATTAATAAAAAAAATATTTTATATCCAATCACATTTATCTTACCTTTAACTTACTCTCTCACAATGGTGAGACTCACTATTAATGGATCCACCATTTGTGAGAATGTTGGCTAAAGATATGATAAATGTGCTGGCTAAAGATACGATAAATGTGCTGAGACATAAAACATTTCAGTATCCTACTACATTTATCCTACTTTTAGCCTATCCTCTTACAAAGGTGATTCACAATTCATAAACCAACTATTGGATTGTACTCTTTGTGAGATGATAAGTTACAAGGTGGAATGAATGTCTAATGTCCTATGACCTAACACATTAATCTCATAGCTCTCCCTTTCACAAGGAGAGAGACTCACTATTCACGGAGCTCATTTGTAACTCACTTTCTCACATAGGTGTAACTCATTGTCAATGGCCCACTAATAGGTTCTACCTTTGTGAGAAGGTAAGATTAATGTGTTGGGACATACATCATATTTATTATACCTTTAACCCACCCGTCCATAAGGATGACTCACAATCTACGGAACTACCGATAAATCTCATCCCTTGCAAGAAGGTGGACATGTAATAAATGTGTAATGTTTTAGATTCTCAATACATTGGTCAGAATGTAAAATAAACGTGGTGGAATATTGAAATATAATTGATCCACTACTAAGACCTATCTCTTGTGAGTAATGTCTTGTAACGCAATATTTTTACGACACACAATTACTTACATAAGTGTGAAATTCCTGTAAGCATGATGAGTGTAAATCTAGCACCCATTTAAATAATTGTATTAATTATGTTACAAAAATATTATAATATAAAACATTACACATAGGCATCAAACATTACTCTTACAGTTGTGAAAGGGTGGGTTAAATGATATTTTAAATATTATAAAAATGGTTCCATGTGGATAAATTCAGTACGTCGCACAGTTCCACGTGACCTTCTGATTGTTGGCTATAATGCAACGTCACTTTTAGACTTTCTTCCATTTCCTCCACTGAATTTTAACCACGTAGACCAACGCAGGTAAAGTGTCGGTGTGGGTTCACACATTTTATGCAGTGGATCCCGCTACCAAATGATTTGTCGGCAATCCTAACCCCCACTGTCCCCTCATAGTAGAATCAAAGTGACGCCAATTATTTATTAAAATATCAAAATTTAAAAGATAAATTTTTTATTTTAAAAAAAATAAATTATTGTCATCAATAAAAATTTATTGACTAGCAATTACCCATCATCTATAAAAAAAAAAAAAAAAAATCTGTGATAAATTATCACAAGAGGTTAGTATAATTAATTAAATAATAAAATATTATATATAATTAATAGATATAACTTAAACAACAATATAATTTATTCTTTTATTTTTTAATTTCAAATAATACAATAATACATCATTAATTTATATAATAACATGATTTGATGCACAAATAAAAATATCTCAATTTTTTGACAATTAATCAATCTTAATTTGATGTCCAAGGGTTAATTTAGAAAAAAGTTATTATATAAATACATAAATATTGATAAAAAAAAATTAGTATAAAAATACGAGAGTATTTATATGTTAATTTCTCAAACATATAACATTGATTCTTACTTTCATATTTTCTTACGTACTTTTGGACATATGATCATCAATTAATTAAATAAAAGGAGTGAATAAGTATTTGTGATTGCATTCTAACAAAATTATAGAAGAAAATATATTTATTTGCTATTTTTAATATTTAAATTTTTATCTCAAAATATAAATATTTAATTTTAACAAAGTGTTTTCAATTATTTATTGAATCATGGACATTACAAAATTTATAAAAATATATACGAATGTATACGATTTTCTTTTATATATTCATGTATATATATATATTTTATGTATATATACGAATTATATACGATTCACGTAAAAAGATCATGTAAATTATATTGGGCCAATACTTGACTTGTAGTCCAAAGTTATCGTTTGCGGGCCAACCCGTCTTAAAATCAAATAGCCTGGTCCTATGGGGTTATTTATCGTTGACTTTTGTATTGCTTGGGCTAAACGAATTGCCTTGCCACGGCCATCCATAAGACCTACTCGGAACCCAATCTACCCCTTCACCATTTGAGCCCAAATTTAGATTGTTCAAGTGAAGACCCAATCATACATAAGATTCAATAGTAAATGGGTTGAGAGACCTTAGCCTTAGCCTTGGTTTTACAGGTTAAAATGGTCATTAAAACTAAAATATGGGCCTTTGTGGCTTCACGATCTCATGTGTCATGACCATCGCTTACCTGTTGCTTGGCCTTGGGCTGAGAAAAAGGGGTTGCAATAAACAATTATATCAAATATTTATGTAGAAAAGAAAAGTAAGGGGCTGTTTGTAAACGAAAATTGGCTAATCCATTTTTTTTTTATTTGGGAGGTTGGAAATTACTTTTAGGCTAATCTAAGTCCTCAACAATGTGGAGAGTTTAAGGAGAACCAATTCATTGTTAGCATAAAAATGTAAATTACGGGTCATGATTTAGTACAACAATAAAATACAGAGGATGGGGTGAAAGGGTAGTTTTTGAGATGAAATAAGAGTGGATCTGCAGCAAAGTAGAGCCTATGGCAGCTTGTTTTGTGCTGTCAATTCGGCTTCCAGACCGAAAGGAACTGACAAGGGGCCAATATTTCTCTTTCTCTGGTATCCTGTGCCAAATTACACAAAAAGACAACAGAAGTATAGAAGCAAAACATACTTAGAGCAATGTGCTGACGAGATGAAGAGTTTGCGGAATTTTTTACTATTGACTCAAACAGACTGATTATTAAAAACAAAAACTGTCCCGCATTAGATTATTCACCTCAAACAAAATATCGGGATTAGCCGCTCTAACGACAAATTATAAATCAGGATCGGCCAATCGGGCCAATTAAATAATGCTACAAATTCATGCTGTTGACTTTTAAAGGGACAAAAAAAAAATTATTTTAATATTTTTATTGGTATAATTTAAAATGATTAATAAAATTTATTTTAATTACGAATGCAGAAGAGTGTTTGGATGTTTTATGGATAGAGATAATTTTGGATAAGAGGCAGAGTGAAAACGGCATTTTTGCGTGCCGTTTGAGTTGAAGCACGTACGAGGTCCTTTTCTGTGTTTTGCTAGTAGAATTCTTCACTTTCCCTTCTTTTGTCTTCTTTTATTTCATTGCTTTGCACATACCATATCTCAATTACTCTTCTTTTGTCTTATATACCTATTATCACACCATATATTATATATTTTATAAAATTTTAATGTCATATATTTATATTATATTTTATATTTTATTTAATAATATAATAGATAATATATAATTTATATACACATGAAGTATTATTAAATAGGACGAAAAAAAAATCATATTTCATAATCATCATCATTTTGAACAAACTCAATTAAAGACCTCATTCTCTCATAATTAATTTTTTTTTAAATCATTTTTTCAAAATCACTTACTCATAATCTGAATTTACTTCAAATACTACTTTCTATAATGAATAATAATATCATTATCTACTCTAATTGTATATTATTATGATAAAAATGCACCCCTAATAATTAATAGTTTTAAGATATTCAAAATTATTAATTATTTAGTTCTATTATGATTTTTATTAACAAAAAAACTTCTTACAATTATATATATTTATATATATATTTTAGCATCAAAGTATGACAAAAATACAAATTTACAAAGTGAATGAATTTTTTCTAAAAAATATATTTTATATTTAATTTAAATTAAAAGAAAAGTTCTAATCCCTTTTTTATTATTAAAAAATTGACGTTACTAATAATTTTATAATATATATACACAAACAAGTTTTGTATTTTTTTATTCTAATAGTTAATATTATAAATATATTTTTTAAATAATTATTAATTATTTATAATGAAATTGAGTTGGGTCTTTAAAATTTATTAATAAATACACATTATTAATTTATTTAATATTAATTATTAGAAGATTAACTTATTTTTAAAATTCTTATTACAATATTATTGTGGGTAGTTATTAATAAAATTATATTTTTAGTTGTAAAAGGTAGATTGGCATGCATCAAAATATGGAATCCATGTCTAATAAGAAGAATATTCCACTTTCGCATCCACCAAACAACCCACCCAATTCATACCATAAACCTTCACATATTCACCACAGCGATCAACCCAGTTTAATCAAGAGAAACGAAGAAGTGTAAACAAGGAACCCCATATGGAGGACTGTAAATTGTCTATAGCTTTGATCATTTTTCTGATCATGGTGGTGACTGGAGAACTCATACCCACTACCTTAGAAGGCCCTTTTAAGCCTGTGACTCGCAGTTTTGATCCATCATTGCGTAAAGGCAGTGATGACTTGCCTATGGATGATCCAAGGCTCAACAAGAATGTGACATCAATGTTTCCAGAGCAGATTGCTCTTGCATTATCTTCCCCAACTTCAATGTGGGTTTCTTGGGTAACTGGTACTTTTCTTGTGTCGATTCTGCAATATGTGTTGTTCTTTTTCTTGTGCTTGTCGTTTCGTTGATATAATCGTTACAAGTGTTGAATTGGGTTGGTTTTTGTTTCTTTTTTTAGGGGATGCCCAGATTGGTCGTAATGTGACTCCAATTGATCCCGAGACTGTTGCCAGCGAGGTCTGGTTTGGGAAAGAAAGCGGAAAGTATTTGATGAAACAGACTGGGGTTTCTACTGTTTACAGTCAGTTGTACGCATTTCCGAAGCTTTTGAATTACACTTCTGGCATCATTCATCACGTGAGGATTGATGGTAGGAAAAAAAAAACCTTTAACTGTTAATCTGTTCGGTTGTTTATGATAATTATGCTTGAATTCTTCTTGCATTTATGGCATTAATGACTGGTGAATCTGAATTCTTTCATAAATTCATCATGATCAGGAGTGTTATGCTCTTCTAATTAATTTCGGTTGTTTTGCTCAACACAATAGTGATGATTGAAATTGTACCAGTATATATTAAGCTTAGTATTCATACACTATTTAGTAGATACTAATATCAACAGAGGATCTAGCCAAGTGATGGTCAATTGGGTGTTGTCGGTTGTCACCATCTACGAGCTAGTAGTCAGGAACTCCTTAAATTGATTATGATCAAAGAGTTTTATGATTATGGTTAAATCTTTACCTTCTTTTTCAGTATGAGCTTCTTTGTTCATGACCGATGCAAACTCCATTTCCTATTGTCCAATTTACAAGGGAAGGAATATTTTACGTGGTCAATCAAAAATTTTGGACAATTACTTGCCAAAATAATCCATGCCTTCTTAAGCAAGTGGCATGCCGGAGGTGTAGAATTATTTTCTGTTGTCCAATTCACAAAACCTCTTTCCTGTTGTGGTGTGAGCCATATATTAGTTCACTACAACTCTAATAAACTTTGTAGTTTTTGAATTGTGGCTGAGTAATTGATAATTTAGTTTAACAAATCATGAGCACTTTGTGCTGTTCTTTTTCAAAAAGATTAAGAAGTTTGAGTTTTCTTGTAGGTCTTGAACCTGGAACAAAATATTATTACAAGTGTGGGGATAGTTCTTTACCAGCAATGAGTGAGGAGCATGTCTTTGAAAGTTTCCCATTGCCTGGTCCCAACATGTATCCTCATCGGATAGCAGTTGTTGGAGATTTAGGTCTCACAAGCAATTCAACAACAACCATTGATCATCTCATTGTGAATGATCCTTCAATGATTTTAATGGTTGGAGACTTAACTTATGCAAACCAGTACCTTACAACTGGTGGGAAAGGAGCTTCGTGCTTTTCATGTGCGTTTCCTGATGCACCCATTAGAGAAACTTATCAACCTCGCTGGGATGGGTGGGGAAGGTAAATTGAAAATGTCTATTTTATGACCGTGTGAAATATTTGTTGATGAAGTATGGCTGAAGATGTCTGTTCATCTTCCAAACCCATTAAGTTTTTGTGTCTAAGCAATTCAATTTTCTTTCATCAAATATAAATTTGCAATGCAGTTATATTAATGGGGATCCCACTATCCAAAGTCCAAACAGAAAAAAGAATCGGAAAATTTTTTTTTGGTGAAAATATATTAACTATGATGAATGAGATCAATGTAGAATAACTGTCCGTATCATTGGAACAGTTTGTTGCCCTTGATAATCCTCTTTTGCAGTTCCTCTGAGGTGTTCAGTTTGCTAGAGTATTATAAATTACTTGTGAAGTCCACATGCGACAAGCTTAGCCATGCTGTGTCTGGAGACATACACACACACACACACACGGAATAAATCGAAAATGGAAGCAAGATGGATAATATCATAATAAACAACTAGATGCAGCAAATCTATTTTCCTCTTATATAGGGTGAAAAAATCTTGTACTTCATTGAATTAAAGAATTGTAAGCGTAAAAGATGAAGTATCTAAGTTATAAACAGTTCGGTTAAGAAAATAAGATTAAAGCTTTCATAGAGTGACTGTTCTTTGATGATTCTCTTTTTGGAGTTGAAAATGTCACATTCATTTATAGAATTACTAATTGAAGGAGACATTGATGTGATTCTTCTCATTTTATTGACCGGTTCTAATTATATCTAATTGGTGATTGGTGGCCACCGGTATGATTATTATGATTGTTACTCTGTTAGTTCACCTGCTATGAGTGACTTTAGAGGAGAAGTCCTCATTTTGTTTTCAAATCACTAAAATCAGAAGTTCTGTTAATTGAAAGATTTTCAATTGGTTATACACATTTCCTGGAGATCAAAGCCCTTTCACCTTTCCTATCTCTCAAGGAAGTGTAGAGAGGATTTTGTTAAGATCATCTTCCCCTGTCACAACTTGGAGAGAAGGAACTGAAAGGCAAAATTCATAGATTCAACAGACTTTGAATTTAAGTCTTGATAGAACTTCTAGAAGTCTGGAGGTTGCGCCTAGCAACACTATCAATCCTGTCCATCTCTCCCATAATATCCACTATATAAGGAAAAATCACCAAAACTGTGCTGCTGCTATGAATGAGGAGAAAATATATTATGCTTATTGCTTTGCATACATTTTTACTCTTTCACTAAGAACTTATGCCATGATTATTACTCTGTTAAATATTTCTTCCAGCTATTTCATCCTTCTTGTGCTTCTCTTAGCGTACCTAGCCTTTTACTTGTATTTTGTGCTTTTGATGCATGCATGTAATAACGAAGCAACTTCTGGAGAGTTATATTAAGATAAATATTTTGGATGCATGATGTGCCAAATATTAGAATTATGGATGCAAACAATAAATGGATCCAGTCCAATCTACTTCTATTACTGACATAATTGATTTTGGAATTCTAGGTTCATGGAGCCCCTGACCTCAAGAGTTCCCATGATGGTTATAGAAGGCAACCATGAGATTGAGCCTCAAGCTTCTGGAGTCACTTTCCAATCGTATCTAACAAGATTTAGTGTTCCCTCGAATGAGTCTGGCTCTAACAGTAATTTCTACTACTCTTTTGATGCTGGTGGTGTACATTTCATGATGTTGGGAGCGTATGTGGACTACAACAGTACTGGTGACTGAAACTATCCTTTTGACTTACTGATATATCATTTTATGTAGTAATACATTTATCTATACTGGCATTTACTCAATACAAGCGTTCATATTTTCTCCCTATTTTTGCAAGCATGTTTGCAACTTAGAAGTTCCGTTGTGTATGTTTTAGCATTCATCAAATACTTATTCCAGGTGCTCAGTATGCTTGGCTTAAGGAGGACCTACATAAAGTAGACCGCAGTGTGACTCCTTGGCTGGTAGCTGCATGGCATCCTCCTTGGTATAATAGCTATTCATCACACTATCAGGAGTTTGAATGCATGAGGCTAGAAATGGAGGCACTTCTGTATCAATATGGCGTTGATATTGTGTTTTCTGGTCATGTAAGTTGAAAAGAAAATTCAACGTCTTTCTGTTAATAAGAAAAGATGTAGTTATGTGATCAGTTTCTATCACTCAAGTTCTTATATAACCATGATTTATTTTTCACAACAAAATTAGGTACAGTGTCTATCAAAGGTTTCCTAAACTTCCAATTGTTTTTGGCTTAAAAAAGTATTAGAAGCTGATTTTGGACAAATTTGTTACTGAAACAAATATTTAAAAGTTAAACTGTATGCTTTAAGATATAAACTCATTGTTTAAACAGTCCTTTCATAGGGTGTGTTTTTTACAGGGAAATTTGTTGTGGACTATAGTGTAGGATTTATCATTGGGCCTTTTGTTCTCAAGTAATGTTGGTGTGCGACTCTCCAAGTGGATTTGAAATTTTGCCCCCGAAGTTGCTTCTTTTTCCTTCTCTTCAACCTGAAGTTCAGTGCTTTATTCATATAAATAAGGTATCGAAAATTCAGGAAAGCAATAAATGCCACCTTTGTCACTACCTGCAACACATTAGTTATTAGTGTCGCCACTATTTCACCTTTGAGACTCTGCCAGAACTGCTACCTCTACACACCACACACCATTTGTCCTCCAACTTCTCATTGTCATCTTTGTTGACAGATCACCATCAATTTTTTCAACCTGTCAGCACCACCACCCCTTCCAGTTCTGAATCCATGCCATTGTAGCCATTTGCATCGCCCCAACTTTTGACACTGCCACCTACCACCATAACCTCCTCAGCTCCACTGGCATCATGACAGCACTGCAACTGCCAACTGCCCTTGATACCATGATATTGCCACTGTCACCACCACTACTGCCTTCAATAAATCTTCACCATCACAACCATAACCCACTTTAGCAACCCATCACTCTCACTGCCATTGCTGTTGTTATCCATTCCCAGCTTAGGTAACCCCATCATCAGGAACAACACTAAATACTGCCTTAAATGACTGGTAACTAACATTACCACAATCCTCAATGAGTGAAAACCACAACTCCAATCCAATTCTGAGAAAAATTAGAATTTAATGACTTTCTGAAACAGTGGACTTAACATTAACAACTCCACCTGCTCAGTCAGATCCATCTACTTCCGCATAGTTTGTTACTAAGGAAAAATTGTATGTCTTTGTATTCTCCCCTTTGTTTTTTACCCAAAGTCCACATGTTTCCTATTTCTAAGATTTTCAATTCTTTGAATTTAATTACTAAATCCAATTCC
The DNA here is from genome assembly GCA_008638375.1 of Nyssa sinensis. Classification (NCBI taxonomy): domain Eukaryota; kingdom Viridiplantae; phylum Streptophyta; class Magnoliopsida; order Cornales; family Nyssaceae; genus Nyssa; species Nyssa sinensis. The sequence continues at coordinate 2,275,461 of CM018031.1, read as the reverse complement.
TTGAACTAAATCCCCCCTTGGAGCTTTTATAGAATGATCTGATAAACTAAATAAGTCATGTAAAAAGTTTAAGCTGTTTAACTAAATCAATGTAGTTTGTTTTGAAATTAAAACCATAAAATTGGTTGTAATCCGAGAAAAAGCTTTCTGTTCTTATAATTATTCATATGACGGTTGACAAATATGGTATAATTAAGAATATAGGAAAACATTACAAGATAGGCAACTTGTATGTAGTTGACTAAAGTATGCGACATGTAAGTAGTTGACCAAAACCTTGCCTAATCATGATGACTGTGTTGACAATATGGTTGAACTTCAGAGTTTATTTATGAAGCTTTGCAGGCTTGCATTCTCATTAGTAAGAAGGGAAAGTTAACTTGTAGAACATGCTTTGAAAATCAATAACCCTATCATCATTCATAAAGACCTTGCTTAAGAGTTCTAAACAGAAATAATTTGTGTGACTGTCATCCTACTAACTTATGATTGGCATGCATATCTGGTGCAGCCGTATGACTTTTCAATTCATCAAAAGCCTTGTCTATTTCTAATGATGTTCTGTATGCATTTTTTTTAAACCTTCCTCTAACCTTCAACATGCTCTAAACTAAGCTTATGCCACTGTTTCCTCATTGGTGTTGGATGTACATGTTTAAGTTGCATCAAATTGGTGTGCGGCATGTGCCCCTTGTGTTGTAACCTGTTGAACTAACTGAAGGTTTTTTTTTTTTTTTTTCGGATTTCTAGCTTCTAAATTTATCTTTTTTTCCCTCCTGTAATCTTCCTAGACTTAAAAAATGAACATTTCCCTTGCCTGCTTGGTTGTGATTGCAATTCAAAGGGTCACCTAACATTCATGAGCAGATCTTCACTTACCACCTTATAATTTTAAATGTAACATCCTCCTTATTTTCACGGATATATATAATATGGCACGTTCATTCACTAAAAATGGCCAATTTAAGCATCTACCAGCCAAATATCCTTGAAACTGCTCAATCTGGTCTCCCAACCAATAATCCCGGATGACAGTGATTTTTCTTTTCTTTTCCTTTTCCCCCTGAATCATCCTAAAGAAGCAGTCCAAGGATTTTCTCCTGCTTTCAATTATATTTCTCTCCTTTGCAATCCACCATCCATTGCTCTAGTTTTGCATTCCCCTCTTGAATCTACTTAGCACTGAGACAATATTATCTGCGAATATCATAACCAAGAAGAAAGATTGGTCTCCAAGAACTGAGTATAGATAAGAAGAAGAGTAATGTCAAATGTAGTATCTGGTATAAAATTTCACCATATCTACATTTCATATATATTTCTTTAATTGATATGTTTGATCTCTTAAACCAATTTAATAATAACAGAACAACAATAATATTTTTTATAATTTGAATGAGGATTGTCAAGTGAACTTCCTTAATCATTTTCACCTCTTGGATGTAGCCATATCTTGCAAAACCCTTTGCTTTGAACTGAAACTCAGCTCCACTGGCTTCTTCTCAATGACATTTGGGCTAACCTTGCTGGTTTTTCATTTGAAGATTCCTGTTTACGTAGTGTGTAATAATTGGAAGGAGGAGTCTGCCGCACTGACCCCTCAAGGATCTTTAAACAGACCATGGGAAAGTAAAGTTGACTAGATTTAATCTCTTACCAGAATAGTAGTTGGTATTAAGATCATGTTTGTTGTTTCTTCATTTATGATATTTAATCACGAATAAGTGATGAATTTAATATAACCATGCAATCAAACATGAGAATTTTCACTACAATGTAAATCAATACACACACACACACACACTTTTGAATCGGTATCACAAAATGTTTCGGATATGTGGAGACACATATTGTGATGTTATAGAATATGCTGAAATGGAAACTTCAATTAATCCTACATGGTGCCATTTCCAAACTCAGATGTCTTCTTCTTTATCAATAATGTGTGATAAATTATCTTTCTTCCAGGTACATGCATATGAGCGGATGAATAGAGTCTATAATTATACATTGGATGCATGTGGGGCTGTCTACATAACAGTTGGAGATGGTGGTAATATTGAGAAAGTCGATGTTGATCATGCAGATGACCCTGGGAAGTGTCCTTCAGCTGGTGACAACAAACCAGAATTTGGAGGAGTATGCCATTTGAATTTCACTTCTGGCCCTGCAGAAGGAAAGTTTTGCTGGGACAGACAACCAGACTGGAGTGCATATAGAGAGAGCAGCTTTGGACACGGCATACTTGAGGTAAAGTCTAAGATTTTAATGTAATTTTCTAAATGACAGAATGTTGTTCAAAAGCATTTTAAACACTGATAGAAGTTATTGAAATAAGTATATTGGTTTCTGATCGTGTCTACGTTGAGTTTAGTTCACCACATCATAGGATCTTTATTATTAATTTTAGGAAATGAAGTAGTTTAAATTTTTAGCTATAACTCCAGCAGGCTATTTCTGTCATGGACTATCTAGTTTTTTCTTTTATTGACTCCATTCTTGAGTATGAATTTGATTTATATTTGAAACTTGGTTAAAAATAAGTTTTTAGATCAATATATTAATGAAAAATGAAAATTAGAAAAAAAATGCAAAGTTAAAGAATGAAGTTATAATGGTTGACATTAGTGGACCTGTTTTTTCATTACTATGGAAATCATATTCATACCAAAAGCAGTCTCAAGGCTAGACTTGTACACATCTCATGTGCACTGACAATTTTGAGGAGTTGGCCATTAAACTGTTGGGAGAATAACCATAGGAATTATTACATCAAAGGCTGAGGCTTGCCTCAAGGTCAAAGCCTCTCGAGCTCTTTCAAACTTTGACTGGAATAGAGAACTGCTTTATAGTAACAGCACTACAATAATGTATGAGAATGGTGTGTATGCCTTTTGTGACTGCATTTGTTGTAAGTACAAGGATGTGATTCTGAGAGTAAAATTTGGGAATGGGGTGCATGTCATGGAATTGATTTTTTTTTTTTGAAAAAAGGAAAAACAAGTGGTTACCCAAACTTTTTCATGTGTTTCCCATTAACAATCTGTTACAATTTTTTGATCTGGTTCAGCATTTAGTTCAGAAGGAAACAAGCCGATGTTGGTATATTATGATGATTCAATGAATTTTCAATTCCTGATATCTTTTGTTTCACTAATTTAGGACGTGCTTTTCTTTCTCTTTTTGGTAACTTCCTGAACACAGGTTGTGAATTCTACATATGCATTGTGGACTTGGCACAGGAATCAGGATATTTATAAGGAAAACAGCCATGGCGATCAATTATACATTGTACGACAGCCTCAGTTGTGCTCTATAGCTTCAAAAGTAATTTTCTACCTCCATCTTTAACCACAAATATGCTCAAATTTATTCTTTTGTCTAAATATTTTATTCTCAAAACTGGTTCAGCCATCATCAGAGAAATATTATTATCTTATGTTAAAGACTTCAAGTGATAGATTATGAATGCATACTCGAAGCTTTTGTGCTAGCATTTATGTTCTCCTCTCATCCCTGAGTGTGAGAAATCATGCAAAATTCAGTAAATGATCTTAACAAACTGTTGTTGTCATCTCCATCAATATTTGGACTATATCATAGTCCTATGATCAAATCATTGTTATCGTTATGTAAAGATTTGGCATCCTTGATCAGAACCCCTATCATAACTTCATTGCTATCACATTTCATCATTTGCAAAAACATCATCATGATAATCATCGCCGTATTTTGGATATACTTGTTACTACATTATCATCATCTTTAGCCAATTTCCTATAACTGCCATCATGAATATTACTTGCACATCATCATTTCGAGTTTCCACCTTCACATCATCACAGCATCCCCTGCTTATAGCCATTGTCTTGATGGAACTGATCATCGCATCATCTGCTAAAACTACTAAGCTTACTTACGGTATTTCTAGTATGGTTTTGTATACACGCTCCTGATCACCATTTTGTGAGGCCAGCGCATTGGTTCTATGACTATAATTTGGATAGAGCCAAATGAATTTTCACATCTATTTAAACTCCACAACAATTTTCTCTCTTACTTCGTTTTATGTTTATCAACTCATCTCTTCATCTTCTTCTTCTTTTTTGTGCTCCCACTTTAGCTTTCGGATCTTAACATTATGAGCTCAATCAAAATTTATTATACAGGAGGAAGAGTGCGTGAATCAAAAATTGAAATGGAAATAGCATTATCCAATCTCTTGAAATTGATATCCATACTTATAAAGTATGAAGGTACAGTTCAAGAGTTTTACACTTTTTCTACTTCTAAAATACTTTTTAAATTAAGTAATTTTATCGCAATTCTACAACTCCATTTCATTTTTGACACTAATTCCTCCTTTAGGGGACCAACAACTTGTAGCTAGAGTAAAGTGAGGGCTTTAAAACAAAACAAGATTCAGGCATGCATTCTATGTTATGTGAGCGCTCCCCACCTTGTTGTACCCAAACCTCATTGTACTTCTTCTTCTTCTACTTTTCTGTATGTTCCAGTTATTGTCACTGTCTCTAACTTTTGTCGTTAGCATTGTCAAGAGATGGAAACTTGGAGAAACACACCAAAATATGCAGTTATGATCTTCTTATGGGTTGTGGCATTTATAATAGTATGTGTATTATTGTGGTGCAGAACAGCGAAACCAAGCCATCATCTCCACCAATGGCTGCCACAGCTGGATTTATGGCGTCAACTCAACTTAAAGTTCCCTTTTTTGGTAGCTTTATCTTCTATTTCTTGTTCTTCAGTCTTATTTTTCTTCATTGGCTGTGATTTAAGAAATGCGAAACAAAGAAATAATCATGTTGTATGAGTGGTTCTTTCTGTCATAATTTTTAGTTGGGGATGTGAATATATACTGCACTGTACTAATTTCTCTGGATATATCAGTATATATTGTTTACACTGAAGGAGTATACCACTGAAGAAGATCTCAATCCAAGTATGAAGAAGAGGGAAAACTTGTACATTAATATTAATCTCACAACATTAAGTTCAGTTCATTTTTTTTCTTTTTTTTTTAATGTGTTTATAAGGAACTTCAACTAAACTTGGTCAAATTTAGATCAAGGTTAAAGTAGTTTAATTATAGCTCGAATGATCTACATTGTCCTGCTCTTATGAATTGATTATTTATGATTATAACCAATGGTTTAAATTTGGCATAAATAATGACAAACATGATATAGATTTCATTGAAGATCATAACATTGAACTGTTTCAATAGTTGAGACTGCTGTACAATTTAAAATTTTATTTCTTTTGTCATAATTTGTTGTTGTCTCCTATTATCCCACAGATTATAGAATATTGATCATAATTAATTAGCTAATTTTGTGAAAGGCATATTGGGCTTCAATCCCCTTATTCAAAGCTTGAAGGAAAAAAAAGAAGAAGAGCAGACAGAAGCTCACAAGTAAGAATTAATATGTTTTATCAAATATTTGTTAAATTTATAATTTTTTATACTCTTGCTTGTAATTTGTCTTATAATTTACTAAGTCTAATTATAAAAGGTAAAAAATTATTAAACCTGAAAATAATTTAAAATAACCCAGAGAATGGACCAGTAAAATGACATTTCCTGTCAATTCTTTTATTTTTTTAATGTTTTTTGATGTGTCTGATATATTACATGCTTTTGTGTCCTTTTAACTACATATTGTTACATATATTATGTATCACTAAATAAGGTGATCTGTTCAAAAAAATTTCCTAAAGAAAGTGGTAATGGTACTAATATGAGAAAGGCTATATCGACTTTTGTGTGAACCTAGTTTATTAATTTGCACAATCACACAAATAAATTTTTTTAATCATCTTTTTTTTTTTTTTTTGTTTTTTTGGTGCTCAGGAAAGGATTTAATCACCTCTTATGTTGATCAAAAAACTCAATTTATACAAATACTTCTCATACATCTAACATTTATGACAGAGTATAGGTGCATTATGGGATTTCAAATAAAATTATTGTACAATACGTGACCAAATTGTAATAAGTTGTTATTTATTGATTTCAATATACTCGAGTTAGAAACATCTGATATATTAATAAATGACCCATATATCATATTGATGTATTAAATATTTATTAGCTCAAGTAAGATAATAATGATTAATTTTTAAATAAATTATATTAATCTTTTTTGAAATTTATAAATTTATATTATTTTTTATTTTATTTGATAAATTATAAGTACTTTTTTAGTCATTTTTTTCTTCAAATGACAAAATTACTTCTTTTTTTATTTTTTTATACACTTTTTCAATTTTAATCAATTTTTCAATTTTTTTATTTTTAAATAAATATTAACTAAAAATATTAATTTATTTTATATAAAATAAAAATAATTTATTTAATTTAATTTTTTTATTTAAAAAAATTAGAAAAAATTGGTTAAAATTTAAAAAATACATAAAAATATAAAATGGATAGTTTTATTATTTTGAAAAAAATTGAAAAAATATAGTTATAAATTTTTAGTAAAAATAAAATAATTCATATAATTTTAAAATTTTTTAAAAAATAATATAAGTATAAAAAATACAGATTAATTATGTATTTCATGTAATATTATATTTAAAATGTATAAAAAATACAACCTTAAAATTTTTTATTTTTAACACATGTAATATTATATTTAAAATGTATTAATTATAATTAATTTAATAAATAAATAAAAATTTAAAAATAAATAAAGACATTAATAAAAAGTTTAAATGAATTTAGAAAATTCTTTTTTTGTGAAGAATATGATTGAAAAAGAAATCTCTCACTTCAAATCTAATCGATTGTTATTCACAATCACAATTTCACATGTTACGATTAAGCATGTCAGTCCAGACAAAGGCTTGAAGCTTAAGATCTGCAAGCTAGCAACAGCAGCTAGCAGTGGCATCATGGTTCATCATCACATGTGTATAAGAATTATATGGGAGAAATAAAAATTATTTAAGCTCCTTATATTTGGCCAGTCAAATAATTTCTTTTAATTTTTATTTTTAAATGTATATATCTTTTAGCATTTTTCTGTATACTATTTTTATTTTTTTATTTTTTATGTTATAAATAATATTAATAAGTAGCACTTTAAGTCAACTTTTTTTTAAATGTATATATCTTTTAGCATTTTATGTTATTTTTGAAATTGTTTATTCAAGTTAAATTTTTAAAATTATGATTTTAAATAATAATAATTTTCAAATTCTTGTTATTATTTTAAACTCGTATTATTTTATTTTTTTATTAAAAAATTAATTTTAAAATTGTATTTTAAACACTACATTAATATAATAAATAAGTAAAAATTTATACGACTCAAATTAAATCAAATTCAAACAATCAAATACAAATCACGTGTGTTAAAGATTGCCGGCTTTCTCCCTAGTCCGCAGATTCCATAGTGCCGTTTTCAGATTCTCCTCCCAACCTGCTCTGCTCTTCAAATCCTTTCCCCATCACGCTCTCTCTTTCCTTTCCCCATCACATTCCATTTTCTCTCTCTACACCTTCGCCTTCCTCACTCCCCTAAAATGCAGTACAAGAACCTCGGTCGCTCAGGGCTCAAAGTGAGCCAACTCTCTTACGGCGCATGGGTAAGCTTTGGCAACCAACTCGACGTCAAAGAGGCCAAATCGATCCTCCAATGCTGCCGAGACCACGGCGTCAACTTTTTCGACAACGCCGAGGTCTACGCCAACGGCCGAGCCGAGGAGATCATGGGTCAAGCCATTCGAGAGCTCGGGTGGAAGCGCTCAGATATTGTGGTCTCAACCAAGATCTTCTGGGGCGGTCCGGGACCGAACGACAAGGGCTTGTCAAGGAAGCACATAATTGAGGGCACGAAGGCGTCGCTGAAGAGGCTTGAGATGGACTATGTGGATGTGATCTATTGCCACAGGGCCGATTCGTCGACGCCTATTGAAGAGACGGTGAGGGCGATGAACTATGTGATTGATCACGGGTGGGCGTATTATTGGGGGACTAGTGAGTGGTCGGCGCAGCAGATTACAGAGGCGTGGGGGATCGCACACCGATTGGATCTTGTAGGGCCGATTGTCGAGCAACCGGAGTATAATTTGCTGTCTAGGCACAAGGTAAAAGGAGTCTTGCTGAATAGCCAGATGATAAAGACTTATTATTTGATGTTTTCTTTATGGTGTTTTATATGGGTTTCTGTTTATGTGAAATGGATAAATCACAATGGCTTTCACATCAATATTAGTCAAATGGGATAATTTCTTGCACCGAGAAAGATGAATGGTTTTGGTGGGCGACAAGATGGGGAAGTCTTTAATTGGTGCATTTTTTTGTGTTATTGGCTATATATTTATTTCTCTGAATTATGTAATTTGAGGTTTTTTTTTTGGATGTGTTCTGGTATTTTAGATCACGAGAGTGACGAGAGGTAGATCTTGAGAATAGCGATATAAAACTTACTGTACTACTATTGCATTTTTGGCACAAGAGCACTGGTTTAAAAAAAAAAAAAAAAAAGATTGAAAATCACAAAAATCAGACTTGGTGTAATAAACCCAATATTGTTTCCTTAGGTTAGCTGTTCTCCATAAATCACTTTGTTAGGAACATTTGCATTTTTTATTGTTCTGAAATACATGATGTGTGAATGTTATCTTGTAGGATTAAGATGGGTTTCCTAGCTCCATAATCTGTTGTCTTGATGCATAAATTTCCTTTTGAAAGCAAATTTCTAATTGACATCAACAATGAATAATGAATTTGAAGTTCTTAAAGTTTTGCTCGTGCGCTGGTGTTTTCTCCACTTTCTCATTTATGTGTGTGTTAATTTTTGCCTGGATATGATGCTTTTCATTTTAGGTTTTTTTTTGGCTCAAATAGTATTCCCTTGTTACCATCCTGGAAGATTTTGCAATGATGGCTTAGTGATGAATTAAGTTTTGTTACAATATGTATACTTTCATGACCTAAATCCAAACTATTTTGTGCTATTGCAGGTTGAGTCTGAATACCTCCCTCTGTATAGTAACTACGGCTTAGGTCTTACAACATGGAGTCCACTTGCATCTGGAGTTCTGACTGGCAAATACAACTCGGGAACCCCTCCACCTGATAGTCGCTTTGCATTGGACAATTACAAGGTAAAACTTACGTTACAGTTCAGCTTGCTGATGAGGTTTAATATATATATATATATATATATATATATATATATATTTAAAGGTTTTATGAATATTTATATGGTTGATTTAAAATCTGCAACTATGAGTTTTGCAATTTCTTGTTAATATGCTTTATTCATGGTTCATCATGACCTTGGTTGTGTTGCAGTTTATTAAACTTTTAAGGTTTCTACTTAGCTGGAGCAATAAGAAAAGTATTCAGACGTTCATGTGTGGGTCGCCAAGTGTCTTTGCATGATAGAAAAATATTGTTCTTGAAATTGAATAAAGAAATTCTTCACAAAGATAAAAAAATCCCTAAACTAATAAAGAAGTAAATCAATCAAGCCCTAAATATTCAACTCTTTTACCTGTTTTGTTTAGTTCTATAGTTTGACATTTTTTTTTTTTAAATATTTATTGTTATTGCTGTTATTTTTAATGTCCCATATTATTTGGATATTGAAATCTGCTCCATAGTAGCCTTGAGGAACTATTAGGTGAAGATACCAGTCATGAAAAACATAAGGGTTGTCATTTTTTGATAATATTTTTTATTTTTTATTAAACTAAGTTCATTGCTTGACAACTTTCATTATTTCATAATTGTATTAAAGTTTTTTTAATCACCTTACAATTTTGAATTTCTTTTTGTTGATTTAGTCATATTTATAGGAAATAGATGTTTTATCTTTGTATTGTGAATTTGAAATGAAGTTGATATTAGAAATGAAACTTAAATATTTTAAAATTAGTTGTTATTGACTACCCAGTTAAGGAAAATCTTGGCTCCACCTCAGTTATGAGGGATGGATCAGGTCATGTGTGGTTGTTAAACCAAGTAACCTTAGAAGAAGTATATTATGCGTGTTAATTAATTTCATTATAAAAATAATTCAAACTGGGAGGGATGCATTTTAGCTATTCTATTGTCATATTTGCTTCCCACTTCTTTTCTAGGGTATCGTCATGTTTATCTTCTCTTCTTTTTGTTTTCTTATTGCTTCTGCCCTCCCTCAGTGTCATTGCCTGCATTTCGTGGGAGATCAAGAAGCCATTCTCTCTCTCTCTCTCTCTCTCTCTCTCTCACACACACACACACACACACGCTCATTTTCTAATTCTTGACCTGGTTTAATTCTCATTCAATAGCAGTTGTAAAGTTGGTTGGATTTAGCTTGCTTTAAAGTTTTATCAATACATAGGGTGTTGCAATAATATTTGCAATGGAAGGATTTCTTGAGTAAGAACCATTAGATTGTCTGTTATTGCCACCAATAGAAGTTGTCTGAAATTCACTTGTGAAATAAAATCCATATACTAAAAATGTAAATAAACACTCTTTTTTTGGGGGGTCTCTCCCCCCCCGCCTTTTCCTCTTCCTTCCTCCTAACCTTCAAAACCCAAGAATCCATATCCATCACCAACTTGATATTAGAGGAAATCTCTATTGGGAAATGATATTGTAGTTATAGAATTAGAGAAGATGAATGACTCAATGATTCATACTAGTCATGTGGACATGATTGTTAGCATCTGTACTGAAAACCTTGTTTGTTGTGAATTTTTCCCTTATTTCTTTTTGAAATTTTTGAGTATGATATTTTTTTTGAGCACTGAGTTGTACAAGATGAATTATTAAATCTGGTTGCTATCCCTGACGACAACCATTCCCCCTGCCCTGTTCCCCACCCCAAAAAAACCCTGTAAAGAAACCCAGAATAAAAAAAAAAATGAAATCTCTAGTTGCTATTGCACTATCACAACACTCAAACTTGTACAGCATTGACCATAGTAAATGACATCCTTTTGAGATATTGGGACTGGCTTTGTTGCTGTTTCGTACTTCCTCAACATGTCTTTGTCTTGGTTGGTTAGTATTTTACCTTAGGCTGAGTAGCATGACACCTAATCATTCACATAATTCTGATAATTTATGGCCTATCGGAGAGTTTTGAGTGCAAGACGGTTAGGTCGGATGGAGGCGTCTTTGCAATAGTCTTTTTTTTTTCTTTTCTGAAATTGGGTTTTATGACTTCATTTCTGTTTATTTGATGTCCAGCTTAATATATTATGATTGAACTTCACCTTCACTTTAAGACCTTCCTGGTGTTTAATCAGGATAGCTGTAGTATAACATCTTTCTCTTTTGGGTAGAACTGATTCACATTCTTATGCCTTGCAGAATCTCGCTAGCAGATCGTTGGTGGATGATGTGCTACAAAAAGTTAGGGGATTGAAACCAATTGCGGACGAACTGGGCGTGCCTTTATCTCAACTTGCAATTGCTTGGTGTGCTTCAAATCCTAATGTTTCGTCAGTTATTACTGGTGCCACTAAGGAGTATCAGGTCAGTTTTAATTCACTGCAAGAGATCTCTTAGGGAAAAGTTTCCTGGATCCATTGCATTTGCTTGTTTTATTGATTGATTGATTTATTTATTTTTGGCATAGGTCGCACTGGCGTCTGTTATGGCTCTTCCTGTTGCCTTTCATTTATCCTGACAGTTTATCACAAAAAAAAAAAGCATATTGTTTTAGCATGCAATGAATTTAGCAGATATGCATATTAGCTACATTAACCTTTTCTTATAAAACAAATATTATACATTTTTTTTTCAATGAGACGTTTAAATAAAAACCAAAGGGATGAGGAGAAAGGAAAAAGGAATAAAGAGGGGTGAAAATCTATTGGTGAAGGAGGCGAGAGAAAAATGCACAAAGACCAGGTCTAAGGCAATTACTAAGGGAAAGCAAAGAAGTGGAGGCCATCAGGATACAACAAAAAGCTCTTGAGGCAGGACTATGAAAATTTTAAAAGAACACACAGGCAACATCCATGAGCAATATGTAAGAACTAGGAACGAGGAGGTGTCTAGAATCTCTGAAAAAATTTGGTTCATTAATTTTACAAAAGATGTAAATTAAGATGAAGCTCTACTATCATAAATTTGTTGCTGGTTGACATAGTTAAATAATCATTATGTCATTCTAATCTTTGCTAATTTTAATATGGACAGTAATTTGGAATTAAAAAGAAACAGCTTCTAATAATTGTGGAAAAGTGTGTCATTTTTGTATGAGGAACTTCTGAAGGAGAACATGAGTTAAAAAATGGAAGTCTAACATCTTGAAGTGTGCTCTTTAAAAATTTGGAAGTTCTATACTTTGCACATTTGAAATGCAATATACAGAAAAATGGTATGTGCTAGTCAATGGATGCACGTGTGCTGGTGCATATTTTTGAAGGGACTGCTTTGTTGGTTGGGCCTGCAATATGTCACTGAACCTGCGTGGCACATGTCGTGCAATTTTAACAACCATATCTATCAGTTTAAACTTTTGTAGTAGATTGTTATGAATAGGTATATATATCATTTTGATCTTAGCTTTGATGTGTCCCTGTGTGAGGGGCAAGCGCCAGTTATTTTCACTTGGTATTTCTCTGAATCTCTTTTTCCTCAGCAAAAGCGTTGGTTTTCCTTTAATGCAGATTCCAAGAGAACATGAGGGCTATTAATATCATTCCATTGCTGACGCCTTCCGTGCTGGAGAAAATAGAGGCAGTTGTTCAAAGCAAGCCAAAGCGTGCAGATATGCGGTAATGATGGGAGCAATACCCAACTGTGAAGAGACACTTTTGCTGTTACAAATGGTGTGCATCATGATTTGTTATCATGCCTGTCCTTCGGACTTTGGATTCCATGACACTTACATGAATATGTTTAGCTTTTAATTACTTTTATTGTTGGGAGGTTGCTTTATCTTTTCAAGATCCATCCAAAACATACGTAAAAACTTCAAATAGCAGGAGCTTTCCGTTTGGTTGTTTGTTCCGTCGAACAATATATCAACTTGTATTCTTTTTGAGATTTATCCAAAACACATGCTACATATTCAAACAGCTATAACTTTACCGTCCTCGGTTGTCTCTTTTTTTTAGGCAAATATTATATGAATTTCATATATATATGTTTGAGATCTATCCAAAACAGAAGCAACACAATCAAAAGTTTATCATGTTGCGCGCGGTTTGTTTTGTTTTTTGGTTTTGACACTTGGCTGTTACAGATGGTGTGCCTCATGATTTGTTTTCATTTCTGTCCTTGATACTTCTGATTCCATGGCATTTACATGAATATGTTTTTAGCTTCTCATTACTTTTTTGTTGGGAGGTTGCTGTGGTGATTCTTCTATATGTTCAGTCAAAGAACATCTAGAAGATAGTCTTGTCTTGGAGCGTTCAAAACATTGACTAGAGGACAAATGACAGTCTTAAGTGTTCTTGGTTGTTTTCTTTGGTTCTATTTATTCATTTAGCTATTGGTTGTGAAATGATTTCGAATAAAGAGCAACCAAGAAGGAAGAAACCAGCGTCATATTTTGAGCTCTTTCCCCAGCCATTACAAGACCCCGGAAGTTATTGGGAATGGAAGAGAACAGAACACAGTTGATGTTTTGAGTGCAACTGCAATTTAGCAGGAATTCAGATAATCCAGCCATGAAACCCTCTAAGCTCCACTAATGGTGTCTACTGAGGAAAGTTTGGGAGCACGAGTTGTTTAAATGTTTACCTCAATTTTTACTGTAGCTTCCACAGAGTCAGTTTCTATTTGTAGTGTACTCAACTCAACAAAATCTTCTATTAATTACTTGAGGTCGGGTGAATGAATTTTATCTCGCCATAAACCGAGGAGCACACTCATTCTTAAAATTCTCCTGTCCAACTTAGTCCCGTTGTGGAATGAAAGACAAGGCATTGCCATTTTGTTGATGTATCAAGTGTGTTTTATGCATCCTTTTGGGATACATTTTTTCAAATTTGAACGGTCCCAATCAATTGTAGTTAGACTGTCCATTTAAAGATAGCCTAAGTCCAATTTTAAACTTTTTCAACCCTGAAATTAAGTGCCTAGAGTGTATTGCACAATATAAATGCCAACTTATCTTGCATCATATACTTCTTTAGACTTGATCGTATTTGCAAAGTCTTCTTGAATTCTCAATTGAAGTTAGCATAATTCACATGATTCAACCAGACTCAACAATTATTTGTCTAAATAATTACAACTTTTGAAATAAAATTTTCAACATAAAAATTACAGACTTTTTTTACATAAAACTTACAGAATTCTTTCTCTCACACACACATATGTACTGTTGAATACAGAAACAAATAGGCCTTAAGATTTACTCGACATAAGAAAGGATGGAAAATCCTGTTTGTATAAAAGTGAGTACCAACAATGTAAAAGCAGCAAGAAACGAAATGATGGCCCATGGACTGTTAAAATAATTTCGCCTTAGTTTCGCCAGCCATATGTTGCGACGTTTTCCACAGTATTTGTTCACATTTTTGAATACTTTCCAGTAACAAAACATTGTCGAATTGATGCAGATCTTATTAGCAATACTGTTGAACATGATGGAAACTACTTCGTCATCGCCCAACCAGTTATCAATAATTCCATATTTGCGAAGCTTTGCAGCATCCTTTGCTGAATTGACGAGTCGATCCATGAAGATCATATAATCAGTAACATATCTACGATAAATACTTGGCAGATATTGCTCATATGCAATTAGATTTCTGAAAATAGGCTCCGTGTTATCATCAACAATGAAGGGCGGGATTTTCAGAACTCCATTTTCAAACTTTATATGCAACAATGAGGTACTTTCTGTCAATATCTTGAACTTAATCCCGGCATCTCGGAGCTCTGTGGTACATTTTATGAACTCTAGTTCCGGGTTTCCACCATTTCTTTCTGTAACTCTGGGGGGCACCATTTCAGCAAATGAAGAACAGAAGACTTTATGCATGAGGCCTAGTAAATGGTTGACATCATCAACTGAAATTGTAGAATATTCAAAATATGTTGGAGTTGGAGCACTTGGTAACATTTGATTTAAAGAAGTCCATGCCAATTTGATGAGGTAGCCTCGAGTTGCTGGAACCACATCAGTCATATTAAGCAGCTCAACAAGGATGAAGAATGGAAGTTGATTTTCGAATAACATTAGATCATGTCCTACGCTCTCTTGAACCTGGACCAAGTCGAGAACAGGGTCACAAGGATCTGAATCTCCCATGGAAGCTCTTTGAAATAACTCAATGATAAAGCATCCGTCAAGAAGCATCATTTCGACAAACTTGTTTTCATCAAACTGGTCAGTGGATTCTGCATAACAATTGCGAGCTTCTTTTTCTAAGCTTCTCAAGGCCATGACATATTTATCCACACTTGTTTCATTTCTTCGTTTGAGGAACTGTTGCAGATACCATATTTTATGTTTTTCCATCTTTTCTAGGTTTTCTTTACCATGGTGATAAGGACCGATTGCGACTATTTCTGGTTCATAGGCTTTCTCATTTTCCAGACGCAGTCGAGCGGGCACAATGAATATATGGGGCTTACATATTGTACTAGATAAGTGAGCAAGATCTTCATCAATGCGAATGGAGATAGGATCACCAGTTTGTTCAGACATTTTTATCCCCTCGAGGTAGTACAATGCTCTATGCTAAAAAAATCACCAATTACCTGCTAAGAATAGTAGAATTCTAATGCACCAAGCTTAACTTGTTTTGTTAAGAGTAGTAGAATTCTAATGGAGATAGTGACTACTCTGATAAGAAAAATTAACTATGATTCACATGAATGAATGTGCAGGGAAAAAAAGAAAGACTAAAATTAACTCGGATTACGACCGTAAAAAATGATATGATTTAAAGTGTAATTTAATTGAAGAGATATAAGGTGTGATTTAATGACGAAAAAAGTTTCAATTGATTGATTCAAAATAATTGAATTAAGACTTTGTTGAATTTAGTTAAATCTACTATTGTGATCTCTTTTATATATAATTAGTAATGCACAATAAATAGTATTAATTATCAATTTATTTACCATTATAATTAATATTTTTTTAGATGTATATAGTTTTTTGGCATAAAAATAGGATAACACATACATATTCCTGATGATGATACACTTTCTTCATAAAAAATTATATATTGTAGGAATACTATTTTTATTCACTTATATCTTCATTTGTTTAATAAATAATCAGAGTTAATTGAGTCATAAAACCAGCAAAGCAATAACTTTAACCCCACCTACAAAGAAGACTCCATATTTATAGTATAGCTCATATTAAAGTCTAAGTACGTCTACAAAACAAAAAAAAAGAAAAATTGAAAACACACCAATAATAAGCTAAAAGAAAAAAAAACTCAAAACAAAAAGATAATTATAGAATGGTACAAATCATCTTTCACCTTTTTATCCTAACAATCACACAAAGTTAACCAATGGTCAAATTTGTTACAAAAAACTGCTAAATATTTTTTTAATTAATTCTAACTCTTTATTTTAATAAACTATTTTTTTAAATTTTTATTTAAAAATTGAAAATATTAAATTTAAATTTAAAAACTATTAATATTGAAAAATAAAAAGATCTTATTTAAAATTTTCACTTTTTGTCTCGAATTTTTTGGAGCCGCTGGCTAATGATAATAATTTCGCAAGCTCAATAAAAAAAGGAGAATTTTTGAAAGGGGAGTGGTCTTATGTATTAGAAGAAAGAGTTCCATGACAAGAGCTCAACAATCACTTAAAATTATCGAAAAAATAGTAAAAGAGAAAAAAAAAAAGTGTCTTTCTCTTACTAAATATGGTCACCAATCTATTGTTAATCTTCCAAAAAAAAAAAAAAAAAATTCTTGAAGCAAATTTAGAATGTACAACCAAATAACTGAGAATTTGGAATAAATGATTTTTCTTCCTCTAAATACTATTCTTAAAAAAATATTATTTTCCTGAATTTTATTTTTCCAACAAAACAAACAAGACTTATTAATATAGCCTATAATATTAAATATGAATGAAATAAGGTCAAGATCAATGTAGTAATAGAAAATATGAATTTAACGGATATTGAAAAAACTCACTTGATTGTTGTAAAGCTTTCTACTCCTCCATTAAGCCTTGTGAAGAACTATATGGCAGAGGAAATGAGAAAAAAGATAAGGAAGTTGTTAATAAAAAAGAAGAGATAAGCCTTATTTATAGACGGCGAAACCTCACAGTCAAGTATGGAGGGAAGTTTTCTATGAGATCATCACAAACATATGACGAATTCATAAAATAATTTTGCGTATCTTATCACTTCAATTCAACAATTATCTTGGACTTAATTAATTTTAGAATTGCAAGTGTTTAAGTAATAAAAGTGACAATTCAACAATTATTTTGGGCTTAATTAATTTTAGAATTGCAAGTGTTTAAGTAATAAAAGTGACAACAAATGATGCGTGTGATCATGTAGATTATGAGAACCAATAGTCCAGAGGTGATGGAAACATCTACAACTAAAAATAATTGGAGGGTTTCGTGTGGTGAATCAGTGACTATAGCTGGCAAATCACTGACATTTTTATTTATTTAATTAAAACTTTGTTTGAATCCATTGCAGATTACCCTTTGTTTGTCTCCAAGGACCGAGGATCATAAATGGCTTCCTTCCTAGTTGCTGAAGCCATGTCAAAGAATGGTTTTATTTCTCCTTCCTTTCACATTTCAGTTTTGAAGTGGACCCTTGCTGCTACCATCGAAGGATTTTAGGAAGAGGAACAGAAATAGCTTGATTGACGTGAAGAGTTTGCTATGATATTTTGAACAAAGATAACGGCACATATCCCAAGATAATGGTGTATACAATTTCAAAATTTAAAAAATTTATTCTCTTGGATAGATTAATTGTTCCTCATTAAGTTGATTGCTAATCCGTTATGATTATTGACGTTAGTCATAAGTATCCACCCACTTAAATATAAACTATTATGTACTTTACAATAATAAAGTATTTTTTTGAAAGAGTTATGGCTAATTAATTCTTTATCAAAAATAACAAATTTGAGTTCGAATTACATTTGAAAATTAAAAGAGTCCTAAAAAACTTTTAACTTAAACCCTTGGAATATTTTTTTTTTTTTGGGTAGCTGTACTAGTTTTGAAGTATCTCAATGTGGCTTCTTTTGTTTAAAGTGCATGTAGTCCGATGACCATGCAGAAAGTAGGCTCAACGTTGTTGTACCTTGTAATGATAGTATCCTCATCTAATCATCAGTCATATTTACTCAATAAAATTTTATTTGAACAAATTACTATGGTTAGCCAAACACAAGAAATAGGAAGAAGCAACAAGAAAAATACTGCAAACTAGAAGAAGAACAAACATAAGCATAGGAACAATTCAAAATCAATAGACACCCTAAAAAGGAACAATCCAATCTTGATCTCTAAGCTTTTTCAAACTCAGCTTTCACTGTCTCCAGGACCAGTAAAGGCAACTCAGTATGTAATTATCTGAGTATATGGCTTTTTTCTATTGAGGGAGCAACAAGCAGGACTCGAATTTACTGGAAGAAAGGGAAGGACAGAAATAGAGTTTGGGTGAATGTAAGTAGAAGCAACACAAAAGCAGCAAGAAATGAAATGATAGCCCATGGACCGTTGAAGTAGTCTCGCCTCAAGTTTGCCAGCCACATGTTCCAAGGATGCCTACAATGCTTATTCACTTTGTTGAAAATTTGTGAGTAACAGAACTCTGATGGAGAGATGGAGATATTATTTCCGAACTTGGTAAACATTTTAGAAACTAATTTATCTTCACATAACCAATTATCAATAATTCCACAGTGACGAAGTTCTTGAGCATCTTTTGGTGAATTGATGAGGCAATCCATGAACACGCAATAATCACTCACACATTTTGGATCAGTACCCCAGTGACGATATTGTTCATATGCAATTAGATTTCTGAAGATAAACTCCGTATTATCATCAATAGTCAGTGGAGGGACAACCAGAACTCCATTTTTATATTCTATGTCAAACAAAAACTTATTTTTCTTAGCCTTCTTGAACTTAATCCCAGTGTCTAGGAGCTCTGTCGTACTTTTTATGAACCTCAATTCCTCTTTCAAGGGTACAACATTTCTGCGGGACACCATTATTGAAAATTCAGAACACCAACTATCATGTACGAGGGATAGCAAATGACAACGAGTCTCCTTATGGTCATCTTCAATTGAAATTCTTGTTGAAGATTCTAAAGCCTTTGAACCTGCAGGTAACATTACAGTTAAAAATCCCAAGGCTAGATCAATGATGTTGTCTTGTGAATTTGAAGGTTCAGTCATCTTGAACAACTGAACAAGGATAAATAATGGAAGTTGATTTTCGAATAACATTAGATCACGCCTTAGTTTATACCGGACACGATTCAATTGGAAAATAAGGTCTGGCTTCTCTCTTAATTCTCTCTTCTGATACTTGCGAAATAATTCAATGATAAAGCAGCCGTCAAGAAGCATAATTTCCACAAACTTATCTTTATCAAAATTTATTGTTTCTGCATAGCATTTGCGCGCTCTTCCTTCCAAATCTCTCAAGGCTACGATGTATCTATCCACACTCGTCTCCTGTCTTCGTTGAAGAAGTTGTTTTAGATACCGCCATTTGTGCTCTTCCATCACTTTTAGATTATCTTTGCCATGATGATAAGGACCAATTGAGAGAGATTCTGGTTCATAAGCCTGCTCATTTTCCTTGCGCAGTGGATTGTCAACTTTGAAGATATAGGGCTCAGAGGGTGCCTCAGGTAATTGAGCAAGCTTGCATTCAATTCTAGTTGAGACATGATCAGCTACTTGTTCAGCCATCTTTATCCCCTACAATTTTAAAAATATTATGTAGCAAACAAATTTCCAAAGATGCTAAACATATAGTAGAGAAAATAATTTCTAAAATTTCCAACACTATATTCTTCGGTATAGGGTCAATCATAATTTTAAAATTAATGAAGTATAAAAATATTTTTTTATAAGTAACTAAATTTGTAAATACAAAGAAATTTATAAATTAGGCAAAAATCTCAAAAATATACTTAGCTGCAAAAAAAAAAATTAAACTTTGAAAAAATATAAAATAAAACGATATATTTAAATTTTTTTGAAAAGTATAAATCATTTCAAATAAAAAAAAAATGAAGGAGATCCTTAGCTGGCTCGTCCATGCTTGAGTTAGAATACTCAACCAATTTATTGAAGATATACACAAGTGGATAGCCTTCGAAACTTTATGTTTCACATGTTCTCATATTCCTTTATCCAAACATAAAATTTGCACTTTCACTTTTCTTTAAGAATTATTGCGATGGTGAAATTTCAAGTTAATCTGTATAAAAGCAGCCAGGCTTCTAATTAAAATGTCTCTGTCCTTTTTTATTTTTTTTTATTTAGGTAAGTACAAAAAATTTATAAACTAAATAAAGACTGTACAAGAGAAAAAACATCAAAGAGCCATGCACCAATGCAGCAGCTCAGGGCTTGGCAGATTACCAAAAATATTGTCTTGGTTAGTTGCTTAATTTTAAAAAAAAATATGACTTGATGCAGTTTTATTAAACATATATACACACACACACGCTCAAGGTTATTCAAGAAACATTGTCTCAAATATTTGTGAGCGAGAGATATATAAATCCAATATATAAAATAAAAAAACAGTAAAGTGAAATAAGTTCAAGATAAAAATCATAAGTGAACATGTAAATTATTGATATGAAAAGATTTTGAAGAACTTACTTGATATATAGCTGCTTTGTTCTCCTCTTAAGATTTTTTGTGCAAAGGATATGAGACGAAAGAATAACAGAAGGATAGCTGACAATCATACAAGAGGAGAGGAATTCCCATTTATATGCATTACTGATACTTAAAAGTCTCCTCCAACATGCAATAAATAAAACTAAAGTCTACCTCCAACAACTGTGGCACATTTGATCATTTCCATAATTCCATACATTACACCTAACATCTGGTGCCATACGTAATATACTGACATCATTGGCATCGTAGTGAGGAGAGTACTCCCTTAAATTGCCGAAGCTAATTCCCTCGTGACAATAAATTATGTAGTGATAAATTCCACATATATATATATATATATATACACACACATTATTTTATGTGATATGATTTTCTTTCACCAAATTTTTTTTTTTAATTCTTTTGATATTTATTACAAGTAATTTTTCATGAAATTTTAAAAATTGTATAGTTAGTGAAAGTACAGTTATACAATATTTGAAATGATGTGGAACGACATCTTATTGAATAATTATACTTCGTCCAAAGGATATATTGATGACTATTGAAGGGGGTTTATATTTTATACAACAATAATGTTAGATTTATTTAAAAATCTTATAAAAAATATTGACCTTCATGAATTGATAGTATTATACTAACTGAATATCATATTATGAAATCTGAAGATAAAACTAGCATTATTCTTTATACAAGGTAGTGCTATTTGTCCCACATCTTCCTGCCACCTTTGTGTACTATAGTTTCACAAAGGCGGGTTTTATGAATGGTGAGTGTCATTTTTTAAGGTAGATATATGAAGATGGTAGGAAGAAGTGAAATAAGAGTAATCCTAAGTACACCAATTTCAATTTCTAATAATCTTTGAAGTCAGAAAGAAAAAAAGAAGAAGAACGATCTGTGTGCTATATAAAGTTTGTCATCCAATTGCTGATAGCTATTTTGCGATTCCTAAAACCAAACTTCTAAATTGGTCATTACTTAATAATACAAAGTTGGTCATCCGATTGCTAATAGCTATTTTGTTTGCACTTCCTACAAGCAAACTTCAAATTGGTCATTATTTTTATTATTATGCCTTAAAGACTTATATTTGGCATATATATTTTTCTTTAAAAAGAATTGCTTTAAAGAAAAGAAAATTGACAGTTGGTAGCTTCTTTGGATGTGGATCATTTTTTATTTGGGTAAACTCTGATTCCCCTTAGTTGACTTGTTTTTTTTTTTTTTTTTTTTTGTTTTTTGTTTTTTCAGTTCTAACCTCCAACTTGCAAATAAATAAAAACTTACACACTATACACAAAGTCAATACTTTACACATTTATTTATCTGAATTAGAGAGGAGAGTACTTCCCTGGTAGCACCATCCTGAGATGTAAAACAAGGATGGAATCTGATGAAATTCTAATGGAATTGGAGATAAACAATTAAATGATATCAACCAACAAAGTTGTTAGAATTAAAGAGATGGGTTAATTTTTTTGTACGAAACTCAACCAAACTTGGCATGTCAATTAAGAGTAATGTTACATTTTTTAAATTTCTATTCTAAAAAATGTGGCATTAACAAGACACTAAATTATTGGTAATACTTGAAATCATGGAATTAATAAAAAATTTTCATATCAGTGCCACATTATTTGGGATAAAAATTTGAAATACAAATTTGAGAAATATAACATTTCTCGCCATATAAATGTGAGATAGCACCAGTGAATATTACCCAACTCCGGAGAAAGAATTGTTATTTTCATAAATTATTATTTGTTACTTTTTTAAAGACAAAGATCTGTCAATTATAAATTTTTTAAATGTGTGATTTTCAGAGAAAAGTTCACTTAGGCATGCTATTATCAAAAATCACATATTGAATACGATGATTAATGTCTTTGAAAAAAAAAAATTTGACCAAGAAAATTTTACAGGCTACATTCAACTCACTTTGCTGCATTGATTAACTCTCTCTCGGCAACCACACAATAATACCATAATAATAATTCAAATCTTATATTAATAAGGATATCTAATCTCTACTATAATTAAGACAAATAAAAAGTATTATAAATATTATTAGGACTCTACATAATTAAAATAAAAAACTTCTTAAATTGTATGAGCTTAGTTTAATTGGCAAAATCTGATCATAATTTGTATAGATCTAACTGTGAATGTAAATTTGTTAAGAAAATTGTTTAGACTAAATAATGACCTTAATAAACAGAATTAGAAGATAAAAAAAGAGTAAAAGAAAAAAAAAGATATATTTATAGAAGGGAAATTATGAGAATACTACAAAAGTTAATATCTTTAAATGATCCTCTACCCCAACAAAAATTAGATGTGAAAATAAAATAATATTAGGAAATATAGAAAAGCCATATATCTAGAAGAACTAAGTGAAATCTTGTTAAGATCAATTTCTATTGAAAAAAAGTTGAATTATATACATTCACTAGGTTGTTTGGCTATACACATATTATTTTACGTTATTATTTAATATGATATGATTGTTTCTTACAAAAAAAGAAAAATTAAATTCTTTTGATATTTATTATAAGTAATTTTTCATGAAATTTTAAAAATTGTAGAGTTAGTGAAAGTACAATTATACAATATTTGAAATGATGTGGACCGACATCTTATTAAATAATTATACTTCGTCCAAATAATATATTGATGACTATTGAAGGGGTTTATATTTTATACAATAATAATACTAGGTTTATTTAAAAATCTTATAAAAAATATTGATCTTTCATGGATTGACAGTGTTATACTAATTGAATATCATATCATAAAATTTGAAGATAAAATTAGCATTATTCTTTATATAAGGTAGTGCTACTTGTTCGAGATCTTCCTGCCACCTTTGTGCACTATAGTTTCACAAAGGCGGGTTTTATGAATGGTGAGTCTCATTTTTTAAGATAGATATATAAAGATCATAGAAAGAAGTAAAATAAGAATAATACTAGATACACCAGTTTCAATTTTTAATTATCTTTGAAGTCAGAAAGAAAAAAGAAGAAGAACAATCTGTGTGTCGTACAAAATTTGTCATCCAATTGCTGATAGCTATTTTGCAATTCCTGCAACCAAACTTCTAATTGGTCATTACAAAGTTGGTCATCCGATTTGCTAATAGCTATTTTATTTGCACTTCCGATAATCAAACTTCAAGTTGGTCATTATTATTATTATGCCTTAAAGATTTATATTTAGCATATATATTTTTTTAAAAAGAATTGCTTTAAAGAAAAGGAAATTGACAGTTGGTAGTTTCTTTGGATGTGGATCATTTTTTATTTGGGTAAACTCTGATTCCCCTAAGTTGACTTATTTATTTATTTATTTTGTTTTTTCAGTTCTAACCTCCAACTTGCAAATAAATAAAAACTTACACATTATACACAAAGTCAGTACTTTACACAATTAATTTATCTGAATTAGGGAGGAGAGTACTTTCCTGGGTTGCACCTTCCTGAGATGTAAAACAAGGATGGAATCTGATGAAATTCTAATAGAATTAAAGATAAACAATTAAATGATATCAACCAACAATTCTGTACGAAACAATTAAATATTTTTTTTTGTACGGAACAACAAAGTTGAATTATATACATTCACTAGGTGGTTTGGCCGTTTGTGTTAGATTTGGTGGAATAACATAAAAGAAACAAGAGAGAGAAGACAGAGAGAAGAGAAAACCCAAAGACAGAGAGAAGAGAAAACTCAAAGGACTACATTGTATTAGACTGAATTCATTTACCTAAACTAAACAAGAGAGCTCCTTTATATAGGAGAGTTATGAGGTAGAATAACGAAAGTAAAAATAAAAGAAACAAATTATAAAATCCTAATCCTACTAACATTCCACAATAATATATATGTGGCGACTAACCCTAATCCTAATATCACAATAATATATCCTAATATACTTCTAACACCCTCCCTCAAACTCAAGGTGGGAAGTAGATCAACTTGAGTTTGCAAACAAAGTCTGAACGTAGGGAAGGCTGTTGTTGAGACAAAACTAGAGGTGCGGCTGAGACAGAACTAGTGCTGCGGCTTGCTGAGACGGTGGAACAGACAATGATGAGAATGCCGAGGCCACGTGTGGGGCAGAACGGTGATGGTGAAGAAGGCTAAGGATGAACTGCTGTTGAGACGGAATCAGTACTGCGGCTGCTGAGATAGAGAGCGAATGAGACAGATCGAGAGGTTGATGGTTCGATGTAGAAACAAAAACAAAAACATAGAAGTTATGGAATTAAATCAGAGAAGAATCAAACCAAGGAAAGAAAGACTCTGATACCATGTTAGATTTGGTGGAATAACATAAAAGAAACAAGAGAGAGAAGACAGAGAGAAGAGAAACCCAAAGACAGAGAGAAGAGAAAACTCAAAGGACTACATTGTATTAGACTGAATTCATTTACCTAAACTAAACAAGAGAGCTCCTTTATATAGGAGAGTTATGAGGTAGAACAACGAAAGTAAAAATAAAAGAAACAAATTATAAAACCCTAATCCTACTAACATTCCACAATAATATATATGTGGCGACTAACCCTAATCTTAATATCACAATAATATATCCTAATATACTTCTAACATCCTCCCTCAAACTCAAGGTGGGAAGTAGATCAACTTGAGTTTGCAAACAAAGTCTGAACGCGGAGAAGGCTGTTGTTGAGACAAAACTAGAGGTGCGGCTGAGACAGAACTAGTGCTGCGGCTTGCTGAGACGGTGGAACAGACGATGATGAGAATGCTGAGGCCACGTGTGGGGCAGAACGGTGATGGTGAAGAAGGCTAAGGATGAACTGCTGTTGAGACGAAATCAGTACTGTGGCTGTTGAGATAGAGAGCGAATGAGACAGATCGAGAGGTTGATGGTTCGATGTTGAAACAAAAACAGAAACATAGAAGTTACGGAATTAAATCAGAGAAGAATCAGACCAAGGAAAGAAAAACTCTGATATCATGTTAGATTTGGTGGAATAACATAAAAGAAACAAGAGAGAGAAGACAGAGAGAAGAGAAACCCAAAGACAGAGAGAAGAGAAAACTCAAAGGACTACATTGTATTAGACTGAATTCATTTACCTAAACTAAACAAGAGAGCTTCTTTAGATAGGAGAGTTATGAGGTAGAACAACGAAAGTAAAAATAAAAGAAACAAATTATAAAACCCTAATCCTACTAACATTCCACAATAATATATATGTGGTGACTAACCCTAATCCTAATATCACAATAATATATCCTAATATACTTTTAACAATTTGCAGGGATGTAATTTTTGACAAAATCTGAAAAAGATAATTATCTTTCCAAGTGTGTTTTTGGTCTGCAAAAAAGTCTATAAAAAATACAACTCAATATTTTTTTTCAGAACAAGAATTAGTTTTATATAGTTTTGTAACTAAAAACAGATTTTGATTTGCAGTAAATATACACTGTTTTAGAAAAACTAAATTTTGTAGGAAAAAAAACAATAAACTGAAAAGCCGGATTTGAAACTGAGATTCCAAAATTGAATTTTAACAAAAATTAGTATACTGGATATGGAAAACAGATCAAAGAATTGAAAATAAAGATTACAGAAATTTACTATATTTGAACAGAACTGAAAAAATACAGAAAAATGTAAACCAAGTCTAGCGTTTGATGCTGTTTCTTTAAGACAGAATACACCATTGTAATACAGTGCTAACAAATTTCTATGATGTATGCCTCCCAAGATAAAATGATTATCACACAGTGAATAAACACAACTTTCTTTATGCACAACGAACCAGAAATGTTTGAACTCTCTAATTATATGGATGCATTGAATGATATGAATTATATGAATTATGCAATGATAGCGTGTTTATATAAACTTTTTCGTGCATGTTTGGTACATGCACGAAACTTTGGTTGTGTCTGTTTGCAGTCACACCTAATGAAGAAGACGTCCATTCAATTAAAATTCAAACCAAAAGTAATCGAAAAACAACAACATTTTTGAATTTTAAACCAAAATCAAACGTAATCCCACAACGAATCAGAAATGTTTGAACTCTCTCTTATATGGATGCACTGAATGATATGAACTATATGAATTATGTAGTGACAATGTGTTTATATAAACTTCTTCGTGCATGTTTGGTACATGCTTGAAGCTTTGGTTGTGTCTGTTCGCAAACAAACACAGTCGAACACAATAAAAAAGACTCTATTTAGTCAAAATTCAAACCAAACGTAATTGCAAAACAATAATATTTTTAGATTTTAAACCAAAATTAAACGTAATAGCAAAACGATTAAACGACAGCGTTTTTAAAAAAATATTTAAATGAATTTTCCCCCCCAAAAAATATATAAACAACGGCCAAGCCCAGGTCCAAAATTGGTTCAATGTGTATGCTAGGTCCTCTCCCATCAACAAAACTTGGGTACCTCTAAGAACCTAAACATTCATTCAATGTCATTGTATATATAGTCTTTAAAAGCCTTTTATCGATCTTATGTGGGACACAAGTTTCAAGTTTTTGTTACCATTTTCAAGTTGTGAAGTTTGGAGGCAATTTGGCATTTACTCTTTAATGGTTTTGAGCAACTCAGTATACGTATTAATCTCCTCATGGAGGAGAACACATTTTCATGTGAACCTACCAAAATTAATGCGTGAGACCTACTTTAATTTTAACTCAAAGATAGTAAAAAGAAAAATTATGTTCAAAAACCCATTATTTCTAATTTTCTTTTTTATTTTGATAGTAAAAAAACAAAAAAACAAGAGACTCTGTTCCATCAATATTAGGGAAGCCAAACCTGCAGTAGTTCTGTTAGCAAAATACAAAAAAAATAAATAAATTTATAGGACTGAAAATGAATCAAGCAATGGATTCTCCAAACTTGATTCATTAATAAATTAATGAATTTTAAATTATTTTTACAAATTTGACATATTTATATTTGAAACGATATTAAATAAATTTTTAATTAAGATGATCACAACCTAAGCTTGAGTCGTGTTTCAGTTAAACTCAATAAATTAGTGAATTTTAGAATATGTTTAAACTTGTTTTTGTTCATCTTATAAACTTATTTTGTACAAAATAAACTTTTGTTTAAAAATTAGAAATTGTAAGACCAAATTTGGTATGCTGAAATAAATATATACTAAGAGAATTAAATAAATTAAGAAATTAAATCGCTTGAGATGGGAATGAAATAAAAATGATAGTTTCTTAATCCATTCTATTTCTTTACCCAATACCAACAAACAATTCATTCGTTAGGTTTTAAAATATTTATATGAGTGACGGGCGTTAACATCTTGACATGTGGGATGTAAGAGAACAAGTGGGGTGCTTGCTAAGTAAAAAGTTGTTTATTAGTTCCGGTACATTGTATTTTAGTCAACGAATGTAAGCCACAATAGCAAAATGTATGGGATGTTCATTGGACACTCGAGACCCATAAATTGAGTGCAATGCGGCTTAGAAAATCTAATACAGGGAACAGAGGCTTTGGGCTCTTTATCACCCTAAAGTTGCTAACCTAATATTCTGATGAAAGAGTCTAATCACATAACCCACAATGTTTAGGTCTAATTTTTTAGGAATAAGGTTTGTAGTATTTTATATGCCAACAAAATCTTTTCACCCAACTGATGTGGGATACCACATTTGTCCCATATGGCTATACAGTTGTGGTGTCTATTCAAATATCTCTGTCCGTAAGTTGATATTTTAGAGCCTTTAATATGATACTCATATTCTACGTCAATTGAGTGAGAACAATTTAATTAATATATGAGACATCACAAGTTTTATTACTAATAATTTAAATTTAAACTTTTTAGTCATAATGTTGTAAATTATTTGTTAAACTTATTGGGACAAAGAACTTAGGACGTTACATTTAATCTAAATCTATGAGAGATGCCATTTACAACATGTCAAATCTGCTAACCCATTAACATAATTTCTTTTTAAAAAGGTACAAATCATAACGCTACTGTCAAAGTGACGAGTAGTAGAATTTCTTTTTAAAAATAGTACTAAAATGAGTCATGTAATATGAATTGTGAACTTTTTATTGGTCTTCAATTATAAAAAGTTGATTAATTAAATCCTGTGAGATTCCCTTATACTCTCAGGACATTATAATTATGATAGTTTACACTATAGTATTTTCATTGTAGCATGTGACGGCTCCTTGCGATGGTAAAATGTTGTGGTTATAAAACATTAGAACATTGTGACTTTGACTAAAAATGGAAAACCAATTCGTTGAAGGTACCTGCAAATTACAATTTCTAGTTAATCACCCTAATTACGGCCTCTAATCACGTGTTATTCTTGATTTACTTGTTTTTGACTCGACAAAAGGACTTATATTGAGATTTCTCTTTATAAAAAACTTCTAATCTTATATTTCTACCTTTTTTTTTTTTACCTTCTCACGTCCTTGAAAACATCCGGTTCACATGAGCATGCAATGTACCTACCATAGGAAACTTTGTTTGTACATACATAAAGTCCTACTTTAACTGGACTTGTAAGCTGGTTGTGGCATAAATGACCATATCTTCACCTAGTTTGGTGTTCGTCAGTGTAGGCTTGTGCTTGCTTGGATTCTTGTTTTAGCTCCTAACGGTTTGGCCCTGGTTTTTGTTGCCACTTTGATGGCTCTATGTTTGTTGCTGGCCTATTTTGTGGTCTACTTCCTGTGGGGTGCTTCCATTGTTTCTTGTTCATTTAACAAACTTCTTCTTCTTCTACAAGCTTCGAACAAATCCTTCTGTCAAAGAAATCTAATCGAAAGCTAATAAGAAAGCAAGATCGAGACATATTTGGCCACCACCATAGCCGAACCATAATCCACTTACTGAACAATGGAGCCCATGTTATGGATATAGATCTTACTGAATTTCAAATGGTAAAAGAGATGGACACTATTGATAACTGATAGAGAATTGTCAAGGGAGCAAAGTGACCGAGAACAATAGCATTAAGTCTAGAAAAACTATGGAGGATCTTCGTCAATCAACATTAATTTGAGGAAAATGCCAAAAGATCAGGAAACTGTGTTAAAAGAATTGATAGAATTCAAGAATCAAGCATTAAACAACAAAGGATGCGCAAATGGTGACATTGTTAAGAATAATAGAATTCTAACGGAGATGGTGACTACTCTAATGAGAAAAATCGACATGATTTACAGTGAAGGACATCCTAGGAGAAAAAGAGAGACCAAAATTAATTTGAATTGCGATTGTAAAAGTAATATGATTAATTTCATTGACGGGATAAGAGCAACTTTATGAGTGTGATTTATTTTTGAACCCAAAGACCTCTTTTTGATGATGTTATAGTATTTATATATACACCAATAACTTCTAGTATTACGTATCATTCCAATAGTGCTATCCAAAGGAGTATCTATTTAATATTTTAATATATTATTTTTTCGCTTTTATTTATTTTCCCTCCAATCTTTCGCTTTCTCTCTCTTCCAATTAACTTTTGAATCTCTTCTCTACAATATCCATATCTACATCTACTTTTTCATTATTTGTAACTGGATCCAAAATGAGTATTAGAATAGATGCTTTCTTAGAACATGAATAGGAGCTATATATCCGTAATTAGAGGGATGTCACTCTTCCTAAAGTCACTCTTAAAGTTACTCTTACAAAATAAATAGAACAGCATGACAAAAAAAGATTCAATTGAATGATTCCAAATAATTGAATTGAGTTATATCCGCAATAGTTTTAATTAATATTTGTTTTGACAAGTATAAGATTTTTTGCATCAAAATAAGATATGCATATATATATTCCTGCTGTTCATTCACTTTCTTCATAAAAAGATTATATATTGTATCTATTTTAAGGAATATTATTTTTATTCACGCATATGTTCATTATTTAAGTCACAAAGTTAATAAAACCTCCAGATTTATATTTTATTTACAGTATAGCACATATTAAATATATAAGTACGGACACAAAAAACACACAAGTCTAGGCTAAGAGAAAAAACTCAGAACAAAAAGATCATTATAGAATCATATTTCACCTTTTTATCCAACAATCACACAAAGTTGACCAATGGTCAAATTTGTTCTAAAAAAAAAAAGCTAAATATTTTTATTAATTATAACTCTTTATTTTAATAAACTCGTTTTCTAATATTTTCTTATTGAATGAGTTGTACCCCTCTATCAAATTTAAATACATTCTTTTACATCCAACAATGATAAATCAATTAAAAAGAATATGTTAGCAAAACTTAAATACAAAAATTTAATTATTAATTTTTTATTTAAAAATGTGAAAATAATAAATTTAAATTTTAAACTATTAATATTGACAAATAAAACGGCCTTATTTAGAATTTTCAATTTTGGCCTCAAATTTTTTCGAGTTGGCCTGCTAGTGATAATAATTTCACAAGCTCAATCAGAAAAAGAAATAATTATAAAAAGTATAGTTCCATGACAAGAGCTCAACAATCCCTAAAAATACAAAAGTTATCGAAAAAAGGAAAGTGTCTTTCTCTTACTAAATATAGTCACCAAACTATTGTTAATATTACAATCTTCCAAATAATAAAAAAAATAAAAAATATTCTTCAAACAAATTTGGAATGTACAATCAAATAACTGAAAATTTGGAATAAATGCTTTTTCTTCCTCCAAATACTAATCTAATTTTTTTTTCCTGAATTATTTTTCCAACAAAACAAACAAGACTTATTAATATAGCCTACAATATTAAATATGAATGAAATAAGGTCAAGATAAATGTACTAATAGAAAATATGAATTTAACGGATATTAAAAGAAGTCACTTCATCATTGTAAAGCTTTCTACTCCTCCACTAAGCCTTATGAAGAACTATTTTACGAGCTCGTTGTGTGATGATGGTTGGTATTAGAAAAGACGGAAGAGAAGTCTTATTTATAGACAACAAAACCTCACACTTGGGACAAAATCAAGTATGGATGTCAATTTTCTACAAAAAATTATTTTATGAGTTTGTTGTGTGATGACCGTTATGATTTCAGTATTTTATAGAATTGGCTGTATTACTTATGACTCTTCAAAATGATTTTTGTAACTATACATGAGTTTATGACTCTTCAACTTGAATGATTTTTTGCCTCTTCTTCACCATTTTTCTCTTCCATATTCTCCGGTACTTTAATTTCTTCACTTTATTTTATTTCCACATTTTCAACTATTACTTATTTTTTCACTTCTTTTCTTCTACCCATTCAAGTGGTTCTATTTCCTCAGCTTCATCACCATGACACTTTTCTTCATCAACCATCTTCACATTTTTCATAATCTTCATTTGTAATCTTCATCCAACATTAATTCATTATATGAAAACTTAATTGTATGATCTAAGTCACAGTCTCCAACATCTTCCAAACATAACTTGGAGATCTAGACTGTCCAATAAACTCCCAAATATGAAGGTGTATTGCCTTTTACAATACTGTACTTACCTTTTCTACTTTCTTTTCACATATCATTTTGGACATGTCGTCATTTGACTTTTCACCAATAATATCCCACAAATAACATGCTTTAAGATAAAATGTAACAAGAAATCTCATTCCTTTATAATTAGAAAACATTGAGTTTTCACTATAAAATTCCTTATCACAAGCTTTTAGAGATCATCTTGGCTTTGATTGTGGAGTATTCTAGGCGCGGCCTGACTTTTGTCCTGTTCAATTACTCAACTTACTTTAATAGGTTGAAGCCAGTAGGATCTCTTGTCCGTGGCTTTGATATTAATTTTTAAAAATCAACAAAGTTTTGACGTTAATTTGTTAATTTTACTCTAATACTACTTAGCTAGAAATGAAGTATCAACTCAACCAAGGCATCTTAGGATTACTAGTTGAGGAGGAGATACACAAACTTTTGTCCTTTACAATTTTCTCTTTTACGTTTTTTTTTTTTTTGATGGCCAACAAGACAAAAAAGAAACAAAACAACTAAACAACCAAAGCCATTGAAATATCAGAGAATAGAGCTTTAGTGAAGATACTAGGAAGCTCCTCTATCCAGAATTGGTCCTCTGAAAAACTACACGCCTGAGTAGCAAAATTGTGGCTAACCATGTTAGCAGATCGCCTAAAGTGAGAGCAAAAGATGTGATGGAAGTATACCATCTCCCTCTTGATTTCATCAAAAAAAATTACCCACAACTATTTTCTCTTTTACCTTTTACTTCCACTTTCTCACTTAAACTTCCAAGTTACAAAGTATTTATAAGTGTATCTATTCATGAACAATATTTATACATGAACCATATTTAATAGGATCACATTTCAACACACCTTTTAGACTCTTCACACACGACTCATAGTAATACTAATTAATTAAGTACATGAACTTATTCTAAAAATGACTCTTCAATTACATTCATGAACATTAATAGGTAATTATCATTAGAGTGGTGCTTGGTATTTTCAATTCTGATATGTCAAAATATAATAAATTTGAAAATTACATAATGTGAGACTCAAATCATTATATCATGAAACATCACATTGAAAAAACAATTAGAAATATAATTTAGGGATTAATATCATTTTCCTTACAATTTTGGTAAAATTAAGTCTACTTTACAACACATGTACCCTTTAACTTAAACCCTTAAAAAAATTACTTAGCTGTTTAGAAGTATCACAATGTGGCCTTTTTTTTTTTTTTTGTTGTCGTTGTTTAAAATGCATGCAGTCCGATGAGCATGCAGAAAGTTATCTCAACAGTTGTGCTACATCCTTATCTAATAATCAATCATCAATTTACTGAATGTATTTTATTTGAACAATTTATTCTGCTCAGCCAAATACATGAAAGGGAAAGAGACACGAAGAAAAATACAGGAAAATAGAAGAAGAAAAAAGCAAAGACACCTCAAAAGGAGGATTCGATCTAAGCTTTCTCAAACCCAGCTTCACTGCCTCCATAATACATGGCAGTTTTTATTAAGGGAACAACAACAGGACTCGGATTACTTAATTAAACATAGGAAAGAATGGCAAATATAGTTTGTATCACGGTAAGTAAAAGCAAAAAAATAGCAGCAAGCAACGAAAGGATGGCCCATGGACTGTTGAAATATTTCTGCATTAAGCTTGCCCGCCATTTTTTCAGACGTTTCTTACAGTACTTATTCACGTCTTTGGAAACTTGTGAGTAACAGAATTCTGGAGAGATGTAGACATTATTTCCAAGGTTGTTAAAAATTTTGGAAATCACTTCATCATCACCTAACCAGTTATTAATAATTCCACGGTGCCGAAGTTCCTGAGCATCCTTTGCTGAATTGATGAGGCGATCCATGAAGATGCAATAGTCAGTGACACGTTTTGAATGAGCACCCCAAAGATATTGTTCATATGCAATTAGATTTCTGAAGAGGCACTCTGTATTATCGTCAATGGGCAACGGAGGGATTTTCATGACCCCATTTCGGATATTGAATTTTATGTCCAACAAAGAGGTATATTCCTTGGCCTGCTTGAACTTAATCCCAGTTTCTACCAGCTCTGTGGTACATTTTATGAACTCATTTCGAGGTGACTCACTTTCATTTCCAGGTGACCCACTTTCAGACAATGTAGGGAACCAACTATCATGTATGAGGGATAGCAAATGAATTTCATTATCATCATCGTCGGTACCTTGTGGCATTATAGCAGAAGATTCTAAATCCTCTGGACTTGGCGATATTAAAGGTTGTACAACCATGGAAGATTCTGAAACAGGACGTACTATTGCTAACATTTCACGAAACAAACGCAAGACCATGTCGGTGATGTTGGATTGTGAGTCTGAAGGCTTGATCTGTCGAGATGGGTCCATTTCCCTAAAAAAAAACCGGGCCATCTCACTGAGTTGTTGTGAGAGTGAAGGCTCGATAAGCTCAACCAACCGAACGAGTATAAAGAATGGAAGTTGATTTTCATATAGTAATAAATCACGCCGTATACTACCCCGGGGTTGAACCAAATCGAAAATCGGATCATCCCCTTCTCTTGATGTTCCCTCCATATGCCTCCAAAATAACTCAATGATAAAGCACCCATCAAGAAGCATCATTTCAACAAACTTATCATCATCCTCAAGAGTTCTTGGAGTGTCGACATAGCATTCGCGATCATCCTCAAGAGTTCTTGGAGTGTCGGCATAGCATTCGCGTGCTTTTTTTTTCAAGTCTCTCATGGCCTCGTCCATCTGCTGCAAGAGTACTTCTTGTTTCTGTACACTTGTCCCCTCACTTCGTTCAAGAAGCAATTTCAGATACCGTAATTTGTGCTCTTCCATCGCTTGTACATTCTTTTTTTCACGATGATAAGGACCAATTGAGAGTATTTCTGGTTCATAAGCTTTCTTATTTTCCATGCGTAGTCGATCATGAATTTTGAACAAACAGGACTTAGAGGGTGTATGAGATAAGCAAGCAAACTTTTCTTTAATATTAGCGCTTAGAGGCATAAAGGGTGCCTGATTAGCTGATTCAGCTCCTTCTTCAGCCATCTTTATCACCTGGAATTAGAAAAATATTCTGTAGTAAAACAAATTTCCAAGAATGTCAAAAAAAAAGAAAGAAAAGTAGAATATATAAAATATCTAAAATCAAATTACAAATAATGGCATAGTTAAAAGAATTTTTATGTCAAACAATTTTTTAGTTGCTATAAGGCACAAATCCAATGAAGCTTGCTTGTTTTGTTCTTTCGATTTTTTCTAAACAACAAAATGAAAGTTTAATGTCTGTCAGAAAAAACGGGTTAAAAAAAGGGCCAGTGAGATGCAAAACATAATGGCATTGCTGATCAATGCAACATAAGAAGTTTTTAATAGCTGCTAACCTATTTATATATATATATATATATATCTACTACTATAATAAAAAGCGAGAGTTGGTAGTTGGTTTTCTCCCCTTACATGCTTTTTTTTTAAATGAACTTTGGCAACAATTTGTTTTTATATGTTTTCAGTCTCATCACAAGCACATAGTAGACCCACAATATGGGATTTCATTACAAAACAAAAGTGACAAATATGCATTTAAAAAATAGTTTTCTTTGGTTTTGGCTTCCGTCACAAGCACATCATGGCCCGTGGCCCCCACACTGGGTCCCCCAACACAACAAAGGTAAAATATACACATTTGCCGTCATGTTTTTCTGTCTTTATAGCTTCATTATACCTCTTGCCATTTTTCCTTCTTTTGTAATTGATAGTTGCTGTGGGTCATTGTGAAGGATTTAGAAGGGCTTATCATATTAAGCTTAATTTTTTGTATCTATTTGAATTTTTTTTAATAGGTCCACACATCACAACAAAAATTTATAAGCTCATCTGATGTTAAAAAATTAAATATTTTAAAATAACAAAACTGCCTTCACTTATACTTCTAATTTTATTCCAAGATATTAAAATGATCATACTTGTAGATAAGATCCGAAAACACATTAAAATGACATGTTAATTAATGTTTAATTATATAAAAATTAAATAAAAAAATGTAGAAATTAAACAAAAATATGTGTTTTGTAAAAGTTGTAAGTCACTACTTTAAGTAAATATTCAACTCTAAAGAAAAAATATTTTCTTAATAAATTTAAATTGAGTTATTTTCATTTATCATAAGTCTATATAGAGAAAATAAAATATTTTTTTATAATTTTTTTTAATTAAGCTAATTCCAATTATTGTATGACAATAATGTCCATTTATAATATAATTGAGCAAACAATTATTGTTTGGTCCGGGATTAATGATCATGGCCAATTATAAATTGTCATGTGTATAACATATTGGAGTTTTAGGAGACAAAAAATAATTTTGATATACATGACAAATCATGATTGGTCTTGTTTATATTTCGGGACCATATAATAATTTCTCTAGTTTGTAGCTTTGGATTTTTAGCTACAAACTGTAAATACATATTGTTGCCTCATAAAAAAAAAAGATTTATAAAATATTATTTAGTAAATTACCAATAGAAAGTTTTTTAAATGACTTGGAGGGACACTGTTAACGCAATGGTTAAATAATCAAGTTTTCAATTATATATGTGTAGAATGTTATTGGATTATGATTTCTGACTTTTGAAATAGAAGTATGAAATTATGATAGATTTTTGAATAAATTACAATGACATCCCTTGAGATTTCTGAAATTAAACTGACATACTCTCTAGTTCAATTTTTTAAAAATGACAATATTGCGCCTTCATGTTTTTTTTAAAAAAATTTTTGACCATTTTTTTCTAACTATTTCTTTTTCATTCTTAAATAAATATTAATTAGAATATTCTTGGGCTAAAAAATATAAATTATTTATTTAAAATTTAATTTTATATAAAATGGAAAAAATTATTTAAAAAAAGTTAGAAAAAAAAAGTTTCTTTCTCTTACTAAATATGGTCACCAATCTATTGTTAATCTTCCAAAAAAAAAAGAAAAAAAATTCTTGAAACAAATTTAGAATGTACAACCAAATAACTGAGAATTTGGAATAAATGATTTTTCTTCCTCTAAATACTATTCTTAAAAAAATATTGTTTTCATGAATTTTATTTTTCCAACAAAACAAACAAGACTTATTAATATAGCCTATAATATTAAACATGAATGAAATAAGGTCAAGATCAATGTAGTAATAGGAAAAAATGAATTTAACGGATATTGAAAAAACTCACTTGATTATTGTAAAGCTTTCTACTCCTTCATTAAGCCTTGTGAAGAACTATACGGTAGAAGAAATGAGAAAGAAGATAAGGAAGTTGTTAATAGATCGAAAAGAAGAGATAAGCCTTATTTATAGAGGGAGAAACCTCACACTCAAGTATGGAGGGAAATTTTCTGTGAGATCATCACAAACATATGACGAATTCATAAAATAATTTTGCGTATCTTATCACTTCAATTCAACAATTATCTTGGACTTAATTAATTTTAGAATTGCAAGTGTTTAAGTAATAAAAGTGACAATTCAACAATTATCTTGGACTAAATTAATTTTAAAATTACAAGTGTTTAAGTAATAAAAGTGACAACAAATGATGCGTGTGATCATGTAGATTATGAGAACCAATAGTCCAGTGGTGATGGAAACATCTACAACTAAAAATAATTGGAGGGTTTCGTGTGGTGAATCAGTGACTACAGCTGGCAAATCACTGACATTTTTTTTTTAATTAAAACTTTGTTTGAATTCATTGCAGATTACCCTTTGTTTGTCTCCAAGGACTGAGGATCATAAATGGCTTCCTTCCTAGTAGCTGAAGCCATGTCAAAGAATGGTTTTATTTCTCCTTCCTTTCACATTTCTGTTTTGAAATGGACCCTTGCTGTTACCATCGAAGGATTTTAGGAAGAAGAACAGAACTTTCTCTCTCTTCCAATTAACTTTTGAATCTCTTTTCTATAATATTCATACTACATCCACTTTTTTACTATTCGTAACTGGATCTAAAATGGGTGTTAGAATAGATGCTCTCTTAGAACATGAATAGTACATTAATATGGATCATATCCGTAATTGGAGGGATGTCTCTCCTCCTAAAGTCACTCTTAAAGTCACTCTAACAACATAAATAAAACAGCATGACAAAAAAAGATTCAATTGATTGATTCCAAATAATAGAATTAAGATTTTGTTGAATTGAGTTAAATGCACAATAATTTTATTTAATATTTTTTTTGACAAGTATAAGATTTTTGGCATAAAAATAAGATATGCATATATATATATACATATATATATATATTCCTGTTGCTCATACACTTTCTTCATAAAAAGATTATATATTGTATCTATTTTAAGGAATAACATTTTTATTCGCGCATATGTTCATCTATCTAACAAATAATCAGCTTACTTCAGTTATAAAGTCAACAAAATAATAATTTTAGACTCTACCTTAAAAAAAAAAATCATATTTATATATTATTTACAGTATAGCACATATTAAAAGTATAAGTACGGACACAAAAAACACACAAGTCTAGGCTAAGAGAAAAAACTCAGAACAAAAAGATCATTATAGAATCATATTTCACCTTTTTATCCAACAATCACACAAAGTTGACCAATGGTCAAATTTGTTCTCAAATAAAAAAGCTAAATATTTTTATTAATTATAACTCTTTATTTTAATAAACTCGTTTTCTAATATTTTCTTATTGAATGAGTTGTACCCCTCTACCAAATTTAAATACATTCTTTTACATCCAACAATGATAAATCAATTAAAAAGAATATGTTAGCAAAACTTAAATACAAAAATTTAATTATTAATTTTTTATTAAAAAACGTGAAAATAATAAATTTAAATTTAAAACTATTAATATTGACAAATAAAACGGCCTTATTTAGAATTTTCATTTTTGGCCTCAAATTTTTTCGAGTTGGCCTGCTAATGATAATGATTTCACAAGCTCAATCAGAAAAGGAGAATTTTTGAAAGGGGAGTAGTCTCATGTACTAGAAGAAATAATTATAAAAAGTATAGTTCCATGACAGGAGCTCAACAATCCCCAAAAATACAAAAGTTATCGAAAAAATAGTTACAGAGAAAAAAGAAAGTGTCTTTCTCTTACTAAATATGGTCACCAAACTATTGTTAATATTACAATCTTCCAAATAATAAAAAAATATTCTTCAAACAAATTTGGAATGTACAATCAAATAACTGAAAATTTGGAATAAATGATTTTTCTTCCTCCAAATACTATTCTAAATTTTTTTTCCTGAATTATTTTTCTAACAAAACAAACAAGACTTATTAATATATATAGCCTACAATATTAAATATGAATGAAATAAGGTCAAGATAAATGTACTAATAGAAAATATGAATTTAACGGATATTAAAAGAAGTCACTTGATCGTTGTAAAACTTTCTATTCCTCCACTAAGCCTTATGAAGAATTATTTTATGAGCTCGTTGTGTGATGATCGTTGGTCTTAGAAAAGAAGAGAGAGAAGCCCTATTTATAGACAACAAAACCTTACACTCTGGGACGAAAATCAAGTATGAATGGCAATTTTCTACGAAAAATTATTTTATGAGTTTGTTGTGTGATGACTGTTATGATTTCAGTATTTTATAGAATTTACTGCATTACTTATGACTCTTCAAAATGATTTTTGTAAACATACTTGAAGTTTATTACTCTTCAACTTGAATGACTTTTTTGCCTCTTCGTTACCATTTTTCTCTTCCATATTCTCTGGTACTTTAATTTCTTCACTTTATTTTATTTCCACATTTTCAACTATTTCTTATTTTTTTCACTTCTTTTTCTTCTACCCATTCAAGTGGTTCAATTTCCTCAGCTTCATCACCATGACACTTTTCTTCATCAACCATCTTCACTTGTAGGACCCAAAAATTACTCTGATATCAAATTGTTGAACAAAAAATAAGAGAAGAACTCTTCAACAAACCACTCAAGATCGCAATCTTAAGTAAAATGAGAACTACAATTCTTTGCAATAATCCAAGAACGAGACCAAACTTTGATTTTTTCGCAGCTTCCCAAGATCGAACTTGGCTTTGATAAGTTACTCCAAGATCGTAACTGTCTCTGATAAGTTATCTCAAGATCGTAACTGGCTCTGATAAATTATCCCAAGATCGTAACTATCTCTGATACCAATTGTGGGACCTAAAAATTACCCTGATGTTTAATAAAAATTTAAGCTCAAAAAATTAAAATAGGTAAAAAATTTAAGCTCAAGAAACATAATTTTTATTGTGTTTCTTTAGGAAAATAGAAGTGACATTTTTTAGGAAAAAAGACAGTTATATGAATCTGATTTTTAAAGAGAATTTTCTCTTTCTTATTAACCAAAATTTTAATAAATTTTAATTTTTCTCTTTTACTTTTCAATATTTATGAAATGCTAACGTATGATAA
Organism: Nyssa sinensis; assembly: GCA_008638375.1. Classification (NCBI taxonomy): domain Eukaryota; kingdom Viridiplantae; phylum Streptophyta; class Magnoliopsida; order Cornales; family Nyssaceae; genus Nyssa; species Nyssa sinensis. Next base: position 2,234,646 of record CM018031.1, on the reverse strand, counting down.
TAAATTTGCAACCTACCAATTGGTGCGGTGATGATGATTTCTACCTACAAAGTTGTTAGAATTAAAGAGGAATCATTTTCATGTGGGGGATATAAAATATAGTTGTAAAATTCTAATTAAATTGTTGGACAAAATAGTGAAATTAAGAAAAAAAATAGATGTCTCTGTCCTTTTTTATTTTTTTATTTAGGTAAGTACAAAAAATTTATAAACTAAATAAAGACTGTACAAGAGAAAGAACATCAAAGAGCCATGCACCCATGCGGCAGCTCAGGGCTTGGCAGATTACTGATACTTAAAAGTCTCCTCCAACATGCAATAAATAAAATTGAAGTCTACCTTCAACAACTGTGGCAAATTTGATCATTTCCATAATCCCATACATTACACCTAACATCTGGTGCCATACGTAATATACTGACATCATTGGCATAACATCTGGTGCCATACGTAATACACTGACATCATTGGCATCGTAATGAGGAGAGTACTCCCTTAAATTGCCGAAGCTAATTCCCTCGTGACAGTAAATTATGTAGTGATAAATTCAATATATATATATATGTATATATATATGTACACACATATTATTTTGTGTTATTATTTGATGTGATATGATTGTCTCTTACAAAAACAAAAAAAAAAATTAAATTTTTTTGATATTTATTATAAGTAATTTTTTCATGAAATTTTAAAAGTTGTAGAGTTAGTGAAAGTATAATTATACAATATTTGAAATGATGTGGAACGACATCTTATTAAATAATTATACTTTGTCCAAAGAATATATTTTATACAACAATAATGTTAAGTTTATTTAAAAATCTTATAAAAAAATATTAATTTTCATGAATTGATAGTGTTATAATAACTGGATATCATATCATGAAATTTGAAAATAAAGCTAGCATTACTAACTGGATATTATTATTATTATTATTATTGTGCCTTTAAAGATTTATATTTAGCATATATATTTTTTTAAAAAAAGAATTGCTTTAAAGAAGGGGAAATTGACAGTTGGTAGTTTCTTTGGATGTGGATCATTTTTTATTTGGGTAAACTCTGATTCCCCTAAGTTGACTTATTTATTTATTTATTTTCTTTTTTCAGTTCTAACCTCCAACTTGCAAATAAATAAAAACTTACACATTATACACAAAGTCAGTACTATACACAATTAATTTATCTGAATTAGGGAGGAGAGTACTTTACTGGGTAGCACCTTCCTGAGATGTAAAACAGGGATGGAATCTGATGAAATTCTAATGGAATTAAAGATAAACAATTAAATGATATCAACCAACAAAGTTGATAGAATTAAAGAGATGGGTAAATATTTTTGTACGAAACAATTAAATATTTTTTTTGTACGAAACAACAAAGTTGAATTATATACATTCACTAGGTGGTTTGGCTGTTTGCAAGTGTGTATTTGGTCTGCAAAAAAGTCTGTAAAAAATACAACTCAATATTTTTTTCAGAACAAGAATTAGTTTTATATAGTTTTGTAACTAAAAACAGATTTTGATTTGCAGTAAATATACACTGTTTTAGAAAAACTAAATTTTGGAGGAAAAAAAACAATAAACTGAAAAGCCGGATTTGAAACTGAAATTCCAAAATTGAATTCTAACAAAAAATTAGTATTCTGGATATGGAAAACAGATCAAAGAATTGAAAATAAAGATTACAAAAATGTACTATATTTGAACAGAACTGAAAAAATACAAAAAAATGATGTAAACCAAGTCTAGCATTTGACGCTGTTTCTTTAAGACAGAATACACCATTGTAATACAGTGCTAACGAATTTCTGTGATGTATGCCTCCCAAGATAAAATGGTTATCACACAGTGATTAAACACAACTTTCTTTATGCACAGCAAACCAGAAATGTTTGAACTCTCTAATTATATGGATGCACTGAATGATATGAAGTATATGAATTATGTAGTGACAGTGTGTTTATATAAACTTCTTCGTGCATGTTTGGTACATGCTTGAAGCTTTGGTTGTGTCTGTTTGCAGTCGCACCTAATGAAGAAGACGTCCATTCAATTAAAATTCAAACCAAACGTAATCGAAAAACAACAACATTTTTTAATTTTAAACCAAAATCAAACGTAATCACACAAGGAATCAGAAACGTTTGAACTCTCTCTTATATGGATGCACTGAATGATATGAAGTATATGAATTATGTTGTGACAGTGTGCTTATATAAACTTCTTCGTGCATGTTTGATACATGCTTGAAGCTTTGGTTGTGTTTGTTTGCAAGCAGACACAGTCGTACCCAATGAAAAAGACTCTATTTAGTCAAAATTCAAATCAAACGTAATCGCAAAACAATAATATTTTTAGATTTTAAACCAAAATTAAACGTAATCGCAAAACGATTAAACGATAGCGCTTTTAAAAAAATATTTAAATGAATTTTCCCCCCAAAAAATATATAAACAACGGCCAAGCCCAGGTCCAAAATTGGTTCAATGTGTATGCTAGGTCCTCTCCCATCAACAAAACTTGGGTACCTCTAAGAACCTAAACATTCATTCAATGTCATTGTATATATAGTCTTTAAAAGCCTTGTATCCATTATGTGGGACACAAGTTTCAAGTTTTTGTTACCATTTTCAAGTTGTGATGTTTGGAGGCAATTTGGCATTTACTCTTTAATGGTTTTGAGCAACTCAGTATACGTATTAATCTCCTCATGGAGGAGAACATATTTTCATGTGAACCTATCAAAATTAATGTGTGAGACCTACTTTAATTTTAACTCAAAGATAGTAAAAAGAAAAATTATGTTCAAAAACCCATTATTTCTAATTTTCTTTTTTATTTTGATAGTAAAAAAACAAAAAAACAAGAGACTTTGTTCCATCAATATTAGGGAAGCCAAACCTGCAGTAGTTCTGCTAGCAAAATACCAAAAAAATAAATAAATTTATAGGACTGAAAATGAATCAAGCAATGGATTCTCCAAACTTGATTCATTAATAAATTAATGAATTTTAAATTATTTTTACAAATTTGACATTTATATTTGAAACGATATTAAATAAATTTTTAATTAAGATGATCACAACCTAAGCTTGAGTCGTGTTTCAGTTAAACTCAATAAATTAGTGAATTTTAGAATATGTTTAAACTTGTTTTTGTTCATCTTATAAACTTCTTTTGTACAAAATAAACTTTTGTTTAAAAATTAGAAATTGTAAGACCAAATTTGGTATGCTGAAATAAATACTAAGAGAATTAAATAAATTAAGAAATTAAATCGCTTGAGATGGGAATGAAATAAAAATGATAGCGCAAGTGGGATGTGAGAGAACAAGTGGGATGCTTGCTAAGTAAAAAGTTGTTTCTTAGTTCCGGTACATTGTATTTTAGTCAACGAATGAAAGTCAACGAATGAAAGCCACAATAGCAGAATGTATGGGATGTTCATTGGACCGAGTGCAATGCACTCTGAGACCCATAAATTAAGTGCAATACAGCTTAGAAAATCTAATACAGGGAACAAAGGCTTTGGGCTCTTTATCACCCTAAAGTTGCTAACCTAATATTCTGATGAAAGAGTCTAATCACATAACCCACAATGTTTAGGTCTAATTTTTTAGGAATAAGTTTTGTAGTATTTTATATGCCAACAAAATCTTTTCACCCAACTGATGTGGGATACCACATTTGTCCAATATGACTATATAGTTGTGGTGTCTATTCAAATATCTCTGTCCGTAAGTAGATATTTTAGAAGCTTTAATCTAATACTCATATTCTACATCAATTGAGTGATAATAATTTAATTAATATATGAGACACCACAAGTTTTATTACTAATAATTTAAATTGAAACTTTTTAGTCATAATATTGTAAATTTTTTGTTCAAATTATTGGGACAAAGAACGTAGGACGTTATATTTAATCTAAATCTATGAGAGATGCCATTTGTAACATGTCAAGTCTGCTAACCCGTTAACATAATTTCTTTTTAAAAAGGTACAAATCATAACACTACTGTCAAAGTGACGAGTAGTAGAATTTCTTTTTAAAAGTAGTACTAAAATGAGTCTTGTAATATGAATTGTGAACTTTTTATTGGTCTTGAATTATAAAAAATTGATTAATTAAATCCTGTGAGATTCCCTTATACTCTCAGGACAGTATAATTATGATAGTTTACACTATAGTATTTTCATAGTAGCATGTGACGGCTCCTTGCGATGGTAAAATGTTGTGGTTATAAAACATTAGAACATTGTGACTTTGACTAAAAATGGAAAACCAATTCGTTGAAAGCACCTGCAAATTGCAATTTCTAGTTAATCACCCTAATTACGGCCTCTAATCATGTGTTATTCTTGATTTACTTGTTTTTGACTCGACAAAAGGACTTATATTGAGATTTTCCTTTATAAAAATCTTCTAATCTTTTGTTCTACCTTTTTTTTTTTACCTTCTCACGTCCTTGAAAACATCCGGTTCACATGCGCATGCAATGTACCTACCATAGGAAACTTTGTTTGTACATACATAAAGTCTTACTTTAACTGGACTTGTATGCCGGTTGTGGTATAAATGACCACATTTGGCCACCACCATAGCAGAACCATAATCCACTTACTGAACAATGGAGCCCATGTTATGGATATAGATCTTATTGAATTTCAAATGGTAAAAGAGATGAACACTATTGATAACTGATAGAGAATTCACTGCATTACTTATGACTCTTCAAAATGATTTTTGTAAACATACATGAAGTTTATGACTCTTCAACTTGAATGATTTTTTGCCTCTTCTTCACAATTTTTCTCCTCCATATTCTCCGGTACTTTAATTTCTTCACTTTATTTTATTTCCACATTTTTAACTATTTCTTATTTTTTCACTTCTTTTTCTTCTACCCATTCAAGTGGTTCAATTTCCTCAGCTTCATCACCATGACACTTTTCTTCATCAACCATCTTCACATTTTTCATAATCTTCATTTGTAAACTCAGCTTCATCCAACTTTCATTATATGAAAACTTACTTGTACGATCTAAGTCAATAGTCTCCAACATCTTCCAAACATAACTTGGAGATCTAGACTATCCAATAAACTCCCAAATATCAAGGTGTATTGCCTTTCACAATACTGTAATTACCTTTTCTTCTTTCTTTTCACCTATCATTTTGGACATGTCGCCATTTAACTTTTCACCAACAATATCCCACAGATCACATGTTCTAAGATAGAATCTAATAAGAAATCTCATTCTTTTATAATTAGAAAACATTGAATTTTCACTAAAAAAATTCATTATCACAAGCTTTTAGAGATCATATTGGCTTTGATTGTGGAGTCTTCTAGGCGCGGCCTGGCTTTTGTCCTTTTCAATTACTCAACTTACTTTAATAGGTTGAAGCCACTAGGATCTCTTGTCCTTGTCTTTGATATCAATTTTTAAAAATCAACAAAGTTTTGACGTTAATTTGTTAATTTTACTCTAATACTACTTAGCTAGAAATGGAGTATCAACTCAACCAAGGCACCTTAGGATTACAAGTTGAGGAGGAGATACACATAAACTTTTGTCCTTTACAATTTTCTCTTCTACCTTTTTTTTTTTTTTTAATGGCCAACAAGACAGAAAAGAAACAAAACAACTAAATAACCAAAGCCATTGAAATATCAGAGAATAGAGCTTTAGTGAAGATACTAGGAAGCTCCTCTATCCAAAATTGGTCCTCTAAAAAACTACGTGCCTGAGTTGCAATATTGTGGCCAACCATGTTAGCAGATCACCTAAAGTAAGCAAAAGATGTGACAGAAGAAGTGTTATCTAAAATCTAATCTATCCTACATGGTGTTCCTATGATGTTGAATGCTAAACAAGACATCTTGGTCTGGAAGATTAACTCCTTTGGTCTCTTCTTAGTTAAACCCCTATACTCATGCTTTGATTGCTCTTTAGCCCCAAATATGCAGATTGTAAATCTTATTTGGTATAATGCAGCCCCTCCAAAAGTTTAGTTCTTCGGCTGGTTGGCTGGAATAACTTTACCAAAATCGCTAATTATCTACTCAAGTCAGGAATTCTCAACTCCATTGATGAATGCTAATGCCCCTTCTGCGATTTGGAACTCGAAACCACAGATAATCTTCTTTTATTTTGTAGTGAAGTTTGGAAAATCTTGTCAGATTGTACCAGCTGGTGGGATCTTCAATGGGCATCACCTAACTCTATCAAAGCAACCCTTCATTGGTGGCAAAGTTTTAACTTCAAGAAGGAGCATAAGCTGATCTGGGAGACAATCCCCTTCACCATCATGTAGTCTATCTGGAAGTTAAGGAATGAATGTATCTTCAACAAGGCTAAGCCACACTGGATTCATGTTCGAGATCTGATTAAATCCAAACTTGCTTTTTGGATAAAATCAAAAAAATGGGGCTCTTCATACTCCATCAACGATTTGATCTTCAACATTCAGAATATAATTAGCTGTCGCTGAGTTATCCTCCAGATTGAAGCTCGTCCTGGTTAAGAGCAGGTCCAAAGCCTTGTTCACCAATTCAAGTTGCCTTCTTCTCTAGGGCCTCTGTAGTTTTAGCTTCTCCAACTTCTGGTGCCGTAGTTTTTCCTTGTAGCTTTGGCTAGTGGTAGTAGCTTGTTATATCTTAAGCTTTTTCAGTAGTTCTGCGTGATGAAAAGGTTGGCTAATGGTTGGAGTTTCCCTTCCCTTGCTTTTGTTTCCTCATTTGCAGTACAGCTTGCTGCAGTATTCTTGGGTGAATGCAGTGGGGTGTTGCTTCCAATCAGTTGAAGGTAGCAGAACATCATGAAGCAAGTTTCCTGCAAGAATCTATGAGATTCTTTTGAACTGTTGCTGATTGTTGAGATTGCAGGAAATGATGATGGAATATCTGCATTTCAGATGGTCATAGAGGTAGGAGGAATTACTTTACCAATTATGAAGCAAGCACTCCTACAAGCAAGAGATGACAGAAAGAGTATTCTTGTTGAGATGTTGAAATGCTCACCTCCCCCTTCAAAATCCTTTCTAAGTTTGCGCCTCTGATTCATGTTATGAAGGTCCATCTAGAGAAAATTAATTGTATTATCAGTTCTGGTGGGAAGAAGATGAAGAGTATTATTGAAGAATCTGGGGTAGGAGCTATTGACACGCAAGATGATGGAATAGTGAAAATAACTGCAAAGGATTTGTTAAGCCTTGAAAAGTCTAAAGCTATTGTTAGTAACCTAACAAGGGTTTAAACTGTTGCGGATATCTACAGGAATTGCGAGATCAAATGAATAGCTCCTTATGAAGTTTTTGTTGAGATAGCACCTGTCCATGAGGGTAGCAGAACATCATGAAGCAAGTTTCCTGCAAGAATCTATGAGATTCTTTTGAGTTGTTTCTGATTGTTGAGGTGATATATTTTTGCTTCATTTTGTTGAATGAGTTGGAGTTTGGCAATATACTTATCTCTGCTATTTGCTTTTTGTTTGTACTGAAAAATTGGTTCCTTGCCAATTTCCCCTCTTTCTTGCTATTCCTGTTTGATGTAGTTGTGTTGTATCCTTTTTACATTCACGTTTACATCAATAAATTATATTTCTTTGCTGATAAAAAAAATAATAATAATTACCTACAACTGTTTTCTCTTTTGCCTTTTACCTCCACTTTCTCACTTAAACTTCCAAGTTACAAGGTATTTATATATAAGTGTATCTATTCACCTACGTACATGAATCATATTTAATAGGATCACATTTCAATACACATTTTAGACTCTTCACACACAACTCATAGTAATACTAATTAATTAAGTACATGAACTTATTCTAAAAATGACTCTTCAATTACATTCATAAACATTAATATGTAATTACTATTAGAGTGGTGCTAGGTATTTTCAATTGTGATGTGTCATAATATAATAATTTTAAGAATAACATAATATGAGACCTAAATCATTATATCATGAAACATTACATGAAAAATACAATTAGAGATATAATTTAGGGATTAATGTCATTTCCTTACCATTTTGGTACAATTAAGTCTACTTTACAACACATGTACCCTTTAACTTAAACCCATAAAAAAATTACTTAGCTGTTTAGAAGTATCACAATGTGGCCTCTTTTTTTTGTTGTTGTTTAAAATGCATGCGGTACGATGAGCATGCAGAAAGTTATCTCAACAGTTGTGCTACATCCTTATCTAATAATCAATCATCAATTTACTGAATATATTTTATTTGAACAATTTATTCTGCTCTGCCAAATACATGAAAGGGAAAGAGACAGGAAGAAAAATACAGGAAAATAGAAGAAGAGAAATACAGGAAAATAGAAGAAGAGAAAAGCAAAGACACCTCAAAAGGAGGATTCGATCTAAGCTTTCTCAAACCCAGCTTCACTGCCTCCATAATACATGGCAGTTTTTATTAAGGGAACAACAACAGGACTCAAATTACTTGATTAAACATAGGGAAGAATGGCAAATATAGTTTGTATCACGGTAAGTAAAAGCAAAAAAATAGCAGCAAGCAACGAAAGGATGGCCCATGGACTGTTGAAATATTTTTGCATTAAGCTTGCCCGCCATTTTTTCAGAGTTTTCTCACAGTACTTATTCACGTGTTTGAAAACTTGTGAGTAATAGAAATTTTGAGAGGGGTAGACATTATTTCCAAGGTTGTTAAACATTTTGGAAATCATTTCATCATCACCTAACCAGTTATTAATAATTTGACGGTGCTGAAGTTCCTGAGCATCGTCTGCTGAATTGATGAGGCGATTCATGAAAATGCAATAGTCAGTGACCCTAAAATATGGTTGGGGTACACATTTTGATCGTTGGGATACACATTTTAAATAAGTACCCAAAGGATATCGTGGGTGTACACATTTTGAATGAGTAGCCCAACGATATCGTTCATATGCAATTAGATTTCTGAAAAGGCACTCTGTAGTATCTTTAATGCACAATGGAGGGATTTTCATGACCCCATTTACGAATTTTATGTCCAACAAAGAGGTATATTTCTTGGCCTCCTTGAACTTAATCCCAGTTTCTACCAGCTCTGTGGTACATTTTATGAACTCCAATCCATGATTTTTAGGTGACTCACTTCCACACAATGGAGGGAACCAACAATCATGTATGAGGGATTTTATGAACTCCAATCCATGATTTTTAGGTGACTCACTTTCAGACAATGAAGGGAACCAACTATCATGTATGAGGGATAGCAAATGAGTTTCATTATCATCATGGACGGTACCTTGTGCCATTGTAGCAGGAGATTCTGAAACCTCTGAACTTTGGCATATTAAAGGTTGTAAAACCTCTGGACTTTGACGTGCTGACCTTATAGTGGAAGATTCTGAAACAGGACGTACTATTGCTAACATTTCACGAAACAAACGCAAGACCTGGTCGGTGATGTTGGGTGAGTGAGAAGGCTCGGTCTGTGGAGATGGTCGCATTTCCTTAAAAAAAAGCAGGGCCATCTCACTGAGTTGTTTTTGTGAGAGTTAAGGCTCGATAAGCTCAACCAACCGAACGAGTATAAAGAATGGAAGTTGATTTTCATATAGTAATAAATCCCGCCGTATACTCGCCCGGGGTTCAACCAAATCGAAAATCGGATCATACTACTATAATAAAATGCAAGAGTTGGTAGTAGGTTTTCTCCACTTACATGCTTTTTTTTAAAAAAAACAATTTGTTTTATATGTTTTCAGTCTCATCACAAGCATATAGTAGACCCACAATGGATTTCATTACAAAACAAAAGTGACAAATATGCATTTAAAAAATAGTTTTCTTTGGTTTTGGCTCCCGTCACAAGCACATCGTGGCCCGTGGCTGCCACACTGGGTCCCACAACACAACGAATGTATAATATACACATTTGCCATCATGTTTTTCTGTCTTTATAGCTTCATTATACCTCTTGCCATTTTTCCTTCTTTTGCAATTGATAGTTGCTGTCGGTCCATTGTGAAGGATTTAGAAGGGCTTATCATTTAAGTTTAATCTTCTATATCTTTTTGATTTTTTTTTAATAGGTCCACACATCACAACAAAAAATTATAAGCTCATCTATGTTAGAAAATTAAATATTTTTTTTAAAAAAAACCTGCCTTCACTTATACTTCTAATTTTATTCCAAGATATTAAAATTATGATACTTGTAGATAAGATCCGAAAACACATTAAAATGACATGTGAATATTTAATTATATAAAAATTAAATAAAAACATGTAGAAATTAAACAAAAATATGTGTTTTGTAAAAATTGTACTGTAATGCAATTGTCACTACTTTAAGTAAATATTCAACTCTAAAGAAAAAAAAGAAAAAAATTCTTCAAAAAAGGTTAGAAAAAATGGTTAAAATTATAAAATAAAAATAAACAAATTGCAAGGGGCAATTTTGTTATTTTCAAAAAGAAATTGGATTTAAAGGGAGGTTAGTCTAGTTTGTTAGAAAAAGTATGAGAAATTTATGTATAAGTTTAAAAATCTCATGAGAAATTAGTATAATTGATAGAAATTTTAAAAATGATTAGTGTAATTTACTTTAAATTTTTCGATTATTTACCGTCAACTCCAACATCAATTTTTTTTGGATGATCAACCATCAACACTAATTGTAATTTTTTTGTGTCTCAATAAGAAAAGAAAGATGATATGTAAATGTTAGTTTTAAAAATTTATTATTATTATTATTATGTTAAAAATGGGGACAAAAACCAACAAATCCCAGTGCGGGCACAAAAACTAATTATGTATGTATGTGTATATATATATATATATAACACGATTGAGGAGGGAAAAAGAGCAGCGCTGGCCAACTTTTTGAGAATTAATCCAATACATCATGATTTAGCGTAACGTATAATTTCAAACATGAAATGATAAGGTCAAAAGTACTCGGTTGAATACTAAAGTGTGAGCAAAGTGGCCTTGAATTTGTTACAATACCACGGAAATCAGATTGACCTGCAAAGCTTTGTGTACATTTAAAGGAGATTATTATCTCTGGCTTATCTAGAAAGGTTGGCACAAAAATAGAGAAAGAAATTAATACAAGAATAGTGCAATACGATTTGAACACTATTAATCCAGTATATATAAATATATAAAACAGTTTGAAACAGAATGTAATATATATATATATATAAATTGATAGAAAAAACAAAACAGAAATTTCCAGAAAAAAAAAAAAAACAGAAATTGATTTTTCGAAAAAACAGGAAAACTATAGAAAACAAATAAAAACTAGATTACAGTATGATAATAGAACCAAAAAGTATGTTTTTCCTAATCAGAATCGAAAATAGAAAACTAAAACAAATTTACAGTATAATAATACAGTAATGGAAACAATACAAAGGTACTTACAAAAACTGGATTAAATCAAGGTAAGTGATCGTTACAATGTCCTTAAGAAAATTCGTCCTCGCAATGGTGCTCACGATCTTGGACGTTTGCCTTCCATGATACAATGATTTGAATCTCACAGAGTCAGCACTTTAATTTGTGAGTTTGTCAAACCAATAGTAGTTAGCTCTCTCTCAAACTCAAACACAGAATGTAAAAAACTCATGTAAATCGAATGCGTGAATGTGTGAATATTTGTAGATCTCTTCATGACTGTTTGGTACAATCATGAATGTTCAGTTGTGTCTGTTCATGGTAAACAGATACAGTCGCACTTCAGTCAAAATTCAAACCAACGCAATGGCAAAATGACATCATTTTGGATTTAAACAAAAAAAAAAAAAAAAACGTACTCACAAAATGGTGACGTTTTTGGTTTTCACAAAACGACAGCGTTTAAATGAAAAATTATTTAAATTAATTTTCTCCAAAAATATATATACGACGGCCCAAGCCCAAGCCTGGCTTGTCCCGATGCGGCGGTGCGCACGTGTATGGTGAACCAAGCATGTGCTAGAACCTCTCCCTTCCACAAAACTTAGGTACCCCTTGGGGCCCAAACCCTCCTCCAAGGTAAGTGTATATATACTCTTTAAAAGTTTATACCCATCCTATGTGAGACACAAGTTTTTTGCACAAGTTTCAAACTTTTGTTACCATTTCTAAGTAATGATGTTTGGAGTCAATTTCTCATTCACTCCTTAATAGTTTTGAGCAATCCAATATATAATCTTAATCTCCTCATAAAGGAGAACAAATTCTCATGTGAACCCACTAAAATTAATTTGTAGGACCAAAGATAGCTAATTATAATACTCAAAAACTTATTTTTTTTTGACAATCTCCCACGTAAATAAAATTGACTAAAAATAATTGCAAGTAATGCTGGTTCATAAGACTTTGGGTTTTCCTAGCGTAAGAGATCATTCACTTTGAAGATACAAGCCTCCAAGTTATTAGAAGATATGCTCTTTATCTCCCTGTCAATACTGATGATGAAATTATCTGCTTTGTCATCCTGCGGCCTGGGATTGCTGGCTCCCTCCATTGATTCTAAAATAATTGCATCCCATTTTTTTTCTTCTACTTTTCCTTTTCCATATTAAGGTCTACATCAAAATTTTAAGTGTATTGCTTACGTAATAAAAGTGACGTCAGATGATACTTACAATTGTTTAGTTTCTAATTAGTTAAAAATTCTGTATCCAGCAAAATAAAAATAAAAATTAAAATTTCTGAGTTCACCTCTATTTTCTTTGAAACATTTTCACCACTAGGAGATGTATCAGCTTGTTTACTACCCTTTTGGCAGAGATAAATTGTAATTCAGGTGTATTTATTAATTTTTGAATAATGTTATGTACACTGAATGATATATTTTTTTTATCATAATTTTTTTTACAACTTAAATAAAAAGTCAAAATACATTTATTAATTATAAAAATATTATTAATTTTTATCATTACTCTTTTTTAAAATTTAAATAAAAAGTCAAAACATGTTCATTAATTACAAAAATATTATTGACATGTCGTCTGAACCAAACCGATTTACGCATTTTTCTTAATTTGAACCCGATCAGTTTATCGGTCTACTTCTGACATAAGTTTCTCAACCCCTTACTTAGCTATTCTTCTATGTCGTTTAACTTAAGCCCATAAGCTTCATGTGGCCCACTCTAGACCACAAGATTAGCTGAGAAGTTTACCTCTTAATAATACCATACATTTATCTTAAGCTGACATATTATTTTAAAAAAATAATTTTATTTACTTAAAATAAATAATGTCATATTAGAATTCATTATTCATTATCATCTGTATTGAGTTAAGGTATTTTTTTTTGGTGAGAATTTGTTGCTCACCAAAGTTTAAGTCTTAGTTAAATTTTGGAACAAATCTTTACAAGTTTTCAATAAGATCTGTGTACGATACTATAGATAATCAAGCACATGCAACAACATACACAATCATGACCAGCTCTTGTATATTTCTCAAGGTATCGGATTATCTTCTCTATTTGTCTAAGTTTATATACGTGCCATATGTGTAATGTAATAATTTCTAATTATTTACGTTATCGAGTTAGCATTCACATTTATTAAAATAATTTCACTACTTTCATAATATGTAAGATGATATTTAGCATACATTTATCATAATATTTTGTTGTTAAAAATTTAATTAAAAATATCATTATATTTTACATTATTAGATAAAAAAATCTCTATAAGCTCGTATTTTTTTTCATTTATGTAAAATAGATGTATATTTTCAATTGATTTCAAGTAAAATTATTTTGAATTAAAACAAATTTAATTTATCCATATAAAAAATTATGATCAGTGCACCTATTGTAATACTCATAGACTCCATTTGAGCCTAATCGATATTTTTACACCTCATCTTAAGACTTTTGGATATATGAGCATGCATAAAAATACAACTCCTAACAAAGCTTCATAAATTAAATATATTTATTTTAAAAAAATTTACATCTCAAAATGAACTTATTACATCAAAGTACTAAAAAAGAATAAAGTAATTAAGGATATCATGTCATGGTCTGATAAATATATATATATATATATATATATATACACCTTTTAATTACGTACAATACAAATAAATACGTGTACTGGAATATAAAAAAATAAGCATATCCAATCTTTACCATAGACTCCATTTGAGCCTAATCGATATTTTAACACCTCATCTTAAGACAATTTTGGATACATGAGCATGCATAAAAATGCAACTCCTAACAAAGCTTCATAAAATTAAATACATCTATTTTCAAAAATTTTACATCTCAAAACGAACTTATTACATCAATCTACTAAAAAAGAATAAAGTAACGAAGGATATCATGTCATAGTCTCATAAATAAATAAATAAATATATATATATATATATATATATATATACCTTCTAATTACATACAATACAAATAAATACGTGCACTGGAATATAAAAAAATAAGCATATCCAATCTTTACCATAATTTACATCCATCGAAGTGGATATTACGTTTCACAAATAAAAGGATCAATAACAACCATCACATATATAATAAATAAATATTCAGATAAGTAAAAAACTGATCTGCACATACCCTAAAAATTAAATCCATGCATACATCATTGAATCCTTATGTCTAAAGCTTTCTCATGCATTTTCTTAAAAAAAATTATATTAATTTTTCTATAATGTTTAATAAAATTTTGGGTCAAAAACAAAATTTTAAGCTCAAAAAATTAAAATAGGTAAAAATTCACCAAAAGAAATATTTTAGGCTTCTAAAAGTGTACTTAATTATAATATCAAAAACAACCTTTGGAATTTAAAAAAAGTCAATAAATCAGGTTTTAAACCTTTTTACAATAAAAAATTAGTTTTTAAATTTTAAAGGTAAAAAACATACATATTTAAACTCAAAATTAAGAGAGGCTGACACACTTTCCGAGGTGTAAAAAAATTCCGAAAGACATAACTTTCTATCAATAGTGGTGGAAGAGAAAAGTGTAAAATAAAAAATAGATAAGATGAAAGTACAGATTATATATAATTATATTTCAGAAGAAACATAATTTTTCTTGTGTTTTTTTTTTTTAAAAATAGAAGTGGCATTTTTCAGGAAAAAAATAGTTATATAAATCCAATTTTTAAAGAGAATTTCCTCTTTCTTACTAACGAAATTTTAATAAAGTTTATGGTGATGTTTGGTTATAAATCCAAAATCAAATTTTTTCATTTCATTATTTGAATATATGTTTGTTTTGTCATATTTAAAAATAAAATTCTAAACATTATTTAAAAAATATTTTGAATATCTTTTTCATCTCATTTTTTTTATTCTTTTCCTATCTACTCATATCTTACACACACCCCATGACCCCTTCTTTTCAATTACTGTGAGAACTGAATTGACCCCTTCTTTTCAGCCGACTGAATTTTGCTTCTCCATGTGACCAATTACTGTGAGAATTGAATTTTGCAACCATACGGACTACATCGCCTTAGCCATGTATGGTTGTGAGAATTTGTTTGGCCTTGGCAACACTTCTTCTCACCACAATCAACCGCATCTCCGTCTGTCTCGCTCTCTCTTCCCTCTCTCTCTCTCTCTCAACCCAACGACATCTCCTTTTGTCGATTGGGATCTGCAACTTTTCAACCCTAGCCGTAACAAATCTTTAAATGGATGTCTAGGTTCGAACCAAATCTGCACTCTCAGCAGAGCAGATCTCTTCTGCTACAAAAAATCTTCATACAGAGTGAAAGACAAGAGCCAATCCATCCATCAATCGGTTGGTCATCAACAATTAAATTTATAACTCCACCATAACTTGAGGTGCTCACTCCATGCCTTCAACGCACCGCGTGATCAGCAAAGGCCGAAAGAGGAAGGAACGAGAAGAGGAATCCGCATCGTCACATAGCCACACAGACGAAAATAGTGTTCCAGTCCCGCCGTCCCCCTTCAAGAAGGTAACAAAAATCTGTTTTATTTCTCTTTTTCCTTTTTCTTCCAGCTTTTTCACAGTTGCAATCAACTTTCATATCTGTGTTATCTCGCACTGTTTTCTCTTCTTTTCTTTCTAAAATGTTGAAGGCTATGGTCTTCTATGGGAAAACATTGAAGCTAGATTTAATGAAGTGAATGTGGTTAAATTTATTGTACGAGGAAAATGGAAGAACAAAAATGGTTTTTATTTTTCAGTTAATTCCCCTAGCTGTTTTCCATGGCAGAAAATAGAATAAAATTATAGGTTTATTTTTGTGGTAATTCCCTCTGCTGTCATTGATTTGCTTTTGTTTTCTATGGCAGAAAATATAATAAACATCTTGATATCTTTAGTATATATATTGATACCAATTTTTGGAGTGTTTTTTAATTCCTCAATTTACTAGATCTGCAAATAATTTAATTGACCTCGTTGATATTTCTCCATCAAGATACATTTTAAATTTGTTTGTTCACTATTTTTGGAAGATGGGCTGATATCAACGGCTTCAGTGCATTATGTGTGTGAATCAATGTACATTGTAGTTATATTCTGATTTTTGTATGACTGTCGAGCACTCTAATTTTTTGTATGGCATAACAAGATACTGTTGATTGAGATGTGTTTCTTGCATTATACATATATGACCAGTTTGTGTGCAAGTCACCTCTAAACCTACTTCTTACTTTCTGCTTTGGGTATCTACACTCATATTTAATATTTAAATTGTGATCTTCCAGTGGTTTGATATGTATACTCATATTCCATTGTATGAAAATTACAGTCATATTTAATATGTATGAATTTTTATAAAGGAGATTTTTTAATTAGATGGCTAAGCCAATTGATGATATGGAAGACTTGTCCACTGGCCACTTTACGCAGAAGAGGCCTTTATTAATTTAATGGTTGAACAAGTGAACCGCTCTGCTTTGGTTTCAAACACATTCCCGAAGAGCATTTGGTCTAGATTTGATGACCAATTGTATGAAAAATTGGGCAAAAGATACACGGTGCCGAAACTGAAATCAAAGTATACCCGACTACGTATGAAGCACAAGGAGTTTTCCATCTTATTAGGAAAATCGGGGTTCGGTTGGAATCCTGACACCAACACAATTACGGCAACGGAGGATGTTTGGCAAAGACATCTTAGAATATTTTACTCACACCTACTTTTTTTTTTCACAACCCGTACAAATAGTTTCCTTACATATTGTTTGTATAAAACCTTTGTAGACACATCCACAAGCACGACAATTTCGGCGCAAGGGCTGTGAATTCTACAGCCTGTTGGGCATTATTTTTAATACAACAACTGTGACGGGTGCCCTTGCTAGGTCTTATAGGCAATAATCTCCGACCTCTGATGAAGAAAGGGAAATAGAAGATGCATTTATGGGAGCAGGTGTCCATGTTAATACTGAACCTGTGTTGGTAGATTCCCCTGAGCAGCCCACCTCAAGTAGTAGGAAACGGAGCATGGATGGCCCTTCTTCTTCAAGACCTAAGAAAGAAAGCAAGAGTAGTAGCATAGAGAAAGCTTTTGAAGCATGGACTGAGTTTTCCATTGCTCGAACCAAAAAGCTTGAAGGGGAAGGACGTCTTGACACTTCTAGTAAGACATCTGATCCATACTCTATAGAGGCATGCATTGAAGTTCTAAGTAGCCTTGACGGTGTTGATGATGCTCATTACATGAAGGCATGCAGGAAGTTTACCGACGCTACTTGGCGAACGATGTTTATCCGTGTGCCTCTAGAAAAGGAAGTTGGGTTGGGTGATGAATTTCTAAAGACGTTGGTTCTTGCTTCTATATGGTTGACGGTTTTGTTTGGTAATGTGTTTACCTGACTGTTGGAGATTGTTGCCTGGTAGTAAGAGAGATGTCAGCTGTTTGGGTTTTTAGCCACTAGAACAAACTTACAGTTCTGTAATATTTGAAATTTCCTCTTAGGTGCTTGAACAATTAGCTAGTTTTGAAATTTCTTCTCTGGATAATGTTTGGGGTGACATGCGATGCATACATGCATAATGCATACTGATATGTTTTTAAGTAGTTCGTATGTACTATATGTCACGCCTTTGCGATTTATCTTATATTCTTGTGCATATGTGAAAACTGATCCTTCATGCATGATTATCACAATATTTAGGGAATAGCCATGGTCATGAGCACTTTGATTAGTTGCATAATTTAATGCTTACACTGACAAAAATTCAGTTTCTCCATCACAATTGAAGATACTAAATCCTGAGCTGTTTTGCATTTATTCTAAGAATGAGCTTGCCTTCCAAATATGGTGATTAAGTCCACTAAATCTGAAAGCAAGCTTCTTCATTCTTATTGGTAGCTCCTCTAATTTAAATTCAATCCTAATTGACTGAACTTGACAAAGCCTCAGTTCAAAAATTTAGGACTACCTACATGAATCTTGTTTTTCCATTATGCTTTACATGAGCCCTTATTTTTTGTTACATTGTAGGCCGAAATCTGTCATCATTTTTATCACAAGAATTTATTAACTTCCTCTTCAGAAGATGAATTGTCTTCTTTTATCTCTGAGAATATTTCATCATTAATTTCATCATTTGATTTTATTTCTCATACTTGTCGGATCCTCTCATCCTAGAAGTATAGCATATTTGTTTGATTTGTTTTTGGACATTGTTAGCATAATGCCCTTTTTCATGACATAACCAAGACTTACATTTTGTCAAGGGATGTTCTTTAGGACATTTTCTTTATAATCAAGTATCTTTTACTTTTTTGAAATGATCTTTCACTTTTAAACGGCCTTGTTCTATAGTTTTTATAGAAATTTATTTTTATTAAATCTCTTTCTTTCATGCCACCCACACCCATGTTGTCCACGGTCTGCAAATTGTTTATTACAACATTTTTGGTTAAGTTTGAGCTTTTTTGCTCCTTTCATTAACCTTGATTCCTCACATTTTTTTTGGCCATTATTTTTCTAACCATGTATATGTGACCTCCTAAGGAATCCACTAAATCCTTATTACCATCATCCTTAAAAGCTTGTCTTGCCTTTTTGTTCCAAGGACTTGGTAATTTGTTCATGAATTCATCTTTCCAGAATGATATTTTAGCATTCAGAGTTTTGTTGTAATATTGCTTTTTTTTTTATTACATATGGTTCAAATTGAGTGAATCTTAAGAGCATAAAGTTATTTCTTTGCCTACTCTTCTTTATAGTTGTTAGTGTAGTTGTAATCATATAATTCATTTATTAATTCAGTTATTACTATGGCAACTATTTCTGTGATAGGGAGTTCCTTTAACTCATCCATCTTATCTTTATCATTGATTTCTCTATGCTTGAACCATCACAAGACTATTTCATGGTTGCCACTATGAAGCTTAAGGGTTCTTCTACCTCAATCTCATGTCTTCTAAACTATCTTGGGATTCAAAATATCTATGAGCTTTTATATCATTTTTTTATTCATAATATTTTCTTCACCTGAGATTGCTCACATTTTTCCTACTATGTTCTTCACAGAAGGCCTCATTTTCTTCATTTGTTTTTGAAATTTGGTTAGGAAATTCAGTAATTTTTTTTTTTAATTGATGTATATAATCAAGTTCTCTTACTAGATTTGACCTCAACCATAATTCATCTAGATCTAGAGGTTGACATATTTTTTTAAATGGTCTTTTATTCCCAAGACTTCAGTTTTTCTATAAATGATATAGAAGATGTAGGTTTATAGGTGATGTATGGTTGACGTTCTGTTTGGATCCCTTTATGTCTATTTGGTTGATGGTTTGTTTTTTTTGTTTCTGGCTAAAACAATTGCATCTGTATATCCTATGGCAACTATTTACTGTTATTGTCTTAAGTAGTTCGTATATGTGATATTATGGATTGTATAGTACCTGTGGTAGACAATGCATTAGCTAATGTTTTCT